>SJYV01014360.1:713511-797379 GCA_006410875.1 Neotragus pygmaeus
AGGGTGGGAGGGGCGTGGCGGAGCCCGGGCGGCGCCCCAGGCCCGGCTGACCCCAGGTTGCGGTTTTACGAGGTTGACACCCTACCGCCGGGAAACAGCGCTCCTCCCTTTGGTCCTCGACGAGTTGCGGGGGCGGAGAGGTGGGGAGGGAGAAGTGCAGGTGGGACGAGAGCGGAGGTGGCAGACTTTCGTCCTCTGAATTAGCTTTTAGAAGGCGGCACCTTTCCGGGCTCCACAACGGATGATAAAGAACCACTCGTGGTGGGGCCTCAGAATGTGCATTCTTCAAAACTCCTTAGGTGAATTGACCGCAGTCCACCTGGGCGGTAGTGGCCGGAAAGTTTCAGGCTCTAACCGGTGTCTACCGCGCCATTTCGACTTCCGGAGACCGAAAGATCTGGATCCATTGGCTGTCTCCGCCCCCTTTTGGGGGCGGTGGAGAGAGCTCCTAAGGAGCAGGGTTCTTTATAAGGGCACAAAACGACATCTGTAACTTGCCGCATTGAGGCTTCTGCCTGCAAGGCCTCCCTGGCATCCTTCCAGAAGCCCCCGACCGCAGCAGAAACTCGCGCGAAAGCGCGAAGGGGTTGAGAGGCGTCCACACCGCCTGGCGCTCTTTGGCAGGGCTGGGATCTTGTAATCGCGCTCTGCGCGCATTCTCTTCCGTTCTTGCAACGCGAGTCCCACTTTCACAGCTCCTGGTACTAGGGAGGGAGACGCAGGCCCCGGGGACGAGCCAGAAGCCATGTGTCCCCTGAGTCCCCCAGCGGATATCCCAGAAGAGTTCACTGTTAAGTCCCGTTACCTGGCAGGTGCCAAAAGCATGAATACGTTGCTTCTGCACTGTCACCACGCGCAGATGGGGATGCGTGGGAACTGCGGGAGTCGTTCACGTGGCTGTTTCAAGCTCAAGCATGAGCTTGCCCTCGATCGGGATCGACAGAGAGGCTGGTCATAATAACATAAAAAGCTTCCCAATTTCCAGTCTTTCTTTCGAAGTAACATGGCTCAGATCTGGACCTAGAGAGAGAGAGGAAGGCAGACTTTATACTGACAAGGAAAGTCTACTTGAAAAAAGAGAAAAATCGGATTGGAACTCAACAGGTGCTGATGACCTGAGCCCACCCGATGTGACCTCAACAGTTTTAAGTCAGTCACAGCTGTGTGTTTGTCATGATAAGTGTTCTTTGCCCAGAATTTGTGGGACTTGGAGTTAGTGCAGTGTGTTTGTTCAGCATGGTTCTCGCTGACCTATTTGGCATGCAGACTTTCTGTTCTATCTCCGGTTAATTTCTCCGTGCTTTTTGGTGACTCTGGAATTCGGCTCCCCAACCATGTGAGTCTCAGCTCTGTGCCAGGTACAGTGCTGGTCAAAAAAGGAGACAAAGGATCAACTTACAATCCACCAGGGATGCAAATGCTGTTTTTAAGCAGTCCAGGGCTATCACCTTCTCTCAAAAGTGTAAACAAGAGAGCAGTTTTGTAACGTGGGTCTCTGAAAGGCGTAGATGGGGGGGGGGGGGGGGGGGGGGGGGNGTGTGTGTGTGTGTGTGTGTGTGTGTGTGTGTGTGTGTGTGTGTGTGTTGGAGGGAGGACGGGGAAGGGGAAAGCTTGGATAAATTATTGGGTGTCTACTGGTTTTTATTTGTAAAGATTAAATGAAACAATTGATGTGAATTTAGCCTGGTTAACCCTGGGACTTTTTTTTTTTTTTACTGGGCTCACATTGTTCAACAAATTACATAGACCCTCTTTCAGCTATTTATTTGGTGCAAGCTGATGAGAAAAGAAGTGAGATGGACTTACTATGTGATACATTCTTGTCAAGTGAAGGTCAGTGGGACATCACCGTACTCTTAAAAGTAATGAGAAAATTGTAGCCAACCTTTACTGACTATTATCATGGGTCTGGCATAATTCTTAGCACTTTACATGTATCTGTGCATTTAATCTTCATAAGCTAGGAATGCAGACTTCTCTGTAGCTCAAAAGGTAAAGAATCTGCCTGCAATGCAGGAAACCAGGGTTTGATCCCTGGGTTGGGAACTTCCTTTGGAGAAGGGGATGGCACTCTACCCCAGTATTCTTGCCTGGAAAATTCCATGGACAGAGAAACCTGGCAGGTCCGTGGGGTCGCAAAGAGTTGGACACGACTGAGCAACTAAGACACACATAACACTTTACAACATTTTAAATGAGTTAGTATATATAAAGTGTTTAAGATACTGTGTTAGCTATGATTATGGTAAATATGGCAGTCTCTATTTGGTAGATAATAAACCAAGGAATTGAAAAGTTAAATAGCTTGCCCAATGTAACACAGGTAATAAGTGGCAGAGCAGAGATATCATCTGGCCCACAGTTATAGAAACATGCTGGGCTTGAAAACAAACTAAAGAAAAAAATGAAAAAATGAAATCAACACCATAGCAGTCCATACCATATCTTACTCACTTTGAAAGGTAATTGCATTAAAACAGTATCATCTGTCAAGTTAAATTAATTTTAATTGTAAGTGATTTTGTAGTTTTGTGTGCAAGTGGCTCAGGGGTGAAGAATCTGTCTGCCAAGCAAAAGACAATGGATTTAATACCTGGGTTGGGAAGATCCCCTGGAAAAGGAAGAAGCAACCCACTTCAGTATTCTTGCCTGGGAAATCCCATGGACTGAGGAGCCTGGTGGGTTACAGTCCATGGGGTCCCAAAGAGTTGGACATGACTTAGCAACTAAACAACAATTTGTAAAATAATTGTTCCTTATAGTTGAACAAAGGTCATAAACAGAGCTTATATTTGTACTCATAAGCATTTTTTTTTTAAAGAAGTGAGTACAGTTCTGATATTTTCCCCCCTTTTGGTACATTTCTCGACTTTGAGAAGCACTGGATTAGTCAGTACTAGTCTGTGAAATTAACAATAAATTTCTAGCCAAGCCTGACCTGTCACCTTGGCCAGTCTGAAATAAGCTCAGCAAAGTTTTGAATGTCTCCATCCTGCTAATCACAGCCCTCCAGAAGTTAAGCAGATTGTAAGGGGAATTATAGCCCAGAGAATACCACATATGGCACTGGACACTTTAAGAACAATTTCTTCTTTTGAGTGAATTCATATGCTAGCTCCTCTACAGGTTGTTTATCTGTTGGAATGCCAAGAAGAAGTTCCAGATGAAACTGAGAAGCTGTTTCTCACATATCCATTTAAATTATAGTCACTGACAGCATCCATTTCACAACATTTCAGAAGAGAAATGAAATCACTGAAGCCCAGTTTAGTGGCTTATGTTACTTGTAGACTGAGCCATTCTTCTAAGTTCTGATATCTTTTTCACTAAACACTAAGGAAGCACTGTTTCAAAATAAATGAAACCTCCTTTAAGAATATAAACCAGAAGGTCTTTCTTTACTTATCTTGTTTAGTACTTGAAATCCCTGGAGTCAGTGTTGCTGATTTCACAAGAAAGTAATGTACTTTCTTTTCTTTTTCTCTTTTTCCATTATTTGTGTTAAAGGAGCTATGAAACAGGCTTGAACAATAAGGTTTATTCTACCGGTCTTACTGGAGTATAATTTAAGTATGATAAATGATGCATATTTAAAATGCACATTTTTTAAAAAAGAGTTTTGACATGAGTATACATCCACAAAGCCTTCACTGCAATCCACACAATGACCAGTTGTGTTACCCTGAAAGATTCTACATACATTTTATAATCTGCCACTCCCTCCAACTCTGTCTCTAGGCAACCACAGATAGGTTTCTGTCACTATTGGTTAAATTTATTTATTCTAGCATTTTATAAAAGTGGAATTATAAAATAAGTAATTCCCCACCTTTTTTTGCATGACTTTTTTCACTCAGCATCATGATTTTGAAGTTCATCTGTACTGTACCAACAGTTTGTTTTTTATTTTCTTCTTTTATTCCCCGTGTATGGATATATCATTATGTGCTTATCTGGTCACACTTAGGGACATTTCAGTTGTTTCCAATTTGGGACTGTTAAAAGATCCTGCTCTAAGGTCCTGTGAAGTTAATACGGTTATTTCTATTGCCTCTGGTATATAGAAAGATTCAGTTCAGTTCAGTCGCTCAGCTGTGTCTGACTGTTTGTGACTGTGGACTGCAGCATGCCAGGCTTCCCTGTCCATCACCAACTCCCAGAGCTTGCTCAAATTCATGTCCATTGCATTGGTGATGCCACCCAACCATCTCATCCTCTGTCGTCCCCTTCTCCTACCGCCTTTAATCTTTCCCAGCATCAGGGTCCTTTCTAGTGAGTCTGTTCTTTGCATCAGGTGGCCAAAGTATTGGAGTTTCAGCTTCAGCATGAGTCCTTCCAATGAACATCCAGGACTAATCTCCTTTAGGATGGACTGGTTGGATCTCCTTGCAGTCCAAGGGACTCTCAAGAGTCTTCTCCAACACCACAGTTCAGAAGCATCAGTTCTTCACCGCTCAGCTTTCTTTATAGTCCAACTCTTACATCCATACATGACTACTGGAAAAACCATAGCTTTGACTAGACGGACCTTTGTTGGCAAAGTAATGCCTCTGCTTTTTAGTAGGCTGTGTAGGTTGGTCATAGCTTTTCTTTTAAGGAGCAAGCATTTTTTAAATTTCATGGCTGCAGTTACCATCTGCAGTGATTTTGGAGCCCCCCAAAATAAAGTCTTTCATCATTTCCATTATTTCCCCATTTATTTGCCATGAAGTGATGGGACCAGATGCCACAATCTTAATTTTCTGAATGTTGAGTTTGAAGTCAACTTTTTCACTCTCCTCTTTCACTTTCAAGAGGCTCTTTATTTCTTCTTCGCTTTCTGCCATAAGGGTGATGTCATCTGTGTACCTGAGGTTATCGATATTTCTCCTGGCAATCTTGATTCCAGTTTGTGCTTCATCCAGCCCAGCATTTCTCATGATGTACTCTGCATATAAGTTAAATAAGCAGAGTGACAATATACAGCCTTGACGTACTCCTTTCCCTATTTGGAACCAGTCTGTTCTTTGTCCAGTTCTAGGTGTTGCCTTTTGCCCTGTATACAGATTTCTTGGGAGGCAGGTTAGGTGGTCTGGTATTCCCATCTCTTTAAGAATTTTCCATGGTTTGTTGTGATGTACACAGTCAAAGGCTTTGGCATAATCAATAAAGCAGAAGTAGATGTTTTTCTGGAACTCTCTTGCTTCTTTGATGATCCAACGTTTGTTGGCAATTTGAAAAAGATTCAGGCCTCCTAATAATCAATTATAGCATAGAGTTCAAAAACAAATTTAAATTCAAATACATAGAAACTGTTAACTATATGACTGGGCAGGTTTTACAACCTCTATGGGCTTCCTTGTGTTCATTTACAAAACAGCTCTTTTAGATTCTTTTTTTTTTTTTTTTTTTTTTATGCAGTGATTCATAATCCTAACTTAAGGACATTTGGTTACAAAGTCTAAAAATAGATATGAGTAGAAGAATTTAGAAACTTTACACTTAAACAGAGTCAGTATTTCAAAATGCATATTGTAATTAAAAGTCTATTTAAAAATACATTTATCACTATGTATCTATGATTAAATCTGTATCCATGTATTATTTTAAAATCCAGACACTTTATTTTATACATGGTTTTACTTACACATAAATGTTATAGCAACTAACAAGCCAAATAGTTTTTTTAAATACTTAACTTTGGTATAGATTCCTCACAAAAAGACATTCCTTTGGGGAAGTGAAGTGAAAGTCATTCAGTCCTGTCTGACTCTTCTAGGCCAGAATACTGGAGTGGGTAGCCTTTCCCTTCTCCAGGGGATCTTCCCAACCCAGGGATCTAACCCAGGTCTCCAACATTGCAGGTGGATTCTTTACAAGCTGAGCCACCAGGGAAACCTAAAATTCATGCATACCCAGGTCCTGTTGAGTGTCTGACGGATTGCTGGGAACAGAGTGTCATGTTTGTTTCTCCCTTTCACTGCTCAGTGAGACCAGTAGTCCCAAACTAGAACCTAGGAGTGTCACAGTGAATTTTGTGATGCTCCTCTAAATACATCTAACAGGAGCATCTAGTGTGCGCTGAAGTTTAACTCAGCCCTACACCAAGACAAGCCCTTAGTCCTAAGAGCCGTATGGGATGGATGTTATTATTTCTGCTTCACCAACAGGAACACTGAGGGTTTTATAGGACTTGTACATTTTTAGAGTGATGCTAAAAGGTCTCTGGTGTGGAGTAAGAGAGGGCAGTAACAGTGAGACTGTCACACTTACCATCATCTCTTTTCTGCTAAAAGGCTGGTCCATCCAGATAAGTTATCAATCCCACCCTAATGGAGCAGGTTAGGTTGTGTTTTCTTCCCTAGAGTAATTTGGAGAAAGTCTCAACAAGGGAACCAAATCATTAAATTTTATTTTCATCATTATAGGTCTGTTCATTTTTGTCTCCAGTGAAATGTCTCATTTCCTGTCCTCCTTTTAGTACCACATTTCTTCATCTTAAGAGTTTGTTAACTGAGATTTAACACATTTCTTTCCCGAGGAAAGCAATTAATCTTTTAAACTTAATTGCAAAATATCGTGTGAGAGTCTCCTATATGCACAGTGAGGAATGGCCAAAAAAAAAATCCTTCTGCGTTAACCATGCGTTTCCCATTTCCATGCTGTTGTAGACTTGTACAGTTTCCCACTAAAGTCATTAAATTAGGAACACCAAATTAGAAATCATTGGAAGTTTCTCTTCTTAGGGGTATTGTGCTCATGTGTTTTCCAAAATCTCTTTTCATTCTCTGGATTCATAAACTGTTTTAGAAAAATTTTCTAACCATGGTCCCTGCATTTCAAAAGACTAACTGGTATTCCATGGCATGTGAGTGAATGCCTGATCTTTTTTTTTTTAATTGCCCTGTGACTGGACAGATTCAACATGTATTGTTAGCCCTTGGGCTCAACTTTTATAGAATTATCAGCCTGTTCCCTAATATGAGCCAAGTGTTTATGATTATAATTCCCATCTTCCCCCTAACATATAGCAGGCTTTGGCATGATCACAGTCCCTATAGTATTCTTCCTTTATTGCATAAACATCTCTTGGTTGGATGAAAAGTAACTTCAGTTATTCCTCAGTGGGTAATGAGGTTAAACTGAAGCATCTTCCTCAAGTGAAATTGGGATGCTGGAGTTCGAATTCCTTTCCAAAGATGTTTGAGTCTCTGGTGAGAAACCACGGGTACAGATAAGCTTCTGTACAGAACGTGCTTGCATGATTGAAGGCTTTCCCTCCTCTCTCTGTAGCTTTAGCCATTCAACCGGTGATACCAACTGCCCCTCAGATGGACTGCAGGATCAGACAAACGAACTGTTGACAGAATAGCTGTCATAGTCCAGGGCCTTGCAGATCACTCACTTGACATTTCCCCAGCCAAGCTGTTGCAGCATCAGTCTAGGAGACATTTCTGTGTCTCCCCTCTGTTGGTGAGGAGCACTCAGATTATGTGCCCAAGATGCAGATCAGGTAGAAAGAAGCAGGCTAAACTCAATTCTGCTTTCCACCTTTATCTCTGGAAGAACTGCAGACTTGAGCATATTCTTGAACTATAATTCTAAATTTTAAAATAAGAAATAATTCCTCATTGAGAATGCTTCAGTTCTTCTACGTCCTTTCAGAAGAGAGGCTTAGCTCATCCTTTCTCCCTGAGAACGTGCAATTTCATTATCCTGTTCCCCTTCACACTAGACATTTTTTGGCAGAACATGTGGTTGGCTTCCACTAATGATGGTAATAGCAACATTTTCTCCTGAGACTGCTTGCTTCTGTCAGTATGTCTTATAGACGGCTGGGAAACCTGACAGTTGTGGCCCAATTACAGCTTATTTACAAATTTGCAGAAACTGACCTTTAGTTTTATATCAGATGACTTTCAGTATGAGAGTCTGAATTTTGGCCGTAACGGCACTTTTATATGGTACCAGGCTTTAAAGATAACGTTTACCTCAGCATTTCCAAACCAAGAATTCTATTATAAGCATGCCATCAATTCACAGGGCCTAGTGGTGACAAGGTATATAAATACTGACTGTATTTTGAACCCCAGTTATTACATTGACTGCAGTTTAAGCTTTAGATGGTGGGTTGGATTAGATGCCCTTTAAGATTTGTTTCAGTATTAAAAGTCTTAGGCCTTGTGTTTTTTGTATTACTGCCAAAAGGAAAATGCAGCCAATTTAATATACTCTGAGGCCAGTGGAAGTAAAAGCAAGATGGAGCTATTTTAGTCTCTGTGAATCTGTTCTTGGGAATAATTACTTTGTGGAAGAAATACTATGCGATCGATGTTTTATTTCTTAACAACCTAACCTGACTCATCTTAGTTTCACAGATAATCCTTTAAAGTTTGTTTCCTTGATGTTAGATTCTTTTCTAAAGGTAAACAAACTTTGCATTTTCTTTCTTTCTTTTTTTAAGGTACTATCCAAGAGGCTGGAACATTGTTAGGGAGCAAGAATGTTCGTGTCAACTGCTTGGATGAGGTAAAATTTTAAATGTTTAATAAGATGTTTTACCTCCTATGAGAATAGATAATGTATAAAATCTAATAATACTTGTTTTCTAGCATTTGTCCTCAAGTTATATTAAGCTTTAAAGCAAATATCAGCAAGACAGATTGCAAAAGACAAATAGCATGTAAAAAAATGTTTAATTTTACTGGTAATCAAATAAGTGACAATTAAACCAATGCTATATCATTTCTTATGAAGTATGGGAAACACTGGACTTATATATGCTAATGGATTAGGTATAAATTGACATCACATTCTAGAAAAATTTTTTGGAATATTTCTCGTTTTTAAATATGCATACCTTCAATCCAGCAAGTCTCCTTCTAGGGAAGGTTAACTGAACCTAAACTCTACATTATAGAACAGTTGCTATCCAAAATAGCTTTCTGAGATGATGGTAATTTCTCTTCCAAGCTGTCCAGAATGGCAGTCATTAGCCATGTATGGCTAGTAGCTACACAATTATGCAGGGCAGTTCTAGTACTATAGACAGTTAACTGAATTTCTGTTTCTCATGCAGAGAAGGAAGTGTTTTGTTAACCCTTTACCCACACATGGATAGGAAAATTAATATTAGAGAAAATAAAGCTAAAGCAACAAACAAAAAAAGATGAAGACTCTTTGCTATAGATCATTAAGAATCCTCCAAGAACATGACAGCCTTAAGCCTTCACTAAAAAGCCTTTAAGCTTTGAGGTTCATAATGAAAAAGATGGAAATCAAAGGAGAAATCTGTAAGACCACAAAACTATCTTCTGGTTAAGTAGAAGTATTCAAGGGTTGGAAAATTGGATAACCTAACAGGAGAAGGCAGTGGCACCCCACTCCAGTACTCTTGCCTGGAAAATCCCATGGACAAAGGAGCCTGGTGGGCTGCAGTCCATGGGGTCGCTAAGAGTTGGACATGACTAAGCGACTTCACTTTCACTTTTCACTTTCACGCATTGGAGAAGGAAATGGCAACCCACTCCAGTTTTCTTGCCTGGAAAATCCCAGGGACAGCAGAGCCTGGTGGGCTGCCGTCTATGGGGTCCCACAGAGTCGGACACGACTGAAGCGACTTAGCAGCAGCCGCAGCAAGTCTCTGCACTGTGTATAAGACAGAAATAGTACATCTCCATTTTACATGGAACACTGAAAAAAATTTGCCCGTGAATGATACTAATTTGTACAGGAAAATTTTAGCTAATTTTGAACAAAAGATCACCAAATGTAATATAACACTGAAAATAAAACTTTGATTCAAATAATAAAACATATAACCTGAATGCTTGCTAAAATTCTGAATAATTCTTGGCTAAAGGGAGAAATAGAAGTAGAAATTACCTACTATTTACAGCTGAAAGCACAATATTTATCAAAAGCTACTGTTGATCAAAAACTGGTGTCATGTGGCCAAAACCATATTCAGAGGAAATTTTGTAGCATTTGTTATTGTACTTTAAATCTTTGTGGTGTTCTGAGCTTTCAGCTCATGAAATTAGATGAAAAATAGTATATTCAGAAAATATAGGAAATGAAAAGAAAAATAAAATAGAAATAAAAAATTTAAAAAGTCATTAAACATAAGCAACAAAAGAAAAAACAAAAATGAAAACCTTTGTACTTCAAACCACACCATCCAAAAAAGTAAAAAGAAAACCCACAGAATGGTTTCACAGATCCTATCTGGTAAGGGATTTTTAACTGAAATGTGTTAAGAACCCCTATAACTCAATAATAAAAATTACAAATCACCTGATTTAAAAATGGGCAAAGGATCTGAATAGACATTGCTCCAAAGAAAACATACAAATGGCCAATATGCACCTGAAAAAAGGCTCACAATTAGCTGCCAGGGGAATGCAAATCAAAACTGTAGTGAGAGGCTACTTTATACCCACTAGGATGGTGAAAATAAAAGAGATGATAACAAGTATTGGTGAGGATGTGGAGAAACTGGAACCCTCATGCTTTGCTGGAATATAAAATGGTGCAGCTGCTCTTTAAAATGGGTTGACAGTTAAAATGGTTAAACATAAGAGTTACCATATGACACAGCAATCCTAGGTATATAACTAAGAAAAATAAAACATAGGGCAGTACAAAAATTTTGAACATGAATGTTTATAGCAGCATTATTCCTAACAGCCAAAGCGCCAAAGGTGGAAACAGTTCAAAACATCCATCAACTGATAAATGGATAGACACAGGATGGTATATCTATGCAATGGAGTATTACTCAGTTATAAAAAGGAAAGACATCCTGGTGCATGCTACAACATGGTGAATGTCAGGTAAAATTCTGCCAAGTTAAAGAACCCAATCAAACAAGACTGTGAATCTTATATGATTCCATTTATAGGAGAATCCAGAAATGAGCAAGTCCAGGATACAGAAAGCAGATTCGTGGTTGATTAGGGCTGGGCGATGGGATTGGGTGGGGGCCAATGGGAATGACTGTCAGTGGGCATGGTGTTTCTTTTGGGTATGACAAAAGTTTTCTAAAATTGATTGTGATGATAGTTGTACCACTCTGAAAATACTAAACATTATTTAACTGTAACATTACATGGGTAAATCATATCCAATGAAACTGTTAACAAAGAAAAGATAAAGTTATCAATTTAAGATCCCCCGCCAAAAACAGACAATTAGGAAAGTAGAAGCAAGAAAATTATATGTATAAACACCAAGGAAGTAAGTGAGAGCATAACTGCAGTGAGAAAAAAAAAAATTGTCGTAACTTTTTTGTTTAAGCTAATTCATTTGGAAACCTAGTGATTTTGTAGAAACATTAAAATGAACATTTCATCTCATATAGAAGTATAAAAATGGAAAATAAAAAGATTTGTGTAAGTGTATTTAACTGCCAACTACCTTTTAAAGCTACAGACCAGAGTAAGTTTTAAAAAATGTTCAAGGACCATTTAATTCTCATTTTACACAGATTGTACCATTAATTCATAAAAATACGGGCAGATGCCCAACTCATTTTGATAAAATAATCTTAATGCTGATGCCAAAATAGGAAGAAGCCCAAGCAAACTGTGGACTCAATGCACTTTGTAAATAAGGATTCAGAAACACTATAGAAAATACTAGCAACTTTATACAGTGGTATATCAAAAGAATAATAAGACTTAACAAAGTAAGGTTTCTTCAAGGATGACAGGATGATTCAGTTTAGCAAATCTTATGTAAATCACTATTTTACAAAGTAAAAGAGAAATATATAGATCATCTCAATAGATATTATAATGTATTTGATAAAATTTAGCTACTGAGGGTAAAAACTCTTTAACAGATTAAGGTAGGATGGCTCTTCTGTAGCTTAATAAAAAATAAATTTCTGGAAACCTTCCACAAGCACTGGCATCCTATTTAATGTTTAAAACATTAGGCACACTCCTATACTATACTATCCTATATGTGTTTAAACCTGGAGAAGGAAATGGCAGCCTACTCCAGTATTCTTGTCTGGAGAATTCCATGGATAGAAGAGCCTGGTGGGCCACCCTCCATGGGGGTCACAAAGAGTCGGACACGACTGAGTGACTAACACACACTAGGAGCACTAGGATCGAGACAAAGAGGTCCTGGACATGCCATGAGCGAGCTGCACACAGATTTGGCCTGCTAGGTATTCCTTGAACACAGAACACCGAAGAGTTGTACTCTTGCAGTCTCTTTACTGGAGCATTCTTGTCTGTTAAGTTGCTGAGTTGTGTCCAGCTCTTTGCAACCCCATGGACTGTAGTGCACCAGGCTCCTTTATCCATGGGATTTCCAAGCAAGAATACTGGAGTGTGTTGCCATTTCCTTCTCCAGGGGATCTTCCTGACCCAGGGATCAAACCTGCATCTCCTGCGCTGGCAGGAGGATTCTTTACCACTGAACCACTCGGGGAGCCCATTCTTCTTCTAGTTATTCAGTATTTACATCCTTCCTCCAGGACTTTGTTCAAAATGCCACCTTGTCAGAGGCATATTCTTTGACTGTCCTTTTAAAAATAATAACCTCCTCTAACCTTCTGGCAGTCCCTCTCCTGCTTATGCAGTGTTGTCTCCCTGTAACGCTTACTGTCACCATCTGCCTTGTCACCCCTCCTAAAATTTAAGTGCCCAGGACTTAGACTTCAGGGGCTTGGGCCTTGGTCATTGCTAGCCACAGTGCATAGGTTTGTCTGACATAGCTTAGGCACTCGGTAAGTATTTGCTGAATGAATGCTTTTTTTTAAATGATAATAGAATTATAACTTAGTAGACTAATATTGATGAATTCTTTAAGAGGTACAAGAGAGAAACTTTAATTATTTTTAATGTCATCATAGCTAAAGTTTTTAAAACTCCTCCCTTATTATTTTCCCATTACTACTGCCAAGAAACTTTGACTGCTCCTGCTAAGTTGGCTCTTGTACACCTCCCAATAATTCTCACGTCAGCATAACCTCTGATAATATTGAAGACTATGTTCATAAGAATAGTCTAGAATCATTAAAAACAATTCAAATTATGTTAGTATTCTAAAATTTGCCAAAAATGAGATTATATATTTTAGAGAGGTTTTCACCCAAAACGACCGAAATTCCAGCACTTAGTCTCTCCTGGGTTCTGAGAAAATTTACTTATAGGAAACAGCTCATTTATTTATCCACCAAGTGGTTTTAGATACTTAACATATAAGGTTGGATGTTCTTTGGATATGGACAAAATGTGTGGAGACCTAACAGTGTGGCCTAGTGTAAATACTACTGATCATTTCTCCATATTCATATAATCATATATATGACCAAATCATATTTATGATTGAAATATAAATGTGATTTTGAGGATCATTGTTTTAAAAATGAGGGCACTTTAATCTACATTTCCTGCATCTTGTTCTCATTGCAGTAGTAATTCATGAAAATTTCTTCAATTCAGTAGATACAGATGAACTCAATCAGTACCTAATAATATTCCATGCTATGGAATATACCATATTCAACTTTCCCCTTGATATGTATTCTATTTATTTTAAGGTTTTTCCTTATCTTTTTCTTTCTTTTGTAGTGCATTGGTATCTCTTTGTTCCCTTTGTTTCTTCAAGAGCTATGTGTAGGTGAGATGAGCGCTCTGATAAATTTAGTTTCAGTCTTGCCCTGGCCATTTTATTAGTTAAGTGAAGCTGAGTGATTCTTCTCTGAATCTGTTTGCTAATCTGTTGAAAAGCTGAGGTAATGAAACTATCTTTTTTCTTTAAAAATTTTTTTTGAATATAAATTTATTTATTTTAATTGGAGGCTAATTACTTTACAATACTGTATTGGCTTTGCCATACATTGACATGAATCCACCATGCGTGTACACTTGTTCCCAATCCTGAACCCCCCCTCCCACCTCCCACCCCATCCCATCCCTCTGGGTCATCCCAGTGCACCAGCCCTGAGCACCCTATTTCATGCATTGAACCTGGACTGGCGATCTGGTTCCCATATGAAAATATACAGGTTTCAAAGCTATTCTCTCAGNACCAGGCTCCCCCGTCCCTGGGATTCTCCAGGCAAGAGTACTGGAGTGGGGTGCCATTGCCTTCTCCACAAGATATCTTCTGGTACTGTCTAAATCTGACTTGGCATGTTGCTCAATGCTCTAGGAAATTTTGATTTTACCACAAGGAATACAAATAACTAACTAATTTTGTCAAAATCTCCAAAATGCAGGAGAAAACTTCTCCAAACCTCAATTTAAATCTCCTCTTATCATTTATGATGTAATTAGATGAGTGCTTGATACATAAAAGTGCCATGAAGTGCTTGTTAAATTTTCTTTAAAGACAACAATGGGTAAAGAAATGAACATTAAATATTGTAACTCAAGAAATGAACATTAGATGAATTTGGGAAAAGAAATGAATATTAAATAATTTAATATTAATTCACTCCATCAAACAAATAAGTCCACTTTCCATTTTGGACAGGTACCAGTAGAACATCAGATATCACACAGTAATTTGGAACACTTGTTGGCAGATTTTCAAATATGTTAGAATTTTTGGTTGTTATTTAATCCCATTAAAGTTTGTCCAGGGAGGGTACAGTTATGTAATTATAATATTAGCAGTTATCTGGTCACATAATACTTTCTTTAAGATCTATAAAAGATTCTATGACATAAATGATTATATATTAAGAGTTTAGTATGTATTTGGAAAGGTATTTTTTAAATAGAAGTATAGTTGATTTACAATATTGTGTTAGTTTCAGGTGTACAGCAAAGTGATTCAGTTCTATGTGTGTATATATATATATATATATGTTATATGTGTTCTTTTTCAAATTGTCTTTCAATATAGGCTATCATAAGATAGTTCCCGAGCTATGCACTGTGTCCTTGCTGTTTATCTATTTTATTACAGTAGTGTGTATTAATTCCAAATTCCTAATTTATCCCTCCCCTTATGGCAGCCATAAGTTTGTTTTCTATGTCTTTTAGTCATTTCTGTTTTGTAAACTGGAAAGGTATTTCAGATATAAGTTGCCAACATGCCAGACCTCTATCAATGGCTGAAAGATATGGAATGTTAGCTTCTCTGGAGCATAAGCTTTATTTTCTACCTATTTTAAACCATTATATAAAAATTCTCCTTCTTCTTCTCATATCAAGGGATGGTTCTGAAAGAATTTCATCATATGGTGAAGTCAAGACATGGTATTGAATAAAGTACCAGTTCACAGGAGGCTCTCCAAAATGAAGACCAACAGAACTCAACATTTCCTAGAGTGAAATAAAATTTAAAATCTTCAAGTGACCTGGAAAATGGACTTCATTTAAGTGCCAGGACACTCTGATTTCATGGGAGTATATTTCTAATCTGGCTGTTAATAAATTTTGCCAGTTAACACTTTATTTTGCACTCTATAGAAATTCACGCTATATCAATCACAATATTTTCTACATGATTTTCACTGTAAATTACTTATGACTTGGCAGCCATCCCAGGACAAATGGGCTAGACACTTATTTGGTCCAGCTCCCCGGCTGCAAGATGCTGAGCTGTCTCCCAAAGGAGGCGGGCGGTCTTCCCAAGGCACTGCCTGGGCCTTGCAGCAGCTCCCGCCAGGAGTCTTGTGAACATGCTGCAAAGTGCACTACGCACTGAGACAACATGTCGGCTCACTCACTCATTCAGTAGTTCACTCTGAATTTATTTAAAATTTACTGCATATTTATTCGTACCCAACACTGTATAAACTGCCATAAATAAAATGATAAAAACGAGTTAGGTCCCATTTTATAGCATCTCGTAGTTTAACAGTAGAAACAGAAATAGGAACCCAGAGTTAGAGATCTCAGACTTTTCACAACAGAAGTATGAACATACTACTGTGGGAGCAGGGAATGAATGACTAGGAATGGAGTCTGGAAAATCCTTCCACAAACAAAACTGTTCTTTGTTGTGCGCACACACTCAGTCGTGTCTGGCTCCTGTGACCCGCTGGACTGTAGCCCGCCAGGCTCCTCTGTCCATAGGATTCTCTAGGCGAGGATACTGGAGTGGGTTGCCCTTTCCTTCTCCAGGGGATCTCTCTGACCCACGGATTGAACCCACATCTCCTGCAGTTCAGGCAGATTCTTTATCATTAAGCCACCAGAGAAGCACCATATAGTTCATTATGCATATGTATATAGAATATTTTATTTATTCATTAATTACTTGTTTATTTAGTAAAACATATTTATTTTATAGTTTATAGATGGTGTATTGCTGCATTATGGTGTATTAATGCATTGTAGAATGTGATACATGCTATGGAGAAAAACAAACCCAAGCAAGTAGGATAGGAGAGTCAGGGCTGCATTTTACACAGGATGGGCAGAGGAGGCCTCTGACGAGGTGACATCTGAGCCATGGAAGGCAAGAAATGAGCACACAAGCCCTGCAGACACCTGGGGGCAAAGAGAGTTCCAGGCTGAGGGAACATTACGTGCAAAGGCCTTGGGGCAAGAATGTGCTTGGTTTATTCTAGGAAGAGCTAGAATGCCAGAGTGGGAGGGGAGGGGCCAGGACAAGCAGGAAATGAGGGGAGAGAAGGCAGAGACAGGTTTTGTCCTGCTCTGTAAGTAACCATCAGGACTTAGGCTTTTACTCTGAAAGGATAGGAAGCCATGAAGGGCTTTGAGCAAGAAAATCTAATGCGTTTATTTATTTATTTTTGATGTGGACTATTTCTAAGTCTTTACTGAGTTTGCTACAACATTGCTTCTGTTTTATCTTTTGGTTTTCTGGTCCCAAGTCATGTGGAAACCCACCTCCCTGACCAGGGTTCAAACCCGCACCCCCTGAATTGGAAGGCAAACCACTGGACCACCGAGGAAGCATGAGGTGATTTATGCTTTAAGAAGAAAACTACCACCGATGCTGTGTTAAAACGAACTGGACATGGAGGCAAAAGAAATTAGGAAACCACTGCAACCACTCAAGAGAGAGAANTTTGTGGAATTTACTCAGCATTGAAATGTTCTTTTGATGAATTTGTGAGGGAGAAAGTGTTCTCCGCCCACCCCATCCCATCCCTCTGGGTCATCCCAGTGCACCAGCCCCGAGCATCCTGTATCCAGCATCGAACCTGGACTGACGATTGGTTTCACATACGATAATATACATGTTTCAATGCCATTCTCCCAAATCATCCCACCCTCACCCTCTCCCACAGAGTCCAAAAGACTGTTCTATACATCTGTGTCTCTTTTGCCGTCTCGCATATGGGGTTATCGTTCCGATCTTTCTAAATTCCATATATATGCATTAGTATACTGTATTTGTGTTTTTCTTTCTGGCTTACTTCACTCTGTATAATAAGCTCCAGGGAAACTATCTTTTTTCCTCAGCAGTTTATAGAAGATCCAAGTGGGAAGTGAGTATAAAAATGTAGATTATAAAGATGGTTTTATTAATTCATTTTATTTTGTGCATAAATTGTTCATAGGTGGGGGGAAGGTAAATAAGTAAAATTAATGTTTTTTCCCCTTTCTGTTAAAGAATGGAATGACTCCTCTAATGCATGCTGCATATAAAGGAAAACTTGATATGTGCAAATTACTTTTACGACACGGAGCTGATGTAAATTGTCATCAACATGAACATGGATACACAGCCCTCATGTTTGCTGCACTTTCTGGTGAAGTTTGAGCATTTATTCTAATACATTAATAATAGTCACCTGTACAAATTTCTTATAAGTATATGTATATTTTTTCATTAAGTGTGTTTTTGTTGTAGTAATTTTAAGATCATGTCTTATGGAAAGATGTGATGGGAATTGGTTTTGAAAAGATACAATGTATGAAATATATAGTTAATTTGGTGGTGTTTCTTTAGTTATTTAAATCACCTGATTCAGTTGATGGTATGCTTTGTTTAGAGTCAGGAAGCTTGATCTGTTATTCTTACAAGTTAGTTCCTTTGATGTTCTACAATTTTATATTTTGAAGTAACACTGAGGCTTCTTTGTTGTTCTGTTGACACAATAGCTGCTATGATAGAGCAGTTTGCTTCACTGACATTTCTGTATGAAATAGGGTGATCTGTTTAGAAACTTACTCAGATTCATGTTTCTTATAATTTGTGAATGAAGACAATTTGGGAAGCATCTAAAATTAAGTGGAATTATCTGCACTTGTTACAGTTTTTAAGAAAGTATGTAATATAATATTATCATGGTTTGAAAGCAGTAATCTGTAGTTTTTTAATCCTAGAACTAGAAGGCATTTCTAAGCATAACATAAAATATAGGCTTCAGAAAGGGCAACAGTGCCTAATTTGATTACATAAAATCTTAATTTTTCCATATGTAGAAAATACCCTACATTTAAATTTAAATTTAAATTAAACAATATGGAAAATAGTTATTACATGTCTTAAAGGCTGTTCAGTTCAGTCACTCAGTCGTGTATGACTCTTTGTGACCCCATGGACTGCAGCATGCTAGGCTTCCCTGTCCATCACCAACTCCCGGGGCTTATTCAAATTCATGTCCATTGAGTTGGTGATGCCATCCAACCATCTCATCCTCTGTCATCTCCTTCTGCCTTCAATCTTTCCTAGCATCAGGGTCTTTTCCAGTGAATCAGTTCTTTGCATCAGGTGGCCAAAATATTGGAGTTTCAGCTTCAGTATCAGTCCTTCCAATGAATATTCAGGGCTGATCTCCTTTAGGATGGACTGGTTGGATCTCCTTGCAGTCCAGGGGACTCTCAAGAGTCTTCTCCAACACCACAATTCAAAAGCATCAATTATTCAGCACTTAGCTTTTTTATGGTCCTACTCTCACATCCATACGTGACTACTAAAAAGCCACAGCTTTGACTAGATCGACCTTTGTTGGCAAAGTAATGTCTCTGCTTTTTAATATGCTTTCTAGGTTGATTATAGCTTTTCTTTCAAGGAGCAAGCATCTTTTAATTTCATGGCTGCAGTCACCATCTGCAGTTATTTTGGAGCCCCCAAAATAAATTCTCTCACTGTTTCTATTGTTTCCCCATCTATTTGCCATGAACTGAGNCTAGGTTGGTCATAACTTTCCTTCCAAGGAGTAAGCATCTTTTAATTTCATGGCTGCAGTCACCATCTGCAGTTATTTTGGAGCCCCCAAAATAAATTCTCTCACTGTTTCTATTGTTTCCCCATCTATTTGCCATGAACTGAGGACCAGATGCCATGATCTTCATTTTCTGAGTGTTGAGCTTTAAGTCAACTTTTTCACTCTCCTCTTTCACTTTCATCAAGAGGCTTTTTAGTTCCTCTTCACTTTCTGCCATAAGGATGGTATCATCTGCATATCTGAGGTTATTGATATTTCTCCTGGCAATCTTGATTCCAGCTTGTGCTTCCTCAAGCCCAGCGTTTCTCATGAGGTTCTCTGCATATAAGTTAAATAAGCAGGGTGACAATAGACAGCCTTGACATACTCCTTTCCCCATTTGGAACCGTCTGTAGTTCCATGTCCACTTCTAACTGTTGCCTCTTGACCTACATACAGATTTCTCAGGAGGCAGGTCAGGTGGTCTGGTGTTTCTATTTCTTTAAGAATTTTCTACAGTTTACTGTGATCCACACAGTCAAAGGCTTTGGCATAGTGAATAAAGCAGAAGTAGTTTTTCTGGTATTCTCTTGCTTTTTCAATGATCCAGCAGATGTTGGCAATTTAATCTCTGGTTCCTCTGCCTTTTCTAAAACCAGCTTGAACATCTTAAAGGGTGATATCATTATATATGTAGGGTTCTTATAAATCAATTGGAAAACAACAAATACTACAGTAGAAAATTAGAAAATTGAACAGGAACAAAGGAAATACAGCTGACTAAACAACTCAAAACCGCTCTCACAAACAGAGAACATCAGATTAGGACAACAAATGATAGTTTTTCACTTACAGTATTGGCAGAGGTTAAAGAGGAGTGATAAAACCCAGCACTGGCATGGGAACTTTCGTGCACTGTATTGGGAAGTGCACATAAGCCTAACTTGCTGGGAGGCTGCCTGGTAAAACGCATTTAAAATGTACATAACCTTTGATCCTACAATGTTTTCCAGGAACTGTTCCTAAGGAAATTATAATTCATACTTGCAAAAAGTAATGGAAAATGCTATTCACTGAGTATAGTTTATAATAGCAAATGATCTGTAATGATTCCTATAGTCAAAGAATGCAAATAAAATAACTGTGAATGCTTTAACAAGACAAAGCATAGAAAGATAGGTCCTCAGCCATCAGCAGTTATCTCAGGGCCTCTAGGTGTAAGGGAGGGATGAGTTAGTAGACATTAGTGAGGACTTTGATTCATTGTCTTTTTCCTGCCTTTGTTTTTGTTGTTGTTTTGACTTTATACTAAGCAAGGAAAAACATACTTTTTCTTGTTTTTTAAAAAAGTGATATTCAATTCTGTGCCGTTTTTTGTACTATTTCAATGTTTTCTATTCTTTTCTAGAAAATAAGGTTGATTTCTCTGTGGTTTCTGTCACATTTTACTTTTTTCTGTAGTTATGATAAATATTTTGGGAAAAATGAAAATATCCACCAGATAGAAATCTGAAACTCATTGGGGAAAAAAAGAATATGGATTATTTAAACGGCAGTATTTGAATTGGGCATTCCTTATTTTTAACAAATGTTTCTTTTTAACTCTAGGTAATAAAGACATCACGTGGGTAATGCTAGAAGCTGGTGCCGAAACAGATGTTGTCAACTCTGTAGGAAGAACAGCAGCTCAGATGGCAGCCTTTGTGGGTGAGTTTTTAGGACAGTTTTACATTAGGTTATACCCCAAATTTCCCCCATGGAAAAAAATGCCACTTTGCTTCTCAGAGTGTAAATACTGTCTTGTGTCCTTTTTAAAAAGCAAATGTTTACAGTTTGGTCTAACTTAATGAAACACCTAGTGACATTTTGGAGAACATGAACAAGCTGTTTCAAATTTCCACTGTGAGATAGAGAGTGTGGTGAGGCCTTTCTGTTGCAGTCAAATGCTTGAATGAGAATAGTTTACTCCTATAAGGAAGTAGTTAAACCTAGTATTTAAGAATAAGAACTGTGGAGTCAATGATCTGGGTTGCATTCTGTTTGTACCACGTAATAGGAAGTTACTTAATGATTCCGATCTTCAGTATAATGGTTCAGTTCAGTTCGGTAGCTCAGTTGTGTCCGACTGTTTGCAACCCCATGAATCGCAGCACGCCAGGCCTCCCTGTCCATCACCATCTCCCGGAGCTCACTCAGACTCACATTCATCGAGTCCGTGATGCCATCCAGCCATCTCATCCTCTGTTGTCCCCTTCTCCTCTTGCCCCCAATCCTTCCTAGCATCAGAGTCTTTTCCAATGAGTCAACTCATTGCATGAGGTAGCCAAAGTACTGGAGTTTCAGCTTTAGCATCATTCCTTCCAAAGAAATCTCAGGGCTGATCTCCTTCAGAATGGACTGGTTGGATCTCCTTGCAGTCCAAGGGACTCTCAAGAATCTTCTCCAACACCACAGTGCAAAAGCATCAGTTCTTTGGTGCTCAGCTTTCTTCACAGTCCAACTCTCACATCCATACATGACCACAGGAAAAACCATAGCCTTGACTAGACGGACCTTTGTTGGCAAAGTAATGTCTCTGCTTTAGAATATGCTATCTAGGTTGGTCAAACTTTCCTTCCAAGGAGTAAGCGTCTTCTAATTTCATGGCTGCAGTCACCATCTGCAGTGATTTGGAGCCCCTCAAAATAAAGTCTGACACTGTTTCCACTGTTTCCCCATCTATCTGCCATGAAGTGATGGGACCAGATGCCANACTTCATCACAGAGATTTCTTGGAGTGAATGGGGTTATAATATGCATTTCTGTCAATGAGTAATAAATTCTGCCTAGTTTTTGGACAACAGAACCATGAAATAGCTTGAGAATCCAAATGGACAAAAAGTAACTGAACAATATTAGAATCAGAATGGTAAAAGACCATGAATGTTGATTTTTCAAAAAACAACTGACATTTGAAGAAAGCCAGGTCTTCTTTGGATTACTTGTGTAAAAGAAGAAAGTCAATATAGTTGTGCCCATGAATGAGAACTTTTAGTTGCTTAAACATTAGAAACCTAAACCTTTTTCTTGGGCTTGTGTGTACAAATACTTACATTGTCATCATAGAATTGCCTAATATCAGGATAAAAAAGGAGCCTAGAAAATTAAATGCAAATATCTAGGGTAATCCAGTTTTTAGTTGTTCATTTTTAACTTTTGTATTCGTTAAATTAGTTGTTCCCTGGCACAGTTTAAACATTCCAGAACAGTCCTAAAGATTCACTCTACTTCAGTGAAAATGCCAGTGATTCTGTAAAGCTACTTCTGATTATAATAATATAGATCTTTAAGTTTTACTTTATTAAACTAAGTCTTTAGTTTATGTCTTTATTATGTATATACATTCACTGTAGACATTAATTGAGCATTTAAATAGTATGTATTGATCTTCAAGATTAAAGCTTAAATGTATTTATCCAAAATTCTGGACTCACTTCAGCCAGAAGATAAGTGCATATTTTAGATGAACACCCAAACTTATTTTCTTTACTGTACCAGAGCACATGCCTGCTCTATAAAACTTTTTCCCCTTTGATTACTTTTCTCGGAGAAGATTAAGACATTGTAGGGCTTGAAGCACATACATTTCAGGGGTCCCATAGAAGAAAAAGAATACAGCATTACAAAGTAAAAGCATGGCTGAACATTTATTTAGAAATAAAATGAACTCATACAAAGCACAAACTCTAAAAAGTTGAAAAATATCTTAAGATTTCATATAATTCAGAAAGTACCAGTACTGTTATTTAATTTCCATAAAACACTCTGTTACTATTAGCTTCCATGTGCTTTTAGTCTCTTTTAATTTGGAACAATTCCTCACTCTGTCTTAGTCTTTCATAATCGTAGCATTTTTGGAGAGTCCAAATAATTGTATGGTAAATCCTCAACCTTGTTTATCTGACAATTTCTTTTAAATGACTGAAACATTTCTTGATTGTGACAGTGCTATAAATATCTTTGTTTTATTCTACTCTATTATTATTTCTACAATATTTGCAGCCCTGAATGAGAGAACACAAACAATGCATTTAGCACAGAATTTGGCATCTACATGTTACTCAGTGAATAGTACTTCTCTCCATTTTTATCTTCCTTCTCTGTGTTGTTAAATTGCTGTCAGAGTTATAATTTTGTTCAGTTTGGCTACTTCCTGTATCACTCCAGGGGACTTATTTATTATTGCTGAAGTAAGCTTTTGATGCCTTCTCAAAGTCTCATTCTTGAACTCTTTGCTAACTGAAGAACTTCACTGTGTTCTCAGACCTTTGATTCTATGAAAATACGTACTCTCAGCATCCTATAACATCTTACATGTTTAGGCATTTATCCCATGCTCTTTCCTGTGTGTGTCCTACAGGTTTCTCTCCTCGACTGCATCCTCTTTTCACCATTTTCTTGAAACATGCTCTGCTATGGACTGAATGTTTATGTCCTCTCAAAATCCATGTGTTGTATCACCAATCTGCAATGTAATGGTGTTAAGATATGGGGCATTTGAAAAGTCATACCGTTTAAATGTGATGATGTAGGTAGAGCTCCATTATGGGATTAGTGCTCTCTCAAGAAAAGAAAGAGACAACCAGAGCTTCCTTTCTTCATTGTGTGAGGATATAATGAGGTGTCCTTCTGCTAACCAGGAAGACGGCCCTAACGAAAAACTGAATCTATCAGCACTTTGATCTTGAACTTCCCAACCTGCAGAACTATGAGAAATAAATGTCTCTCATCTAAGACACTTGTTCTGTAGTATTTTGTCATAGCAGTCTGAGCTATGATACGTGCTATATTTTCAGTGATTAATTTTGTCTTTTTTTAACCTTGTGTTTTCTCTCCCGCCATTTAATTTAATATATAGAAATAGAGGTTTTAGTCTTCTCTCTTCTCATTTTTCGCTCTGTGTATTCTGATTTTGTACATCCTTCTGGCCAGAAGTTTGGGAATCTCATTTTATTTTTTCCTATATGTTTTTG
This sequence comes from Neotragus pygmaeus, assembly GCA_006410875.1. Lineage (NCBI taxonomy): Eukaryota > Metazoa > Chordata > Mammalia > Artiodactyla > Bovidae > Neotragus > Neotragus pygmaeus. The sequence continues at coordinate 737,605 of SJYV01014360.1, forward strand.
AAATTGATGTCTCTTTTGTTAATTATTTGATATGAATAGTTCTTTCAATTTCTCTATGACCTATTTGCCCATGCAAAGAGTTATGTTCATAGCAGCTGTGATGCCACATTTCCAAAGTGGAGATATTCTTTCTCAGTTTATTTCATGTTTTCACACCCATGTAACTTGTCAACACCTGCTTTTAATGCATATGAAGAACTTTTGGTTGAGAATATATTTTATGAAAGGTTAAAAGTATTTTCCATGGGCAATAAGTACTAGGGTAAAATATTACCAAAGATGTGTTGAATTTGACTTGCTACCAATCTGCTACTCCACTCTCTGCATGCATGTCTATATCTCTAACATTTTCTGAACTAGCCTATTTATGTACCAAATGCCTAGTTAGTTATATATTATTTTGTTCCAAAAATACATAAAGGAAATTTACAATTTATAATAATACATAAAATATCCAATAGCATAAGAATAGATGGGAGAAAAAAAACAAAAGCAAGAACATAAAATGAAACCTAAAATGAGATTAATACAAAAAAAAAAATAAAGCATAGTACCTCATAATCTAATTATAATGCTCTTTATGATTAAAGTTATTTCTCCTTATGGTACCTTAAATGGTCGTTAGATTTCTCTTTGGAGGAATATTCTTTTAATATATTCCATTTATTCATACTGTAAGTGTGACACTAGCGGCAAACGAGGACTGGCTGTTTTTACTTTTCAAGCAATTCACAGAAGTATTTCCTCATTGACTGTGTGAGTGAAGGAAGACAGACTTATTGAGAGGAATTTCTGAGATGCATGTCTCATTCCCCTGGCATGAGGGGAAAGTGCTTAGTTAACGTGTGAAGAGAGAAGATATACTGTAATACTCAGGTTTGCATTTCTCTTTCTCTGTGCAGTCAGAGACACAACATCTACAGAAGAGTGAAATTATTATGGCAGGAATGTAAAGATAAAGATCCAGTCAATATTTTGTCTCAGATTTCCAAAATAGGCTCTGAGAGCCAGATCAGTATAGTTATTCTGACAGTCAAAACTGTTGATTAAAAAAAAAAGCATTTGATCAGAGGAAAAAATAATGTGATCAGAGGAAAATAAGGAAGTCAGATTATCTGATTGGATATGAGGATGGAGTAAGATCTAGACAACACTGATCTCAGGAAAAGTAGGTAAGCATTAGCCAGCCTGAGAAGAGGAAAGAACTGCATGGTCAGTAGGGCGGGCAATAAAGTGACTAGAGTTTCTCTACATGCTTTTGCTCAAATCAGGGAGCTGAGCTAAGTTAAGATAGCTGTGCACTGTCCAATGTCATGGAAGCGAGTAAAGTGTTTTGCCTGTTCTGAGGAGCCATGATAGCCGTTCGGATTGTGTCTAGTGACAGCAGGACCCTCCTGCCTGTTGCTTATGAGTTGTTCGTCAGAGTAATGCCTACCTAAATTTTAAGAATTGCTGAGCCGTTCTTATTAAATTACCCTATGTGGGTATATTGTTTTGAATTAAATCTAAACAAAAAAAAATGATTTTTTTTTCTTTTTTGCACAGAAGGGAATAAAGGAAAAGCACCAGTTTCTATGGGAATGGATATGTGTAGCCCTGTTTCAGAGAGAGACTCTGTTTTCATGACAGTACACTATTACAGTTGCTATGAGGGCTACTACTAAGTAGTTTGTATGATATATTCCCAAAATTTACATGCACATATGTTTAGGCAATGTTGGGGATTAATTGCTTAGATAAACACCGAGGGCATGGGGGCGGGCTCTCTTCCCTTGTGGAGCTTACAGTCTTACTGGGATGGTACACATTAAACTAATCATTGTGTCAATAAACATACAATTCACACTTACACCAGTTCTCAAAAAGGAAATGTTATGTTGTTCTCTGAAAGTGTATGTTTTACATACACTAAATAAAGTGTATTTAGCTTAAAATAAAAGGCTCAAGGAATATGGTTACTTATGAAAAGGATTTAGGGTTAATTGAGAATAGTGGCATTGGATGGGACAAGAGTGGGGCTGGAGAAGGGAAAAAGGTTCCAAGCAAGAGAAGAGGGCTTAGCAAAGGTCTTGCAGTGAATAGAAAGTATTGAATATAAGGCTCTGAAAAAAAGCCAAAGTGTCTCAAGCCCCAAGATAAGGAGGAAGTTATGGCAGTTATGGCAAGTCTTGAAAACCTGATAGGGGCCAGACAATGAAAGACTTTTCATGCCAGGTTATTTATCCTAGAAGTGGTGTGAAGCCGTTGATGTGTTTTAAACACCAGAGTGACATGGTCATATCTGCATTTTGAAGATATCATTCTGTATCTTACAATTTATGGAACACAGATAGGTGAGAGGGACCAAAATGGATGGAGGGAAAAGAATTAAGAGTCTGGAGAAAGATTCTTAGTGAGAAATGATAATGGTTAAGTTAAGGAGGTACTCAAGACAATAAACTAAAAGGTACTAGGAGACATAATAATTATTTCACCCATCATCCAAAGTCACTTTTTAGGTATCCAAAATATAGATATTTGAATATATGGGTCTGGAGAGCAAAGCGGGGGTTTGGAGAGCAAAGCAGAGGTCTGGAATGAATATGTGCATTGTAAAGTCATAGCAAAGACAGAAGATGAAGCTGGGACATGTATGTATTCCCATACAGAAAGAGTGAGGAGTACAGAAAGAGGAGGCCACAGCCTCAGGAATTCAAAACTTTGAAGCTTTGTCTATTTGGGGGAAATATAATGGGTATCCACTAAATACCACCACTCTTTAATGCTTTATTGCTTACAAGCGCTTAGCAAATTCTTTTCTATGTTCTCTAAACGTATTATTTCTTTTATATTATCAAATGTTTCATCTTTAACATTTTTGTATTGTATACTATCCTTTCCCTGATTTCTATTTATGTAAAGTAAGGGCATATATTTATATCTGTATGTCTTTAATTCTTCACCATGCAATGATGCTTAAATCTTTAAATTTTCCAGATTGCACTTTTAATTATCCTTTAGCACCTTCCATTCTATTCTTATCATATCCAGCATTGTATAGTGATGCTTTCCATTTCTGTTGATGAAAGAAATGGTAATTCTTGCCTAAGCCCATCAGACGTGCTGCCATCATGCCCGTTGCTTGTCCATAACCGAAGCTTAGATGTGCTGGTCATTTCAGACACACTCCTTTCAAAATAAATCCTACCAGTACCATCACTTCTCACAGAAGCTACTTGCCTCCAGTGTTGTCACATACTTTGCTTTGGCAATAGCAGACTAAAATAGTTTTATTTGTATTTTTATTGTATCCTTCTTGCCCTAAGATTCAAGCAAGAACAAAAGGGGCTAACCAAGTGATATGACTAGCCACTGATGACAGTACTTTATTAGGAATTATTTCCGCACATCTATCCCTAATACTGATCAGTTATTCACCTTGCAGGATACTGTACAAATTGATTTTGTGTTTCTAGAGAGACTTCTTCCCAGGTTAGCTTCTGAGAGCCTTTTGTAGATAGATCCAAGGAAACCATTCTCCACAAGTTGTCAGCAGTTAATTCACTCATTCAGTTCAGTTCAGTTCAGTCACTCAGTCGTGTCTGACTCTGAGACCCCATGAATCGCAGCACGCCAGGCCTCCCTGTCCATCACCAACTCCTGGAGTTCATTCAAACTCAGGTACATCGAGTCTGTGATGCCATCCAGCCACCTCATCCTCTGTCCCCTTCTCCTCCTGCCACCAGTCTCTCCCAGCATCACAGTCTTTTCCAATGAGTCAACTCTTTGCATGAGGTGGCCAAAGTACTGCAGTTTCAGCTTTAGCATCATTCCTTCCAAAGAACACCCAGGGCTGATCTCCTTCAGAATGAACTGTTTGGATCTCCTTGCAGTCCAAGGGACTCTCAAGAGTCTTCTCCAACACCACAGTTCAAAAGCATCAATTCTTTGGCACTCAGCTTTCTTCACAGTCCAACTCTCACATCCATACATGACCACTGGAAAAACCATAGCCTTGACTAGACAGACCTCCTTTGGCAAAGTAATGTCTCTGCTTTTCAATATGCTATCTAGGTTGCTGCTTCTAAGTCACTTCAGTCGTGTCTGACTGTGTGTGACCCCATAGATGGCAGCCCACCAGGCTCCCCCGTCCCTGGGACTCTCCAGGCAAGAACACTGGGGTGGGTTGCCACTTCCTTCTCCAATGCATGAAATTGAAAAGTGAAAGGGAGATCACTCAGTCATGTCCGACTCTTTGTGACCCCATGGACTGCAGCCTACCAGGCTCCTCCATCCATGGGATTTTCCAGGCAAGAGTACTGGAGTGGGGTGCCATTGCCTCCTCCGCTATCTAGGTTAACTCACTGTAAATTATAAAAATGTTAAAATGACTCTTCATTTGAAGAAAGAATGTTTATTTTAAAACCCATTAGAGAACTTCAACTCCATGCTCTGTGGTGACATAGAGATCTGGAATGGGGAGGATGGGGCTGAAGTGGGAGGGGATATATGTAAACTTAAAGCTGATTCATGTTATTGTATAGCAGAAACCAAGATAACAAAAATTATTTAATCTATGAGTTTCTTTCTTTTGTATATAAAGGACTCCCACTAACAATATTTGAGGATTCAAGGGATCATATATCCCCAGACACATTTGGTATTTTCAATCTTTTCAAAATTAGTCAACTTAGTAGGAGGGAAATGGTATCTAATAGCTTTTAGTTTACAAGTTTTTGATTATTAATGATTCTGAACGCTATTTTGTGCTTGTTAGTCATTCATGCATCTTGTAAAGTTTCTGTTAAAATGTTTTGCCCATTTTAAAATTTAGGGGGCTATAGGATTTTCTTACATATTCTGGATATAAGTCCTTTGTCAAATATATGTGTTCTCAATATTTTCCTCTCAGATTGTGACTCCACTATTGATTTTCTTAAAGATATCTTTTGATAAGCAGACTTCACATTGAACATGTCCCATTTACCAGCTTTTATTGTTATGGTAAATGCTTTTTGTGTCCTAAGAAATCATTTCCTACCCAAGTTGTGAGAAAATACTCTAATTTTTTTTTTCTTATAAGATTTATAATTTTAATTTATATGTTAGGTCAGTGATCCATTTCAAATTAATATGTAGGTATGGCATGAGTCAGGAAGTGAGAATATTTTTATAATGTATTAAGTTATTCAAATATTTTTTCCTTAAGAAAGGCTTTCCTTTTCCTATTAACTTCCTTTGGTGTCTTTGCGAAAAATCAATTGAACATATACACATAGACTCATTTCTGTACTCTCTCTTTCTGACTGATCTATTTAACTATCCTGAGAAAATTACCACATTATCTTGATTACAGTAGCTTAAAATAAGCTTTGAAATCAGGTAGGATAGGTCCTGATCTTTCTTTAAACTGGATTAAAAAATATTTGCTTCAATGATAGAATGAAAGAAGCTAGACAATTATCTCTCTCATAAAGAATTTTACAAATGACAGCTGTTGTTAGAGTTAAGTGGAAGACAGTACTGAATGGCTAAGAGCATATATATTTTTTATGAACAAAGATGATATCTTCTGCTTGCTAATTGAGGATGCTTTAACTTTGAGGATGTTGTATCTGCATGTCTTTGTTTCAGCATGTGTTAGTGATAATAATCGCATTAATCTCATGAGGTGGGTTAAAAGATTAGTCTAATAGATGCTAACTAAGCACTTAGAAAAATGTCTGGCACATTGTAAGTGCTAAATAAATATTTCTTGTTGTATTACTTATCTATGGAGCATAACAATTTCCCCCAAAACTTAGTTTCTTAAAGCAACAGCTTTGTGAGTCAGGCTTTTCTGCAAAGTCTAGTTTGGTCCTTTGCTTCTCTCACAAGACTGCATTCAAGATGTCAGGGCTGGGGAATCATGTATATGCTTGACTAGGAAAGGAGAAAATTCCGATATCACTTACATGGTTGTTGGCAGGAATTAGCTCCTCCTGGGTTGTTAGACGGCAGAAGGCGACAACTCATTCCAGTACTCGTGCCTGGAAAATCCCATGGATTTTCGAGCCTGGTGGCCTGCAGTTCATGGAGTAGCTAAGAGTCGGACACGACTGAGCAACTTCACTTTCACTTTTCACTTTCATGTATTGGAGAAGGAAATGGCAACCCACTCCAGTATTCTTGCCTGGAGAATCCCAGGGATGGGAGCCTGGTAGGCTGCCATCTATGGGGTCACACAGAGTCAGACATGACTGAAACAACTTAGCAGCAGCAGCGGCAGAGTTGTTAGACTAAAGTCCTCTGTTCATTGCTGTTTGTTGGCCTGAGGCTGTCCTCAGTTCCTTGTTGCATTTTGCTTCATCAAAGTGTGCAAGTCAAGAAGGCAACAGAGAGAAAGTCAGCTAGAAAGATAGAAGTCATACTCTTTTGTTACCAATCATGGAAGTGACACCCCATTGCCTTTGCCGTATTCCATTTGTCACTGGGTCTAGCTTACACTCAAGGGGACAGATTACAGAAGGATGTGAATGCCAGGAGGCAGGAATGCTTGGGAGCTATGTTAAAAAGTCTGCCTACCATACCTATATCAATTCAGTTCAGTTCAGTCGCTCAGTCGTGTCCGACTGTTTGTGACCCCATGAATTGCAGCACGCCAGGCCTCCATGTTCATCACCAACTCCTAGAGATCACCCAAACTCATGTCCATCTAGTCGGTAATGCCATCCAGCCATCTCATCGTCTGTCGTCCCCTTCTCCTCCTGCCCCCAATCCCTCCCAGCATCAGATTCTTTTCCAATGAGTCAACTCTTCGCATGAGGTGGCCAAAGTATTAGTTTCAGCTTTAGCATCAGTCCTTCCAAAGAACACCCAGGACTGATCTTTAGAATGGACTAGTTGGATCTCCCTGCAGTCCAAGGGACTCTCAAGAGTCTTCTCCACCATCACAGTTCAAAAGCATCAATTCTTCGGCGCTCAGCTTTCTTCATAGTCCAATTCTCACATCCATACATACCACTGGAAATACCATAGCCTTATCTAGACGGACCTTTATATAAGCACTTAAAAATATTTAAGCTTCTTATTTTCACAACTTTGTATAATAATTTCATGCACAAAAGAAAAATTAGATGATTTTATTTAATTTTATGTACATCTTTACACAAATATTGCAATCCATGTTAAAGGAGTATATAATAATAAAGAAGTATCCAGCAGTTAAAATCATATTTAAATCCCTAAGATAGACACTACTGCCCTAATTTAACCTTTTTTTTTCTTCAGTTTGAGTAATGACTGTTTAGTTTTGTGTTGGAGCTCTCAGTACTTAATCTATGACTTTTTCTATAATGGCATGGTTAATTATTTTCTCATCTTGTCATCAAGAAATTTAAAATTTTCTTTTAATTTTTAAAAGGTTAACTTTCTTCTCTTGGTGCATTATTATTTTGATCTCTTTCAAATACATCTTACAGTTCTGAGGCTGCCAGTGTGCTCATTTTCACCTATGCAGGCCAAAGATCTTGTGCCTTCATAGAAAACATAATGATTTATTCATGGGTAATTAAACTCATTTATGTATTTTATGACTACATTTTTTTTTCTTTTAACTACCTATGACTCTTCTGAGGGAGGAAGGAGTTCTAATACAAGTTCCACTGGTCCATAATTCCGTGTATAGACAGAGACATCTTTAAAGTTCAGGACAAATTAGACAACTTTCAGTGATTCTGGAAAAGGATTATTTTAATATTTATTAATTTGAGTGAGAGGTTTGTACTTTGGAATTCTCAGATGAATGCTATCCTGTGCCACAGATTTATTACAATTTTGTATTTAACTTGCCATTCCAGAATTTCTGCTTTTGATAACTTTGGTCTCATTTCTGTTATCTATAAGGAATAAACAAGCCCAAGGATATTTTTCACTGCTGTAAGAAAACTGCCTTGAACATTTTTCTATGAGGATTCCCAGTGTATGAAAATATGAGCAATATATGATCACCCAGTTATTGTCTTTAAAATTTTAAGAATAGTAGTTATTTCTTGTCTTGGAATAGATGCTTTGCATGGACAGAATGCATTGTAGTCCAGTTTATCTGTTTCAACAAACATGTAAATAAGTTTATTTAGTGGTGGTATGCTGTGGCCCAACTTTACAGATAAAGAATTTTTAATTCATGGTAAGACTGAACAAAACAGATATTTTGGTTCTAAAACAGTTATTTCAATTTTATTTTTGAGCACATATAGCATGGGTCCATAAGGTAATATTAAATATACATATAAGATATTTGTATTTGTTCATTGTGGTAGGGATTCAAATGAAAACTGACTTTTTCCAGTCCTGTGTCCACTGCTGAGTTTTCCACATTTGCTGGCATATTGAGTGCAGCACTTTCACAGCATCATNGCCTGACTTGGAGAATTTTGAGCATTACTTCACTAGCATGTGAGATGAGTGCAATTGTGTGGTAGTTTGAGCATTCTTAGGCATTGCCTTTCTTTGGGATTGGAATGAAAACTGACCTTTTCCAGTTCTGTGGCCTCTGCTGAGTGTTCCAAATTTGCTGGCATATTGAGTGCAGCACTTTCACAGCATCATCTTTCAGGATTTGAAATAGCTCAACTGGAATTCCATCACCTCCACTAGCTTTGTTCATAGTGATGCTATCTAAGGCCCACTTGACTTCACATTCCAGGATGTCTGGCTCAGCAACCCCAACAAGTTGAAATCATTAAAACTCAGTTTATTTCTTCACATTCTCTGTGTCAGGCATCAGGACTTTCCTTTCCTCTTCTACCACTACCACGAGTTGTGGCCTTGGCTGCCACGGTCTAGAAGTTTTAGTACCAATATATCATTAGAATGTCTTTCACGGTGTGTTCCTTCTCTTTTAGCAGTCCCCACCATCTACAGTATAATTTCTCTGTCCTGCTGTCTCCACCCATTGGGAATAACTGTCCTTACTACCAAGGGCTGTTGTTCTTTCTCCACACTCTCTTTTCTCCTTGTTCCATCTTGATCAGTGTTGTCATTATGGGACCTTCTCAGATGGTACATAGGTTGCACATGGTTTGAAACCCATCATAACCAAAGAAAGCTGTCTTTTTCTCTGAAATGCAAGTTATGTCTTGGCTTGTTGCATGATTCTTGTATCACTTTTCTGTTCTCTTATTTGTAGACATTACTCCACAGTTTTCTAAATCCTGGTTTTGCGAATGTGATTTGTCTTTGTCAGCTTTTCGTTTCTTATGCTAGAAGTGTGTTTCAATTTCAGTTTATCCTTGAAAGTGAAGAATTGTACTGGATGTGTCTGATTGTATTTATGTTCTTATTAATCCTGCCTAGGACTGGCTTAGTGAGCCCATTTAGTCTACAAGACTCAAGTCCAGTGACAGTAATGATGGAACCCAAAGTGGTCCCCACCCAGCTCCCACTCCTAGCATTTATTTTCTATATAAACAGTGGTGTTTTATTTGCATGTATTCCCAATTCATAAATTAAAACTAATAAAGCTAAATATTTAATAATTTCAGTTATAAAAAATTAAATATACATCAAGAACTTATAAAGAAAAACTTTAAATATACCTGTAAATCATTCTGCTGCTGCTGCTGCTGCTAAGTCGCTTCAGTCGTGTCCGACTCTGTGCGACCCCATAGATGGCAGCCCACCAGGCTCCCCCGTCCCTGGGATTCTCCAGGCAAGAACACTGGAGTGGGTTGCCATTTCCTTCTCCAATGCATGAAAGTGAAAAGTGAAAGGGAAGTCGCTCAGTCGTGTCTGACTCTTCGTGACCCCATGGACTGCAGCCCACCTGGCTCCTCCTCCCATCGCATTTTCCAGGCAAGAGGACTGGAATGGGGTGCCATTGCCATTGTTATATAGCCATTGTTTTTATGCATAGATATTTCCAACTGCCAGCAAGGCTTTTTCTGAGTATCCTAATTAGGGGACTGATGAGAAGATGTAGTTACAAGCTAAGCCTATGTTTTTCTCTCTCTGATTCTTTTAACTTCAGATTTTCCTAGGTCTCTTTATATGTTGAGAAGCTTTTTTAGAGTATCTTTTTTTTTTTTTTTTTTAAACAGGAACATCTATCTTTTCATTGAAGCTGGATGTGTTTTAGAGCTTCCCTGGTGTTTTAAAAAAGCAGTGCAATTTGTCTTCACCTGTAGTTGCTTCACGTACAGCTGTGAATTCCCGCACACTGTCGTTTGTATTAGTTTCGGTCCTGTTATGTTTACATGCTGCTTGCAGTATATTTGCTTGATTGTCATTTTCCTCCCTTCTTGAAAATTATGTAGGTAGAAATGATCTTTCCAAACAGAACACTTTATATTTTTAGTATTTCTTGTTACTGTTTGTCTTCTCAAAATATATATATAATGGAGATTTCTGGTTTAAAAAAAATAAAAAGAAAGTGATGTCTCCGTACTTACAAATAGCATCAAACACCAAAAATGGTACGTGATCACTACTAAAATTTGCTTTCAAATCATGACTGTGTTGTTTTTATCACTTGTTTATTTATTAGTTTTCCATTTCTTTTCCTTTTTTTCCCCCGGATCTGTTTTTTTCAGCTCTCTCATCTTTCCTGTAGTGATTTCTATATCCTAATTTTTAATCTATTTTGAGATATTTTATCTACTTCATCATCTGCATTACTATTTTAGTTCTCCATTGTAACCAGGATTGCCCTTCTCAGTTTGTCTATTAACTTTTAAAAATGGAATCTCTGTGGTCCATGAGAGTCTCTTTACATACAGCAATTGATCTGCTTAAGTATTCTTCGTTGGTTGTCTTTATGGTTTGGTTGTGGAGTGGTTGTAGTAGATGTTATGGTACATGTTCCACAGAAGAGGCCCTCTGTTGGAGACATTGCATAGTCTTTCGAGATTGGATCCACTCGGGTCTGCATCTCCTAGGCAGTCAGGTAAAGCTGACAGGGTCATGGACCCGTGAAGGGCTGTGCCATCTCTCTATACCTCTGGGCCCAGGGTCAACAAACCAGGAAATATTTCAGCATCTACTGAGACACAACTCTTGGGTTATCCTCGAACTCTTGGGCAAGCTGAGAACTTGACCAGCCTCAGTGATCCACCTGGCCCACAGTGCAGTCCCCTGCAAGTCACCTGTTGTCAGCAGGATTGAGCAGATGCTCCCTGGACCATACACAGGTGGGCAGGGGCCACCCGTGCCACCCAGAGCAGACCCCTCTCCCAGAGCCCTGGCGTCTGGGTCTGCTCCGCAGGACTCTTTCAGCCCTCATCAGGCAGAAAGGAGGAAGGAGTCTGTTTTGCAGAGATTCCTGGAAAAGCCTGCAATTGCAGATGTGCCCTGCTTGTCCAGAGGGGCCACTTCTTGCTCCAGAGAAGTGGTGGAGAGGGAGCCAGCGGGAGGAAGCAGCAGGAACATACAGTCAGTACGCCAGCTTCTCCAGGGAAGGTTCTGCTTTCCTAGAACAGTTTTTTTCCCTTGAGGATTGGCTTCCAGAAGTGGCACAGGGATCTATGAGGAGCTACAGTGTGGATTCCAAGCTTATGGAAGCAAAAGCTTTTTCTCTTAATTCATTTCACAAAAAGGCCAAGCTTTTCTCAAATCCAAGGGGAAGAGAGATTAGCTTAACAAAATGGGTAGTAATTATAATGACAATAAGAAACTTAATAGAGAATAAATTTAAATTTTGTGTAAAGAAAGCCAGATGTCAATAGGGAAGAACGAACATCATTTGTGTAGGATTGGAAGAAGAAACATTTAAATTATGCATAACTTTTATTAAATATTTAGGGCCAGTTTTAAGTAGAACACTGCTTTTTTGTTATTGTTGTTGTTATCTGCATAATCTTCTTATGTATTGTAGATTCTGTGTCTTTAAAAGGGGATTATTTCTTGACTTCGAAAAGCAAGCTTATAGATGTTTCCTAAAACATTTTACCCCTCCCCTTCCTCTTCTACTCTCTGAAAAGTTAAGGACGTTGACGCATGTTTACTTCAGAAAACAGAACAATGTAATGAAAAAATGGAAAATGTCTTAATTTTGAATGATAAAACAATACACTTTCTATTTTCCTATTAATAGGTCAACATGATTGTGTGACTATAATCAACAATTTCTTTCCTCGGGAGAAACTGGATTATTACACTAAGCCCCAGGGACTGGATAAAGAACCAAAACTGCCCCCGAAGTTGGCAGGCCCACTGCACAAAATCATCACCACAACAAATCTTCATCCCGTCAAGGTACTGTAGCTTATTGTATTGCTTTCTATTTAAATTGTGTGTTGTGTGTGTGTGTGTGCGCACACGTGTGTGTGTTTAGTTGTGTCTGACTCTTTGCGACCCCATGGACTGCAGCCCACCAGGCTCCTCTGTCCATTGGAACTTTCCAGGCAGGAAGACTGGAGTGGGTTGCCATTTCCCTCTTCAGGGAGTCTTCCCAACACAGGGATGGAACCCCAGTCTCCTGCATTACAGGCAAATTCTTTACCGTCTAAGCCACTAGGGAAGCCCACTTATATATTGCTTTAGAATTTAAACTGCTCTTAGGATGTGGGTCCTAATTGTCTTGGGTTGCTTTTTGTTGATGTAAACCTTGCGATAGGCTGTCCCGTTCAGTTAACAGTGCTCTTGTTTGAAACCTGCAAGAGAGTGAGGGACACAGACCAGAGCAAGAGGAAGAGCAAGGCAGAGAGGTGGGTTCAGCCAAAATCTAGCTTCCACTTCTTCTCACAGTGAGCTCTGTTTGTTAGTGGCTCCAGAGAGGCAAGGAAACCAGGGTTTCCTCTATCAGTATGTCATGGTTGAAGTCTGTCCCCAGGGGGAAAGGACAGCCGCCCAGATGGTGCCAAGTGAGGGGACTCTCTCTGGATGAAGGGAGTTCCCCGAGGAAGGAGGCAGCTCTGAGCCAGAGCAGCCACAAGGCCCAGTCGCAGGAGCCTGGTATTTGGGCCTGGTAACGGGGATCTGGGTGAGGGACCAAGAGCATCCAGTACAATAATTACCCTTCCAGGCAGTGTTTGGAAATGTCATCATGAACACATTTCTTTCATGCAAGTAGGTGTCTGATGCATTTAAGTAGTACACTTCTTCCAGTAAATAGTCAAATCACACAGATTTTCATACTTTGTAAACCAACTCGGAAGTTTGCAGAGCATACCTGGGAAACTTCAAGGGTTATCCTGAACTATTCCTACTGCTATTTTCTTTATACTTTTTATGTGACCTTTTTGCTTATAAAATGATTATGTTTTGAAAAATTAATCCAAACGAATATAATTTTTTCCATGAGGCATCCCAGGAAACAGCACTGACCTTTTTCAGACGTCAGTGTCTGCCATATGCCTTCATTCAGATTGTATAGATTTGATGGTAACTCAGAGCTATTTGGGGGTTTCTTTGGTTTGTTTTTTAATATTTATCTATTTATTTGACTGTGTTGGGTCTTAGTTGCGGCATGTGGGATCTAGTTCCCTGACTACGGATTGAACCTGAGTCCTCTGCACTGAAAGTGCAGTCTTAGCCACTGGACCACCAGGGAAGTTCTGAGAACTCTTTGTTGAACAAGATGTATGTTGGGTCAAAAACTGAAGCTTCCCCTTAGTACAAGGTGTTATTATAATGTACTGAAATGGATTTCCTTAGTCTGTTACAAAAGAAAAATCTGGAATATACTGATCATCATTAGAGTAGGTAGACAGCTCTCATGAAGTAACTATTTTGAAGACTAACACACACTTAGAGATATAAGTTATAAATTATATGTAATATTATTACTTTATTGCTGCATCCCTTGGCATATGGTCTTTTGAAGCTTGAGGAAGACACAAATAAAAAAATACCTTTCATGTGGCCCTTCCCCCAAGTTATTAATAGTGTTCTGGGCCATCAAGAGAGACGACAAAGTAGCAGATCCTTTCCCACACAACAGACAAGTGCAATCTATTCTGTTTTTATTTTTCAAAACTCAAATGTTTTACTTGACATTTTGAAAGAACCACGAGATGCAACACTTTTGATGCTCGCTGGGCAAAAAAGAAATTCTGCCATGGAACAGGTGTGTGCGTTTCTAGTGGAAATTTTATAGGACTTAGAATTTAACTGTTAGAAAAATACTTAGCCTCTTCTGTTTTAGTCTTTCTTTCCCGCCCAACACATGCAGAAAAGACAGAACTCTTGGAAATGACGACATTGTCTCTGTGGTACTCTTTCTATTAGGAGTGGAGCAGGCTGGGGTGGGAAAACAGGAGTTTCCCTAGCATTTCTCAATGCAGAGAACGTGTGTGGTTTTATAAGGCCTTCATCACTCCCCCTCCAGTCTAAGCATGACTCAGGGGTCCCCAACATCTGGGATCTAATGCCTGGTAATCTGAGGTAGAACTGATGTAATAATAATGGAAATAAAGTACACAATAAAGGTAATGCACTTGAATCATCCTGAAACTATCTCTTCCCCAATCCCCTTCTCCCCTGTGGAAAAATTGTCTTGCATAAAACCAGTCCCTGGTGCCAAAAAAGGTTGGGGACCACTACATTACAGGATATTTTGTGTCTGATTGATTTAAAGATGTTTTCTGTATGTTTCTGATTCACTGTGTCTTATGTCTGTTTCCACCCTTTGAGATTACAGTAAGTTCAGTTATTGTGACAATTGGGTCTGTAGAGTAATTTTTGATGTTTACACAGAACCTAGTCTCTCAGGGTTAAATATCCCAAGAATTATTGTACCTGCAATTATCTTTAAAGGCACATATTTTGCATACGTTAGATTAAGGGTATATTTATACAGACAAATTGTAAACTAAAATAGCCTACACTTTATTTTTTAGAGCCCTTGGTTTTATGAGAGGCTACACTATGATTATAGTACCTTCTTTCAGACCAGACCTTGCCTTTTGTAGATATAGTCTATTTGCTTGAAAACCTTTCTTTATCTACACTTTAGTTAAAAGCTGCCCAGTTGCTTTGGTTATGGGCCATTTTCATTGCTTTACCCCTTTTCAAGCTGGCATGGGTCTTCAGAGGGCATATTATAAAAAAGTAACTAATAGCCACAAGTCAAATCAAAGACCTTTACAAATTTAAAAATAAGCACAGTCCAACACTTGATCCAACAGTGCACCTTTTTCCACAGTGTACCTAACACAGATACGTTTGTGAGGAGGTTAAGTGGCTGCTATAGCAATAAGGATGTTTGTTTTCACCAGGGACGTAGGGAGTTGTGCTGATGACCAGGATATAGACGTTTATAATGGAGAAGAACAGAGGCAAAAGGAAGAAGGACAATAGGGTTTAGCAGGGTCTGTAAGTGATCAGAAGATCGATGTGTGCAAGCGATCCTGTTTTTTTTATTATTAACATGATTTTTAAGCCCAGAATTTATTTATTCATCCTTAGTAATTATTAATAATAATGTTTCCATTTATAATAAATATCCCTTCAGAGACTAAAGGAAGGAAACTAATTCAAGTATTCTTTCTTTTGTGTGCAGCTATGATAAATGCTTCCATGAGCTCATCGTTGAGCTGTGGATATACATCATTTTTCATTGTGTTTAGGCTTCCCTGGTGGCTCAGCTGGTAAAGAATATGCTGGGTTCAATCCTTGGGTCCAAGAGATCCTCTGGAGAAGGGAATTGCAACCCACTGCAATATTTTTGCCTGGAGAATTCCAAGACAGAGGAGCCTGGCAGGCTACAGTCCATGAGGTTTACTGATATATATTATAAAGTAAATAAAGTCTAATGTCTTAAACACATCATTAATCTGGGTTCTGTTTGGGGTGTTTGTTTTTTTTTTTAAAGAATTCTCACATCCAAGTTTAGATCCTATGTTTTGATTCATAATGTATACAAAATATTGAGCAAACGGCCTCAGTGGTGGCAGTTGATAGGAGAAATACAAATAATTAATGATTCTTTTCTTCTCTGCCACAAGTTAACTTTTGAATTATATAATGGTAGGGGAAGTTGTCAACAAATTTATCAATACGGATTCTGATTATACTTATTTCATGCAGTCTAGTTTATTACTGAGTGCTATATTTGAAGTACAAGACTGGGCTGTGTATCAGTAGGGTCAGAAATAAGTAAAAGTCTTATTTTAATTTAACAAGAACATTTAGTTTATGTTAAATTTTCACGTAGGAGGCTTGGGCATGTGTTTTCCTTAAGTTAGCAATTATCTTGCTCTTTGTCTAAAGAAAAGGATCTGATTCATGAAATCTGCCATCTGTTGTTTCCTAACGTTTCGGTTACCTGGGATAGGTATTTTACTGTGACACATAGGTTAACAAATACTGAATGACTTTCTGCTCTGAGAACACAGTTGTGCCTCTGTATCCCACATATTTACATTACTGTTATGTCATATGGATTTGTACAGGTGTCCTGTGCAATCAATAAAGAAGAAAATACTCTTCCTTACACTGAATTTGGGCTTAATCTGTGCGTATTTGGGAAGTGTAGGACCCATAATGCATCATATTGGATAATTTTGCTTTCCTCTTTCATCTGTTCATATTAATGACTAGAAGCATATTAGGAAAATTTCCACAGAGAAACGTAGTTAGTAAGCAATACACCTTTTATTTTGAGACTTCCGCCTATAAAAACCTCATTTCCTTATAATTAACAAGAATGAATGAGAATTGTAATTTTCCTAGCCATGAAATCCTAATACTCAGTAATGTTAGCTAAAAGTAGTGATTGCTCTGTGATTTGTGTCTGTATATAAAGGGTGTGCAAATATGCCATGCTTATCTTTAGTAAGAGAGCTTCCCTAGCTCAGGCGATAAAGAATCTGCTTGCAGTATGGGAGATCCAGGTTCAATCCCTTGGTTGGGAAGATCCCCTGGAGAAGGGAATGGCTACCCACTCTAGTACTTGCCCGGAGAATCCCAGGGGCAGAGGAGCCTGATGGGCTACAGTTCATGGGGTTGCAAAGAGTCGGACACAACTGAGTGACTAACACTTTATCTTGAGTAAAAGTGCTTTTAACAGATATAGAAACCATGATTCCAAGTGGCCAACTAATACTAAGTTTAACTGGATGGCAAATCACACAATAACTTTGATATACAGAGTTCAAGAGATTTCTTGATGTCCTTCTGTTATTGGTTTTACAACTTGATCAGTGGCAATTTGTATTTTTATTTGAATTAATATAGTAAATATGTAACCATGAGAAAGACTTTATTTGGTAATCAAAACTGACTGCCTAAATTGAGCATGGAAAAATCTCTTATGGAATTTCTAAGCTCACTGGGGTTTCTTCTAGATTGTGATGCTTATAAATGAGAATCCTCTGCTGGCAGAAGCAGCAGCTCTGAATAAATGCTACAAGGTGATGGATTTGATTTGTGAGAAATGTATGAAGCAAAGAGACATGAATGAAGTACTGGCTATGAAAATGCATTACATCAGCTGTATCTTTCAGAAATGTATTAACTTCGTAAAAGACAGAGAAAATAAATTGGACACTCTGATCAAAAGGTACAGTTTTTACCGTGTCATGTATAAAATATACTCAAACGGATAATGTTTTATTATATGAAATCTCATCATGGCTTTAAAAATTAAACATTTTAGCAGCAGCTGTTATTGTTGAGATCACATTTAATCTGCCAGAAATTCAGGGGCCCTATTAAAACTAGATTGACTATTCCATTCTGTAGTATTTACAGCATTTTTGCCATCCTAAATTATGGGTGAGAAATCTGAAGTTTGGAGAGGTTAAAAAGCATTTGTAAAATCATACTGCCAGAAGGTGGCCCAAGTCCAGGGATCAGATTCTCATGATTTTACTAAGAAAAGAGAACTAAGTTGGAAGGGTGTGACTTAATCGGAGTTTACTTTCTTTGTTCAAATAACTGCCATGGTAATAAGTAACTAGCTAATCTGATAAATGCCTAGTATGTTTTACGTCAGGGGTCACCTTTTAAAATACATCCCTTGGCTCCTAAACCTGATAAGACCTGGCCTAATGGGCAGGTGGAATAGCAATTTGAATTGAATCAATCCTCATGATGTGACTACACAGTGAAAATCTTAAGCAGCAAAGAAAAGTGAAAGTGTTGATCACTCAGGTATGTCTGACTCTCTGCAACCCCGTGGGCTGTAGCCTGCCAGGCTCCACTGTCCATGGGATTCTCCAGACAAGAATACTAGAGTAGGCTGCCTTGCCCTCCTCCAGGGGATCTTCCCAACCCAGGGATCAAACCCCGGTCTCCTGTGCTGCAGGCAGATTTGTTACCCTTGGAGCTACCCGGGAGGCCCACGGAGCGAGGAAGGAACTACTCGAAGTTCATGTGTTCATCTGGGAGGAAATGCTTGGCAATTCAATTCCAGTTACTCTTGTAAAACTATCTTTCAGCTTGTTAAAAGGCCGAGCTTCTGATGGCTTTCCAGTATATCAAGAAAAGATCATTCGAGAAAGTATCAGAAAATTTCCTTATTGTGAAGCTACTCTCCTCCAGCAGCTGGTGCGAAGCATTGCTCCTGTTGAAATCGTAAGGCTCTTCCTAACTGGGTTAACTCCGTCAGCGAGACCTCATTACCATTTTTTATACAATTAGAGGCATGTTCTCCTTAGCATTATTTAGTTACCTAATAAAGGCATAATTATCTTAAGGAAAATTTCAGAAACAAACATGGAGATAAATTTGCCTGCTAACACTGTTTCGTTTATGCGTTTTCCCTCTGTCAGTCCTCTTCTTTCATTTATATAGCTGATGGTTTAATACACAGTATTTCCTTAGAATATAGATATTTTAGTTACAGTGGATATTTACATTTTTAATGACTTGGTGAAACCTCAATGGTGGGATCACATCCAGTATGTAATACGGACCCACGTTTGTTTTCATATGTAGCTTGTGAAAAACTAGCATAAAATCCTGTACTAGATGGAAGTAGGAATTGAATGTCTACCTTGATGGTTTCCTGTCGGGGGGATGTGAGAGGATGAGTTATGGGAAAGCGCATTGTGTATCCTGCTAAACAGTCTTAAAGTATGTCCCACTTCTTAGATCCTCCCTTAATGCCTCTGATTTTATAAATTTTCCACACATTAAAAAAAAGTCTATTTATACTTAACAGCTACGGGAAGTAAATTTGAACTTTATTATCTGTTCTTTACTTACTTTCGTCATGTATTTATTTAAGTTGTATTAAAGACACTTCCTGCCTTCCCTGTTTTGGATAGCTTTCAGATCACCGTATCTATACCAGTTATACTTTCATACATTTCAGTGAAATCCCTTATCAGCCTTTGTGTGTTAGGCCAGAAACTGATCCTGACACTGTTACCATTCATGCCTTCCTCCCTCCCTCTGGCAACGTCGGTTCTTCTCTGCCTTCACTAGGCTGTTGTATCATTCTCAGCCTAAAAAATCAGGACTAAAATGAGTGCTCCTTTTATATATTAAGATTTCATCCAATCAGAACCATTAAAGAAGAAAGACCTAGGAAGACAAGATGATTTCATGAAGTTCATGCCTTGATGTATTCCTGAGAGTTCTTTAATATGCCTGGCTATTTGGTGTTTAAGTTTCTGGAAGTTTAAAGTTAGCGTATTATGAGGGTAGCTTATCAATTATGAATGTGTTTTGGCTATGCATGTCATACTCCAGCCAACTATGAATTAAATAGATCAGAGCTTACTTAATCCACATATTAAATATGTGCCCAGGGGCAGGCAGACCCAGTCTGGTACAGTGAACTAGGGACCCAAATCCTTTCCCATTTTCCCACCCAGTATTCTTCAGCAATGGATTATCATGCACATGCTAATAACCTCACAGTTGCAAGGCATCTAATGCTCTTCCTCCAAACTCATATTCCTGTCCTAGGCAGGCAAGAAAGCATAAGCTTATCAGAGAAGCAATTAACAGTGGCTGCTGAGTGATACCCAGCACTAATAAGTTTAGCTGACATTGTACCTTTAAAGGAGAAAACAGAAAAACTGAAAATAGCAGGTTGGAGTACTTTTTAAAAAGTCAAAGCAGATAAGCATAGGACTCAACAATCCATCTTAGCCCTATATCATAAAACAGTATAGTTAATATGGTGTTTGACTGATGTTTATCCTAGTGATCTGAGTCATCAGTAATCAAAGTAATATTTATTTAATGCATTTTAGAAACATTTCTCTCTTTAAAAACTTCTGCTGTCTTGAAGACTTGATCTGCAATGCTTGTGGTGTCCCAGATAGCCACTGTTGACTGCCTGACAGATTCCAGTATTCTGCAAGTTCAGAAGCCTCTGAAGCAGTATTAACCTTGTCCCATGACATGGTGGTTCTCACGGCCGGCTGCCAGGAAGATCACCTGTGGTATTTCCTGACAGTGTTAGTGCCTGTTGTGAAACTCTGCCTTCTGCCTGTCACAGAGTTCAGCAGGAAGTGTGAGGCATAGCTGTATTGAAGAAATGCTGCTCAAGCATTGTAACATGAGACTGTTAAAGATATTTTGCTTTATCATTTGAAGGTATATATTTTAATTTCTGGAAGGCTAGCTAAGGTCTCTGATTTTATAGGATACATATTTAACAAAGTATATGACAAGGTTTTGTATAGTAAGAAAGAATTCTTATCACTCAACTGTGACAAGAAAGATTTCACATGGTTACTCTGCTGTACCATCAGTTTTTTTCTGAGGCAGTAGTTCACATTAATAGCCATACTTCTAGCAAAAAAAATTTTAGTTTTACTTCTAGTGTATTTGTGAGAATATCATTGTTTTGTGACTCCTACAAAAGTCCCATCTTGGGGAAGATTTTGAACGTGTCTCAGTCATGATTTTTTTTTCCCCCTTAATTTTTACTTATTTTTAATTTTTGGCTGCACTGGGTTTTCGTTGCTGCAAGGGCATCTCCATAGTTGCAGCAATTTTCAACAAGCTCTCTGATGCACACCCTCTTTTCAGCACAACTGCCATAGACATTCATTCCGTGCAGATACTCTGCAGATAAGGGAGGCTACTCTAGCTTCAGTGCACGGGCTTCTCATTGTGGTGGCTTCTCTTGTCGTGGAACACAGGCTGTAGGGTGTGCGGGGTTCAGTAGTTGCGGCACACGTGGGCCCTGGGCCCTAAAGCACAGGCTCATTATTTGCGGTGCACGGGCTTGGTTGCTCCGAGGCATCTGGGATCTTCCCAGCCCGGGAACTGAACCCATATCTCCTGCATTGGCAGGCAGATTTCTGTACTACTGGGCCACCAGGGAAACCCTGTCTCAGTCATGTTTGTGAAAAGAATATTTGAACATGAACATGTAATTGTAAAAACATTTAAGTACCAGTAATTCTCAAACTTTTAGTATGTTTCAGAATCACTTGTAATAATGCAGGTACATGAACCACATCCTTAGAGACTATAATTTAGAAAGTATAGATGGATCTGAATTTTGAACAAACTATCTGATATATTATCATTTCAGCACAACTGCCATAGATACTCATTCCTGATGAAATTATTAATTTATAACTAGTATCTGAGGTTTTATTTTAGCTCTGTTTTCTCACTGTTATATTATCTTCATTCCAAAAGAGAATTCTTAACTCTTGAACTAAAAAGAAAAAACTTAGTAATTATTTATTTTCAGGAGGAGAAAACTGGTTTTGAAATGAGTGCAGTATAAAACAGTGTTCCAAGGTGGTTATTTGTTAGGTATAACTGGTAAAATAAATATTCTTAGAAAGGAAAAGCAAATAAAAATATAAATTATGAAAATTTCCACATTTTTAGTTAAGAAGATAGAAGCAAATTTGAAAAACTCAGAAACAAGAACTGTTGTGAATAGGTATGATAGCTCCATACCCTGTAATTGCTCTAAGTAGATCTTAATAGTATTATCCCAGGCAGATAAATATTTAAATAGGTCTTAATAGCATTACTCCAGGCAGATAAATATTTGCCCTTATAATTTCCTGTTAAGAAATTTCATAAATCCTCTTTAGCAAGCCATTCTGATTTTTAATAACTATAATTTTCATATTTTGGGTTTTTTTAGATAACCTAATGCAACCACATGTATAGCTCTTTAATCTTAAGAGTTATAGCATTTCAGTGATAAAGGTGATAATTTTTATCTATTAGAATTGAGGGTCTATATCAAGTAAATAGTTTTAAATAGACAAGATCTTTAAAACACTTAAGTTGCGTCAAACTTTTAAGAATTATGATAAACATTTGTGATGTATCCTATAAATTGTCCCTCAGAATATGTATTATATATTGTCTTAATTCTCAGAAGGAAATTCCACTCTGAGTTCACTGTCTTATATCTGAAATCTTTGTATGCTTACTGAATAATCTCAGTTGAAAAATACATTTATTCTAGAATAGAGCCAGATTTCTTTCTGAACATCTGGATCCACGACTTACCTGCCATGTACTTGGTGCAGAAAAAGGTGTACTCAGAAAGGTGTATGTGTCATGAAGTCTGTGCAGGCTCTGTCTCACCTTAATCATTTTGTCTCTTTTTCTGGAAGTGTCTTCTCTGTAGTCTGTCCATGGTGATTTCAGAGTTTTTTTTTTCTCCTCTTACTTCCTCTAGGGTTCTGATCCCACTGCATTCTCTGTGCTTACCCAAGCCATCACTGGTCAGGTGGGTTTTGTGGATGTTGAATTTTGCACTACCTGTGGAGAAAAAGGAGCAAGTAAAAGATGCTCAGTGTGCAAAATGGTAAGAATGAAGTTAAGTTCATTGACATCTGGTTTAGATTTCATTGAAGTTGGTAACTGAGTTTTCATATTCTATAAATGTAATAGTTGGCATTTTTTTCTAATAAATTCTAACATATTAGATATGAAGTATTGAATCTAATATTTTAAAATAATTTTGAAAAAGAACTATAGGATACATGTAGTTCTGTTCCCTCTTCTGCCCAGCTCACATGTTGCCCAGCTTCTGTGCTGACCACACCCAAAAAAGAGAGTATGAATGAGTGAATTGTTATGAGAAAACAAGAGAAAACTTACTCACAGGGGGCTGAGACTGGTGCATATGTGAGAACCTACAACAATTCATAAATATGCAGTCTTAAATCTTCCCATGTTAACTTCAACTACTCTCTTTTCATCAGCTCTTCCTCGTAAAGCTCTCACTCCCTTCTCACTGTCACCGATCTTTAAGCTTTCTGCACTGCTACCAAGTTCTGCCAGAATTATCTTTATAAAGAGCATATCTGAATGGATTCTTCTCACATACAGATACTACCCACATGCGTGCATCTGAACATTCACTTTACCCTCTAGATCATGTTAATTTCCTGTTGTTTTTAAGGTTGAAATTCTTTAGCACATTCTTCTGTAACCCGTCATGTTCTACTAGAAACTTCTTCTCCAGTTTCATTACCTTTAATTACTTCTCTGAGCCTCAGTTTCCTTATGTGTGAAATGGGGCCAGAATTGTGAGAACTAAATGAGACCATCTACAATGATTAAGTATGGCCACACATAAAAACACTCCAAAACTCATTACTTAAAACAAGTCTTTTTTTCCCCTCATGTTTGTGGTTGGCTGGGACACATCTGTTCCATGTGTTTCTCATCCCCCTTGGACCAGCAGGCCAGGGTGAACATGTCCTCATGGTGATGGTAGAGCTGTAAGTTGGCAAGTAGAAACATACAACGTCTTTTGAGGTCCAGCCTTGAAATTGCATGCTGTCTCATTCCTCTGGCCACAACAAGTTGCATGGCTATATTTAAAGTTAATTCTCCTCCCCTTCAGAGAAAAGAACTTTGAAGTCACATGGGAAAATGTATGGGTGCAGGGAAGAGTGAAGAATTGGGGCCAGTAATACAGTCTGTAATACCTTCTACATATAACAGCCTAGCCCAGTGCTTGGCATATAATTTTACAAAAATCTAAGCTCTATTTACACAAATGTATTGCTGTGCTAAACACAGCATTCACTTTCCCATTCCTGCATTTTTGTACAAGATATTCCATCCACTTGGAATGCTTCTTTCCTGTTTCTCTGTCTACTGACTCCCTCTGTTTAGAGTGAGTCATTGCTTCCTCTGTGTTCCCATTGCTGTTACGTCCTGTTCTAGGATATAAATCATATTGTTAATTATTAGCCTCCATCTATGCTACCCCATCCTGCTCTAGCTTCCTCTGGGACAACTGTATTTTCTTTGTCCTTGTACCATATCAATTCTGGCACACAGAAGTCTCTTAAATAAATCATATGTTAGAGTCTTTGGTAGACCATGTGTTATATATTCATTGTTGTTAAAAAAAAATGTAAGCTAAAAATTGCAAAGATAAACAATATACATTCATACATCATGGTTTTAAAATAAAGCACACTGGGAGTTAGTCACTTAGTCATATCCGATGCTTTGTGAGCCCATGGACTATATTCCGCCAGGCTCCTCTGTCCATGGAATCTCCAGGCAAGAATACTGGAGTGGGTTGCCATTTCCTTCTCCATGGGATCTTCCCAACCCGGCTATCAGTTCCGGGTTTCCTACATTGTAGGCAGATTCTTTACGATCTGAGCTACCAGGGACGCCTAGAAAAGTTAATATTTTTACAGCACAGTACTTGATTTAATGTTGTAATTGAAAAATCATGTGACTGCACCTCTTGAAAATAAACCTACAATTGCCTTCAGGTAATATATTGTGATCAGACCTGCCAGAAAACACACTGGTTTGCACATAAGAAAATCTGCAAGAATCTCAAGGACATTTATGAGAAGCAACAGTTGGAGGCTGCCAAGGCAAAGAGTGAAGAGGAGAACAGTAAGTGTATAAAAACTGAGACCATAATACTTGTCAGTAGGAAGGGGAAGGATCAATGAGATTAACACAGGACACACAGGAGCTGCATCTTCTCAGGAAAGCAAGGAAGACTGCTGTTAACCAACATTAGGATTACACTTAAATATATCCTTCTTTTGAGTCTCTGGGATAATGTACAGACTAGAGTCAGCCTAGATAGCACTAGAAAATGAAACATAAAATTCTGAGGAATGGTGTTTATTCCCCTTTCTACTTTGTGATTCATGAGGCTGCTCTGGAGCCATCTGACTCTTAATGAATAGTTTACTTATATTTTACTCACAAAGGATTTTAAGGTCTTTGAATAAGGAAATGATTAAATTTCCCCGAATGGCTACCTGAAGATTTTAAGATTGGAAGCCTTTAAATTTCTTAATTATGAAACTGCAGGTAAAATTATGGAATAAATTTATAAATTACAAGTTAACTTGCACAGCGTAACTTTCCACAAGTGTGAGGGCAGTGAGTTCCATATTATTTTTCCTCTCCTTTCCTCATAAAGTGTATGACTCATTTTCATCAGAAACAGTGAGTTGCTTTGGCAATGATTCACATATTGGAGAAGAGAACCGCCCACACTCTTACGTCCCAGCCCAGAGGATATAGGATACGTATCACACATTCTGGGAAGTGATAGGTTGCCAAGAGGTTACCTGGGTGATTCTGACACTAAGAATGCTCCTCTCTGTTCCTCAAAGGACCATGTCCCTTTGCCACCTGGTGGAGAAACATATTAATGGAAATGGATGATTTGTACAAATCTGCATTCATACCAAATAAACTAGTATAAATAGATTATTAATAGAACAGTCAGGCTTTCTAACTGTCTTGCTTTCTTCTGTTTGCTGGACCAAACCTTTATATCCTGTGTGTTGAAAGTGGTGTATAATGGCTGGTCACATACTTAAAGAAGCCATATGGTAGGGTTGTCCATGGATAAGAACTCTTGCTTGGTAGACATCAGTCCATCCTGCACACGATTCTACTTTATTCTCCACAAATGTGTGAGAGGCTTTATTATTCCCCACTTTATAAGGACATGGCCTTGGATAGGCATTTACCTAACCAAGCATGTCAAGCTAACTCATGGCAAAGCCGTATTCGAATGTGGATTTTGCTTGTCTGCAGTCCTGATTTCGAGGCCTGAGTTCAAATGCTCTTATTTTCACTGGTGTGCAATGATGAGCAGCTTAACAAAGCCCCTCGCTTCTCTGTTTCCCCATTTGTAAAAGAACAGTGCTAATAGGAAACTCCCCCTTGTGGTTGTTATGAGGATTGAATGATTTAATATACAAAAGCACTCAGAAGAGTGTCTGGCACATGGTAAGAGCCAAATGACTTTTTTTTTCCTTCTTTTTATCAGATAGCAAACTTGATGTCAATTCTAATTGTGTTGGTGAAGAGCGGCCGGAGGAGGCTGAAACGAGAATCTGCCAAGAGAATGACAATCCTCAGGATTCTGAGGAAGGCGAGAAAGGATCTCTGCAGAGTGATGCTGGGCTGGAAGGCTTACAGGAGGCTGCTGTAGGTCCACAGGTGTCTGAGGAGTAAGGGCCAGAGAGTGTCTGAGCAAGCGCAGACAGTCCTCACCTGGCAGGTAGCTGGGAACTCACATGATTGCGTCCTGCTTGGCTCCACACCTGCCTGGCACTGGCGGGCTTCCACATTTCACAGAATGTGTGCTTTCTAACAAGACCCTGTCTATCACACCCTGACTTCATACTGATTCTGTTGTATAATAGGACAGATATTCCTGGAGAGAAAAACGTCTTTTCAAAATGCAGGAGAAACATTTCTATTCCTTTTCTGAGGCAGGCTTTCCAGCAGTTGGTCTCAAAGGGAAATAAATTTCCTTTTAAAAAAGAAATATATGTTCTTGGGAACGAAGAGGCAAGCAGAACAGTTGTAGGAGAGAGGAGATTTTCAGGAAAAGAAAAATTTTGTAGCCATAGAGATGGGTAGTTAAAATCATAACTTATATGTAAATAAAATGCTTTATATAAATAGCATTTATGGTAAAGTGCTACTTATTAAGATGCAATGAAATGAAGAAAAGCTACATCTTAAAGGAGCTCTGACATAGTTCAGCTAATTTGTAGTTTTCTATAGAATTTATCCTGAGCAGACTGAACTTTATGTAGTTCCTGCAGTGACATTTTATCTACAGTATTTGTACCTTCAGAAATGTCACATCCCCCAGGAGGAACTGAGGTATAGCCACAATTATCTCAGCATGTGCACTAAAAAAAGATGTTTGATGAAATTGTTGGTTAAACAAAGACTAAACATACTGTGTCCACAGTTACTATAAAACTGACTCATGTGCCATTTTCCACTTGAAAGGCTGTGACCTTCCTATAAAGCTTTTCATGGGGTTCTTCTTGTCCATGAAAGATTTGTCTGATTATAACTTGTCTGATTTATAACTGTCATTTATAAGCTGTGCTGGCATCAGTTTTTAGTGTCTGAGTATTTAAATCGACCTAGAGTGAGATTTGAAGATAGTGCTGTGTTTCAAAGTTCCCGTGTGTTAATTGTAAAATAAATTGTGCCTACTAATAGAGCCAATTTAAATCTTTATTCATAGTTTATTGCTAGTTAGGGGGTGGCAAATGGTAAAGAAATATTAGAGAACTTAAAACATTTTAGGAAACAGCAAACACTGGAGAACACAGTGATAATTATTTTAATATTTACAATTGTAAATCAGAATGACAAGAATTCTCACCTCACTTCATGGATCAGATTCTTCTGTCTTCTGCTTTTTCTCTTCCTTATGCTCAGTTACTTTTCTCCCAGCCAGATTGAACAGACAGATTTTTCCTGGACTTGTGAATCATGACAAGCCCCCCTTCTCTCATTGAAATCCCTCAATCTACACACACTGATAAATGTTTATCTTTGACTAGAAAAATGGTCCTCTTAGGCCTTTGTCTTCCACAGGTAAATTTTTAACCCAAGTTTCCTGATTTTAATTATTTTTTGGTTATGTGGTATCATCATGGTCCCTGTTTTTGGAGAGCATGAAAGGTTATAAAAAAGCCGAAGGGAGTAGGAGAATCGAGATGTGGCAACATAGAGGTGATTTTCTCTTTACTGAAATGAAGGCTAACATGAGTCAGAGCTCCAACACAGCTACAGCTGGCATTAATAGTAACTTTCCAGTTGGACAAAGAGGACTTCAGATATAAGCCATGTCAGTATCAAAAGTTCTATAGATATATTTCAGGGAAGGGTTGGTTAGAAAATGGAATTTAAGAAAAATGAGGTTGGTTCTGATGGTACTCTCTTTGTCATAAACAATCAAAAATAGATGATTCCATTATAACACCATCAAAACAGGTGGTCATCCAGCTACCCTTTCTTTCTTTCTTTCTTTCTTTTGTTACCATATTGAATTATTTTCAATATGCCATCAAGAAACTTTTCTCAAAAACAGGACCTAAAGGATTAGAATAGTCTTACTATTGTAATGTCTTATAGTCAGAGCTGATATCACAGAATATTAAATTAGCCAATGGGTTTATTCAAAACTTGGATTGTGCTTTTTGACCCAGTGGTGGCGTAGTTGCTAAATCATGTCTGACTCTTGCAACCCAATGGACTGTAGCCTGCCAGGCTTCTCTGTCCTTGGGATTTCCCAGGCAAGAATACTGGAGTGAGTTGCTGTTTCCTTCTCCTGGGGATCTTCCCAACCCTCGGATCAACCCCGGGTCTCCTGCATTGCAGGCAGATTCTTTTCCAACTAGTTAATAATAATAGCTAACACTGAAAGCTACTGTATCTCTGAAGTTATTTTGTTTAATATTCAGAACAACCCCATGAATTAGGCTTTATTTTTATCTCCTCACAGCACAGATAAGGAAGTTAAAGTCTAAAAAGGCCCATTCAGTCATCCAAAAGTACAGAGCTGGAACTCAGCAAGGTCTGCAGTTTGACTACAACATTGTATACTCTTTATGTGTTACCATTGCTGTAGTTTCGCTGCAGACAAGATAATAGTAGAGCTCTGTAGACAAGCCATTATTTTATAGGATGTGGTGGGTGACCCCTCAGCCCTTAAAAAGATGACTGATTTTAGTCATCCATCATGTTTATGAGTTTACTCGAGTTGTAATATTATTGGATATTAAACTTAACAGAAATACTTGAAGTAGTTCCGCAGTGTTTTTATCTTCTCAGGACCGTCTCCCCTGCTTCTGAAGCAAATCACTTCCCTTCTTGGGTGGGAGATAGATGTCTTCCTAGTCTCCCAGTTTTATAACAATCAGTAGTGACCTGTTTGCTTGGCCACACCAAGGCCCATCAGAGTACCTCTCAGAGATTTTACCTTCCTGAAGCCAAAGAGGGAGGACTTTTGTTTGTTTCTCCCTTGGGATGATCATAAATTATAGGAATTCAGTTCAGAAGCTGACATGTAGAAGTACCTAGGTGAATGCAGCCACTGAGTAGATACAGATAAGAGAGGGATACGAGGAGGGAAGGGTATCGAATTCACTGGGCTCTGACATGGTCCACACTGGGTTTGCTTCGTTTGGTTACATGAGCAAATTTCTCATTTGGCTTTCTGTAAATCAAAAGCAAAGAACTGTTAAGACCTTCTTGAAAAACTTAATGAAATCATATTTCAAAAGTTAAATGTATATAAATATAATTAAAAGGAAAACGAAGGCACATAAAAGTTTTGAGATTATATGCTCTTAGAAAAAGTACAAAGGCAGGTCAAGTTTTGGATTACAGTTACCATTTTGGTTGGAAAAGAACCTACCACTACAAGGTGTTTTTGCCTCTCAATATTTATTTTAGAAAAGCATATCTGTTTGCAATTGTATAGAAATTAATCATGTTTATGTAAGCTGTGATAATATTAAAGCATCATTTGCATGGACAAAAAAGCAAGATCTTAATTTAGTCAAAACAACTTTCTTCTTCCTGCTAATAATGATTGAATACTTTAGCAGATAGACAGATTTTCCCCCCAAAAGGTGGCTCTAGCCTAGCTTCTGTGTCCTTTAAAGATAAAATTCTATTTTATAAATCAATAAAGGCATCTTTTAAAATGGTGATCTTAATTTGTTTGCGATGAATCAGGTAGCTACTATGTAATTGATCAATTCAGGGTAGTGTAGCTAACAAATTCATACACTTAGATAAAACTACTTAATCTCAGGGATGATGCCAAATGACTAATTTTAAATGTGAAAAAATTGTCAATTCCAGAAGAAACCATGAATGAATTCTTAGTGACTTTGGCATGAAGAAGGCCTTCTTAAATATGACACTAAACTCAGAAGCCACAAGTGAAATTAGTTCAGCTACATTAAAAAAAAAAAATCTGAACACTTCTGGGAAGATAGCGTATATATACTTTTCCTTATTCCTCCTCCTAAGTAAGACTGAAAACCCTGGACATTACGTATAAAACAAACAGAAGAATCCAGACTGGCTAGGCCCTTCAGGACTAGGCAATGATACTTGGTTTCTTGTGTTTTCTTTCTGCCTCGTATATCACAGATATGAGATAGAAGAAGCCAGTAACATGGAAACAATAATCAGAGGCAAAATTAAGCTCCAACAAACAAATGCCTGCTCTGTGGATTTTGGACTCAAAGCTGAAACACCAAATCATACCTGAATTTCAAGTCTGTACCAGCCTACCCTACAAATTTTGGACTTGCCAGCCCTGGCCGCACCAATGGCATTAGGCAGTTCCTTAAAATAAATTGCTCTCTGTAAATATGGATGTACCCAATTGATTCTGTATCTCTCAGTTCAGTTCAGTTGAGTTCAGTTCAGTTGCTCAGTCATGTCCGACTCTTTGCGACCCCATGAATCGCAGCACACCAGGCCTCCCNCTATCAGATCTAGTCCCTTAAATCTATTTCTCACTTCCACTGTATAGTCATAAGGGATTTGATTTAGGTCATACCTGAATGGTCTAGCGGTTTTCCCTACTTTCTTCAGTTTAAGTCTAAATTTGGTAATAAAGAGTTCATGATCTGAGCCACAGTCAGCTCCTGGTCTTGTTTTTGTTGACAGTATAAAGCTTCTCTATGTTTGGCTGCATAGAATATAATCAATCTGATTTCAGTGTTGACTATCTGGTGATGTCCATGTGTAGAGTCTTCTCTTGTGTTGTTGGAAGAGGATGTTCACTATGACCAGTGCATGTTCTTGGCAAAACTCTATTAGTCTTTGCCCTGCTTCATTCCGCATTCCCAGGCCAAATTTGCCTGTTACTCCAGGTGTTTCTTGACTTCCTACTTTAGCATTCCAATCCCCTATAATGAAAAGGACATCTTTTTTGGGTATTAGTTCTAAAAGGTAATTAACCTCCAATTAAAATAAATAATTTTTTTTAAGGTAGTGAGGAAGGGAGTCTTGGGGCAAGGGATCAACCTGTGCTCAGTTCTCAACTTAGTTGACATCAAGGTGAAGTTTAGAGCATCATCAGTCTTCTGGTTTCAATTGACCTAAGGTCTACTTGCAGTTAGCAGTTTTCATGAGTTCCCTGTAAAAACAGCTTAGGAATGTGTGTCTTTATATCTTTCAGGGACCTGGGAGACTCTGCTATATGGTTGATTTATAATCTAAATTGTTGCCATTTTCTCCACCCAACAGTTTTGTTTTGTTCCTACATCCTCACATTTCCTAATCATTAACTCTTGAGCCAGTCCTCTGTGACTTACAGGAGACGTGAAAAACCAAAGCAAACACCTTTTACTTCGAAGGACAGAGTCACAGGGGCTTGTATATGATCTTAATAACAGACTAATTAGAAAACAGTAGTAACATATAAACATGATAACTCAAAATTTATGTTTATCAAAAGAGTACTTGGAACAAAATGTATCTCTTTCAAGGCTGTTACTATCACACACACACACACACACACACACACACTATTCAAGAAGAATTGATGAAAACGTGTGCTGGTTAACTGTTGATTGCCTCTTATTTCCAAAATCACCCTTTGAGACAGCTCTGTGAAAACGGACCTTGGCCCTTTAAATATCTTTCATTGCTTGCTGGCTCTAAAGTTGTATCACTTTCGAGTGCTGTACAAACATAGCAGAAGAAACAAGGCTTGCTTCTTGGTTCTGTTGTACTTGTTAGGCAGGCTCCTGCATTGCAGGGTGGTGGTTTTCTTCACCACCAGGCTCCTGCAGCACTTCACTGTCGGGAAGACGGAACTTCTTCAGTGAATGGCAGCCAGCAGCACCCAAAGGTCAGCAGCTCCCCACCCCCATGCACCTTCCCTGTTAGGTTTTGCAGATGAGCTCTTCTGCTTCCTGCACTGTGGGCAGCTTCTCCAGGGCTGACTCTTCAGGTAGTCCTCTCAGCTTCTCCACCCAGTGTTCCGATCCTGGGGTGTGCAGCTGACAGCAACACCTCATGGTCTGAACTTTGCCCTAGCACCCACTCGGGCAGTTCTTCAACCGAGCGCCTCCAATAAGGCACCTTCCTATGAATAGTTTTCCATGGTACCCTAGAGGGCAGATTTTTGGCAACTCCAAGGACAGATTTCTAGCAAGTTTCACCAGCCCTGAGATACAGTGACCTTTCTTCTCCCCAGTAAGCCAGGGCAGCATCCCCTCAATAAAGTCTGGACCTCAGCATCCCCGCCCCCACATCCCCACCTCCCCGCCCCCACCAGGGGGATGGGTTCTTGCTTCCAGCCCTGTATCTCAACTCCATGGATAGTAGCTGCTCCTTGTGTTTGGCAGTTCTTATAATCTTTAGAGTTCTCTACTTACTGGGCTTACCTGGTGGCTCAGTGGTAAAGAATCTGCCTGCAATGCAGGAGATGCTGGTTCCATCCCTGGGTGGGGAAGNCAGCCCTGGGTGTTCTTTGGAAGGAATGATGCTAAAGCTCAAACTCCAATACTTTGGCCACCTCATGTGAAGAGTTGACTCATTGGAAAAGACTCTGATGCTGGGAGGGATTGGGGGCAGGAGGAGAAGGGGACGACAGAGGATGAGATGGCTGAATGGCATCACTGACCTGATGGACGTGAGTTTGAGTGAACTCCCGGAGATGGTGATGGACAGGGAGGCCTGGCGTGCTGGGATTCATGGGCTTGCAAAGAGTTGGACACAACTGAGCTACTGAACTGAATTGAAGTGATCCTCCATTTACTGCAATCTAATTAAAAAGTAATACTGCTTGTGCAGTTTAGGAGCCATCTTAAAACTGAGCCAAAATACACCATTTTTATCCTGAAATAGATTGTTGCTCTGCCCACCCAACGTTATTGGGTTTTGGGTCTCATGGTATTCAGTTCCTGATGAGTTCAGCTCAGGCTCCCAGTTCTAGAATGAATGCAGTAGCATTCCTCGAACTGATCAGTGACTAGCTCTCTGCTGCTGATGCTGTGACCGTTGAAGACTGCACTGTAAGCCCTGCCAGCTTGCCAGAGACTTTACAAGATATCGTTGCNAAATAGATTGTTGCTCTGCCCACCCAACGTTATTGGGTTTTGGGTCTCATGGTATTCAGTTCCTGATGAGTTCAGCTCAGGCTCCCAGTTCTAGAATGAATGCAGTAGCATTCCTCGAACTGATCAGTGACTAGCTCTCTGCTGCTGATGCTGTGACCGTTGAAGACTGCACTGTAAGCCCTGCCAGCTTGCCAGAGACTTTACAAGATATCGTTGCTGCTGCTGCTGAGTCACTTCAGTTGTGTCCGACTCTGTGCGACCCCATAGATGGCAGCCCACCAGGCTCCCCTGTCCCTGGGATTCTCCAGGCAAGAATACTGGAATGGGTTGCCAATCCAACCAACCATTGGTTTCCTTCTCCAATGCATGAAAGTGAAAAGTGAAAGTGAAGTTGCTCAGTCGGAGTTTTATCGACTCCATGGACTGCAGCCTACCAGGGTCCTCCATCCATAGGATTTTCCAGGCAAAAGTACTGGATTGGGGTGCCATTGCCTTCTCTGAAGATATCGTTTCTTGCAACAAATACTTCTAACATTATGGATTAGGCTGGGTTACTGTGTTACTTGGGGCTTCCCAGGTGACTCAGCGGTAAAGAATCCACCTTGCCAATGCAAGAGACACAGGAGATGCAGTTTCAGTCCCTGTGTTGGGAAGATCCCCTGGAGGAGGGCATGGCAACTCACTCCAGTATTCTTGCTTGGAAAATATCTTGGACAGAGGAGTTTGGCACTACAGTCCATAAGGAAAGAGTCGGATATTAGAGCGATTGAGTCCACACACACACACTGTATTAATTATCTATTACTATATAGCAAATTATCCCAAAATTTATCAGCTTGAAGCTTCAGTAAACATTATCTCATGAAATTCCAGCAGGCCAAAAATAGAAGCAGCTTGATGGTGTGGTTCTGGCTTGGAGTTTCTCAGGAGGGTGTTACGAAGCTTTCAACCAGAGTTGCAGTCCTCTGAGGCTTAAATTGGATCTGGAAGACCCACTTGCAAGGTGATTAACTGGGTCTGGAGGAAGAACTGTAACTCACGTAGTTGTCAGCAGAGGACTTAGTTCCTCACTTACTTCTGGAAGTAGGTCTCAGTTCTTCACCACATTGGTCTCTCCAGAGGACTGCGTAAGTGTCCTGACGTGACAGCTGGCTTCCTGCGGGTTAAGTGAGAAGGAGAGAGGAAGAGAACATTTTGATTATTTCTGTGAAGTAATCTTGGAAGCCACATGAAACTTTTTTGCCTTTATATCAGCCATTCATGAAACTCTCTTTTTCTTTGCCTCAGCTGTAACCTTCTGCCAGCCAGCATACCAGACTTTGCAGATTCTAGCTGTGCACAGAATCCTATGTGCCCAGAGGTGAAAGGAGGTCACAGATTCTTGGCGACGCTTCACTATGCCCTCTCGGGTTTTCATCTCTTGCTTCTGATTTCAGCCCCACTTCTACAGGGTGTCTGTGGTACAACACGATAATGTCTAGGCACCATCAGATAAGGGGACATGTTACTCTGCTTTTTATAAGCTTTTTTCTAGCTCTTGAGCTTAGCTGGAGAAGATCAGCAATATATTTTGAGTTACCTTACATGTCCAGTTTTGCGTCTCAACACCAGGCAACTGCTTTTCTGAAAACTTTTCTGTTTTCGCTTCCCTCTGAAAGAGCACTTCTGGGTAGGCCAACCAAAGATCATAAGCTCACACCCAGAACTGATAAATGCCTCCAAAGGTGAGAGTGAAAGTCATACCTTGTGTCATCATCATACAATGGGATACTATATATATCACTGAGCACGACAGAATTATTGCTACTGACAGCAACGTGGGTCCATTTTACAATGTTGAGTAAAAGAAGCCAGAAAAAATAGCTCAGCTTCTATGATTCCATTTATATGCCTTTCAAAAACATTAATATATGGTTTAGAAGCCATATTAATGTATATTAATATTTAATATATGTGCTTAGAAACACAACACACGGTTTAGAAATCAGGATGATGCAGTAACTGGGCATTGGACTGGTAACAGGAACAAGGAGGTTTCTAGAGTACTGGTAATGTTCTATTTCTTGATCTAGGATGATACATGCATGTGTTCATTTTTTTGGAAAATCTGTTAAAACGATTTGTGTATATTTCTATATCCATGTTTAACTTCAAAAGAAACTTAAGAGAAAATGTAGGAGTTATTTTTCCTTGGTGTTTCTGTTTACATCCTAATGTTTCAAATAACACCACACTAAATAAAGAATATGCTAATCACAGAAAAGTTTAATATATAACTGAAAACCAGTAAGATTTCTAGAAACCCCAGGGGCTATCTCAGTGTGACTATACGCATTTGGGCAGGTCCTGTGTCTTTCTCTTCAAGGTATTTTTCCTCTCGTGTTGGCACTGTGTCCCAGTTCAGAGAGGTAATAGCCATTGCCGATCGCTTCACGGACCTTACAAAAACAGCATCTTCTGGGTCGTCAAACATAGTTCTGCAAAAATGGCAATTATAAATCAATTAAACCAAAACACATATTTAATTTAAAGGCATCAGTGCCATATTTTTCTGTTATTTGTAGTATATTACCACTGACAAAAAACTTTAGAGCCCTACTGAGAAATGACTTTCAGGACAAGTAACACTGTTTTTATTGTATATTTTAAAAATACAGTGGACATATTTGGGATGAGCTATAATAGATGGCAGCATAAATGTGATTATTCTTGCATTCACATTTAAAGTCAGTCGTTAAATGAAATGATTAAAATATTTATAGCTATGATATGTATTAGTATCTTATATACATTTTATTGAAAAGTTATTATTTCTCTGCATTATGCTACATTTTATAAAAAGTGCTTGGAGATAATATTTTTCAAGACTGAATCCAAAGAAAAAATTCCTTAGTGCAAAATGAAAAGAATGATGATTTTTAAAAATTTATCAATATTCATAAATTAAAATTTTTTCAGTTATGAACTATTTCTTTTAAAAATATAAATTCCAGTGAGTATAAAATATTAATAATTGCACTCACTGAACATATTTGGGGGAAAAGTAAAAAAGGAAGTAAGGACATTCATTTTTAATATCAGGTTTAACTTTTTTCCTAACTTCTCCCTCCACCTCACTCCACCTCTTAATTTATTTTAGGTTATAATAATAATATTAAAAACCCTAGATGGTAAAGCGTCTGTCTACAATGTGGGAGACCTGGGTTCGATCCCTGGGTCGGGAAGTTCCCTGGAGAAGGAAATGGCAACCCACTCCAGTACTCTTGTCTCGAAAATTCCATGGACGGAGGAGCCTGGTGTCCATGGGATCACAAAGAGTCGGACACGACTGAGCGACTTTCTTTCTTTTTAAATATATCAAATATAAATACATAGCTTGAAATCGTTCATCACAGGAAGACACTGTGATTTTTCCTATCAGAGAATTAGTCATTTTTTAACTCATTAAAATTCATTTGGGGAAATGGGAATAATTTAGGGAATCACCACAATTATGAAATAACATGATAATAAAAGTAAAGTTTAAAAATCACTTACTTGTCTACATTATTTGCAAATGCAAAGTCTGAAAAAGAAATTCTAAATTAGCATTTTTCAAATGTTTATTCAGCATTTAAAACAATGAAATAATGCTATAAAGAAAAAAGTCTAGAGCATATGTTTCTGGGTTTTGAGCAGTCTTTCAGATAAATAGTTCCGTTCATCAAAATTGCCATGATGCCTAACCCCAAACTGAAATTTTCTCTCAGATATAGAACCTTAGGTGTTTCTAATGTCTAATGTCTTGAGGCAAATTCTTTACTACAATACATGCTCCAAAACTGAGAACAAAATGCTCTATCAGTTTGGTTACCAATGGAATCCATGTGGGGATTTTTATAATTAAGATACTGAGTCTCATGTGCAGAAACAGAGTCTTTTTCTTTTTCAGATAGACACATACATCTGTAAATGGACTAATAGACCAAATGTGGAAAAAATATTTAGGGCAGTTTAAGCCACTTGGATTCTTGGCATTAACTTCAAAGAAACAGAATAAACAAATCCTAGGTCATAAGAATCTACATCTTCCCTAGCTTTGGAGCTCAAAGGCTAGTCCTCAAAGCTTGGATTTCCTATGGTATCTTCTCGAGACTGTCATTGCTTTGTTTATTCCTCTCCAGAGGCCCAGTGCCAGGCTAGTGATGGAAAGTACCAACACCTGTTGGACCAGCAAAGCCCACAGTCTGAGCTCCTGCCAACCCACAGGCAGCAGGGACACTCTGCCTTAGGAGAGGGGTTCATGGCATCGTTCCCATTACAAGTGGCTGGTGCAAGTCTTCCATTTCTTTGCTGATCTCCCCAGACTCTGTCTACATTTTCAATTACAAAAAGCTCACATTTTGCTTATAATGAATATAAACAAGAAAACAGTAAAAAGTGAAATTCCCCTTTGACCTTTCCAGTTCCTCATATCAGTAGTATCACTATTAAGTATTTTGTATGTATGCTTCTAGCCTTCAGTGTGCGTATACATGTGCACTCACATACATATACAAAAAGATTCAGTTGCTGACAATCCTAATTTTGTCATTACTCTGCATTACATTGGGCTTCCCTGGTGACTCAGTTAAAGAAACTGCCTGCAATGCAGGAGACCTGGGTTTGATCCCTGGGTTAGGAAGATCCCCTAGAGAAGGGAATGCATTATATTACTCCAAATGTGGGGTTTTGGGGTTTTTTTGTATTCAAGATTTATCATGGAATGATTCTTTTATCCAATAGTTTGTATTGTAAGGATGTGCCATAAGTTAACTTTCTATGAGGGACCATTTAGACTTTCTACTGTTTTTCTATTACAAAGAAAATGTTTCAATTAGTACTTTATACATATATCTGTTTGTGTGTGTGCAGATACTTCTGTAGTAGAGAGATTTCAAATTTAGTTGCTGTGTTGACTAGGTTGCATATTTTGTACGTGCATGGGTACTGTCACATTGCCATATGACCTTGCAAGAAAGTTGAACTAGTTTACACTCCCACTTATTATGAGTTATACTTTTGTCTCTCCTCCACTTCACCAGCCTTTCCAGTGTTTGCCTAACTGCAGGATGAACATGGCATCTCATTGTTTTAATTTGCACTTACTTGCTCACTAGTGAAGCTGATTGTTGGACGTCACATTTATTTCCTTCTATAAATGCCCACATCTTTTGTCACTAGTTTTCAAATTGATTTATAGGATCCTTTGATATAATGGGCATTAATTTTTGCCTATTGTATATACTGCAAATATTTCTTCCAGCTGTGTTTTTTTTTTTTTTTTATTCCTGGGATTTGAAGAAATTTCAAGTTGTCCTTGCCTCTCAAGCTATTTGGAATACAATTGATTTCTTTATCAATTTAAGGTGAAGAGTAATAAAATCAAAATGTGGTGTTACAACTGCTTTATAAACATTTTCAAGTATAGTTTATTTCCAATGAAAGAATTTATAATCCTCAATTGCACTTCACAGTAAGAACAAATATAGAACTATAAAACTATAAGGCACAATTTTAAGAGCTTACATAGGGAGTTCTACTAAGTTCGTTATAAATGTTTGGTTTATGGGAAATGACTTGGAGATTGATAGATTAATTAGGATCATGCTGCCAATTGGGGGGAGGGTTATAGTCAACCTATCTATGAATTAGGAATGTGGATTAAGAAGAAAGATTTCAAATGCAATGAAATACTCTCTCTATCCTTTCTTCCCTAATTTTGTTTTTGGAGATTTGATATGAAAGAAATGTAAAGCTCTAAAGGTAGTAGTCAGCTATCCTCCTCATACTTGGAGAACACTCCAGGCATGATAAACAGATGGAGGTGGCCTTATATTGCTTGTTAATAGGTGCATTAGTTATTTCTAAGAGTGGGGATTTTCTGTCCAGAGGTTCTTTTTCTACTACAGCATGGCTTACCCCCCTGCTCCCCACTAATCCAGGAGCATTTAGTTTGAGTGTTAGCTTTTACATGAACTAAAAGAAAAACCAAGTGACTAACCAATAGAACAGTCCAACTTATCATGCAGTTGTTGTGTGTCAGACCAGGTGTTGCAATGGTTTGCGTAATAAACATCCTGCCAGCCAAAAGAAGATATCACCCCCATTTTAAAAATCAGGAGGCTGAAGCAAAGTCATGTCCAAAAACGTGTAATTACTAGCAGAACTGGTGTTTAGACCCAGGAGAATCTGATCCTAAAACTTGTTTCTTGCCCCAACACTGGTTGTTCGCCTAGTGGGAGTATGCATCAGAATCACCTGAAAGGCTTGTTAAAACATAGCTTCCTGGGTATGTGCATCTGCAGCAAGTTACTAACTGATGCTGCTGCTGATTTGGGGGACCACCAGAACATGTCCTCCAGGTGTTTCTCCTATTCTATGGGATATATAGGGGATTGAGGAATATGTTGAATTATACTCTGTGGAAACAACCGTACAAATCGAGGCATTCTATAATGTAACTGGCCTGGTCCCTTCAAAAAGTCATGGGAAAAAAATGGAGGCAATTTTAAATTAAAAACGACTGAGATAGTTGGATGGCATCACCAACTCAATGGACATGAGAATGAGCAAACTCCAGAAGAAGCGAAGGACAGGGAACCACGGCATGCTACAGTCCATGGGGTCACAAAGAGTTGGACACAACTTATCGACTAAACAGCAATGAAGAACCACAGCAACCAAACATAATTGTGAACCCTGACTGGATTCTGGTTTGAAAAAACAGTTGTAGAAGTCATCTTGGAACAAGTGGGAAATTTGAATATGGATTATATATTAAATAACATATAAAAATTAAATATAAATAAGTTGTTTTTCTTAGCTGTGATTATGGCATTGTAACTTTATAGAAGAATGTCCTTATTTTTTTAATTTACAGGCCAAATTATTTAGGAAGGAAATTTCATTATGTCTGCTACTGAAGCATTTAAATGGTTCATCAATACTTGATATTTTTGAGTTTACATAAGAAGTAAAGCCTCATAGATGATGGTGAATATAATAGAATATTAATTGTTGAATATACATGGGCATGTGTGTAGGGAACAAAGAATAAGGAAGGTTGAGAGTCTTGTTTGCAAACAACTTCCCAACCTTCCTTATTCTTTGTTCCATACACATGTGTAAGTGTTTAATATTTTTTCAACCATTTCTGTTGCAAAAACTTCATTATAAATAGTTGACTTTTCATCTTGATTTTGCCATTTTTTAAAAATCTTGCTCATTCTTGAATAATAATCTAGCTGGTTGCAGAATTCTTGGTTGACTAGTTATTTTCCTTAGCATTTTAAAAGTATTAGATCACTGTCTTCTGATTTCCATAATTGCAGTTGAGGAGTGTGCTGTAAATCTATAAATTATTCTTTTGTAGGTAATCTACAATTTTCTATTTTAACCTCATTTTGCCTTTGGTGTGGATATTTGTTGCTGTTTTATGTCTTTTGTGTTGTTGAATTAATTTTGTCTGGTGAATCTAAGGATTTATAACATTTAACAAATTTGGAAAATTGCCAGGCATTACCATTTCAAACATTTCCTTCAGCCCAATTTCTCTATTTTTCCCTGCGGGATTATAACATTTATCACTAAATTTATATAGAAAGTAAACATTATTTCCAAATGTCTCCTTATCACCTGCTTCTTTTTCTATGTTGCATTCTAGGTAAGTTCTTCAAAACTATTTTCCAATTTAATCTTTTTTCCCTTTGTTTCTAGAGAATCTATTTGGTTATTTTTCAAATATATGTTGTCTCATTGGCAAAATGTCATGAGGAAAAGTCTTTTTGTCTTTGCACCATTTTTCATCCCCCATGTGACACCCGATGGTACAATAACCACTTGGCAACCATGAAGCACGTTAAGAATCACAGAACAAAAGATACATGTATTCTCAAACACCAAAAACATCATGTAACTTTATACTAACCTTGGACACTCTTTGTTGTGTGAGTAAAGTAACGCTCTATTTGCTTAAGTCACTGTAGTTGGATTTCTGTTACATACAAGAAAATTAAATTCCAACTAATGAATACATTACTGAAGATATTCAAGTCATACTTACATATGATCACATATGATCACTGTGTATGACAGTACAACCAAATAACAATGTTTATGTCAGGATGGAGGAATTGCAATGATCTTTATTTATTTTTAATATTTTTCTATGTTATCAAAAACGTATAGCCTTAATTCATGAAATTGTCCAGAGTCATTGATAATAGTAGCAATTGCAGCTTATTCACTGAGCCCTTTATGCTGTGCTAGATATTGGGGTGTGGACTTCAATGTGTTATCTAATTGTTATCACATTATCTTATTTAATATACACAAATGATCATGAAGGTTGCATACTTAATTAGGCTAATAAAATTAGAAAATATTTCAGAATGTAAGTGCTTAGCTTACTGTAAATTGAAGTTATTATAATCAAATTAACCAAAAGCTTGTGGAGTTTTAATTTCATTTTTTTCTTTTTTCAAAATACCTGAAGGTACTCTCTGTGCTGGTTTTTGCTTAAATGGTGATCGAGGATCCCATGAGGCATCTACTTTTCCTCTGAATGCTATTGATTGAACAATATGAGCCTTTTTATGGTTAAAAAGCGTAATCATTGACCTTCTTTCCTTTTCTGTAACTTCTGACAAATGCAAAAAAGTAATGTTATTGCACCTAGCATTATAAATAGATATGCAGAGTGAGTAAAAAAATAGAATTTCTGTCAAAAATGGATTTGTCCTAACTACGTTATATGTGAACATCCTGTCATAATCAATTTGTAAAAACTCTACCAAGCTAATTCCTTAATCTTACGAGCTCAATGTATGTCCCTCATGTCACAGGGCACAGATCTATCTTATCTCATCCAGACATTCTAATGCATCACCATGGCTGATCAAAATTACAACTGTGCTACATCTCTTCTTTTCCTCAAGGTTATGAGGGAAAAGAATAAACATAAGGTTTTAATATATCCTCATGAAGAAGCTACTCAATTACAAATGATTAAGAATGTTCATATCTCTGGAAAGGTAGGTAGGTAGGTAGGCAAATAGCACTTATGGGTAAAACAGACCTCAAAAAATGTAAAATACAATGCAATGAGGTTGATTGTTTTTTTTGGCTTATACAAATCAGACATATAGTTTGTCTGCAATGTCTAAAAATATATCACAAAGAGGTTATGATTGATTACATGTTTTAG
Source organism: Neotragus pygmaeus (assembly GCA_006410875.1). NCBI lineage: Eukaryota > Metazoa > Chordata > Mammalia > Artiodactyla > Bovidae > Neotragus > Neotragus pygmaeus. The sequence continues at coordinate 780,028 of SJYV01014360.1, forward strand.
TGTATATACATGCATATACTTGCAGAATTTCAAAGAATATGACTTTTATTTATTTATTAATATAAATTTATTTTAATTGAGGCTAATTACTTTACAATATTGTATTGGTTTTGCCACACATCAACATGAATCCGCCGTGGGTGTACACGTGTTCCCCATCCTGAACCCGCCCTCCCACCTCCCTCCCCATACCATCCCTCTAGGTCATCCCAGTCCACCAGCCCCAAGCATCCTGTGTCATGCATCGAACCTGGACTGGCGATTCATTTCACATATGAATATGACTTTTAGAATTTAAATAGGCTAAGCCTTAAGAGATTTAGTCCAATTGTCTCATTTTTGAAATAAAAAAAGAATGCCAGGGGGTCAGTGAATGAGTATTCAATACATAACTGAAAAAAAATAAAAATTTTTAAAAGAATAAGGAAAAGCATGTGTTATTGACAAAGCTAGAATCAAAAGGAGACCTTTCTTCCAGGCTATGTTAGATGGTCTTTCCTATAAAGTGGTCAACAGACGAGTTCCTAAACTAGAGGAAATTTCGCACAGCAAAACTTTCAAAAATAAATAATTGAAAACCTTTCATTTACAAAGACAGTCATTTTCAAAGATCAAAGATATCAGCATTTTAAACCACTGAGTTATAAGACCGACTCTCCAATATTTCTCTTCAAGAAGAAATGTTCTTACGATTTCGATCAAGCAACTCGACTCCTGGAAGGTGGTAGATTATATATAGACGGTACAGGTTATACTGACATAAAGGGTTTTGGTAGAGAGCTGCAAAGAAAGATGCCAAATTAAGATGTCAGATTTTGAAATCAGTTTCATTTAATACATTATATGAAAATCGCAAGATTAATATAAAACATAAGTACATGTGAAGCCCTGCTTCACAGACTTTTGGTTTCACCAAAACCTTACCAATTCATTGCAGGACTTATTTTTCTTTCTGTTAAATTCATACATTCAACAAATATTTTTGGAATACTTACTATCTTTTAGAAACTGTACTAGGTGCTGAGGATGTATCTGTGACCCAAATCTGCCACAAATGGGAAATTTTTAACATGTCCATAAATTAATCAGTAAAGGAAGAACTTAATATCAGCTCTAGAGGGTTCTGGGAAGATTGAAAGAAGGAGAAGGGGACAACAGAGGATGAGACAGTTGAATGGCATCATTGTTTCAATGGACGTGAGTTTGAGCAAACTCTGGGAGATGGTGATGCACAGGGAAGCCTGGTGTGCTGCAGCCCATGGTGTTGTAGTCGGATACGACTGAGCAACTGAACAACAAAAGAGGGTTCCTGCTGCTGCTGTTTATTAAAGGATTTGCTCATTTGGTTCTCTTCTTCCGCTCCCAAAGGTCACATTGGTGTCTGTGAGGAGATGAGCTGAAATGTGGTACACCGTTTGAATAGAGTTTGCTTTCTTGGCTTCACACCATTGTGCCTAGTTCAGAACATGTAAAACCAGTTGCAGCTTCAGGTCTCAGCAGGAGCAGAGGTGAACAGATGCTGGTTTTGCACCCCGCGTACCTCTGGCCAGGCACAGGGGATTCGGATTTCCTTGTGTGGAGGTGTAGGATACCTAAAGAGCCATGCTCGCTATCACAGTTGCTGGAGGTGGGAGGCATGCTAATGCAGAACTCCTGGCATTTCTCTCGTGACATCCCTTAGGCATCAGAAGATTTTAAAAAATGCATCAACGTTTTAAAAATCTTCAACTGGAAGTTGTATTTTATTTTCCACAGAAAAGGTAGAGTATTTTCCCTCTCCTTCTTTAGATAATATTAAACAGGGTTATTTCAATACAGTCTTTTATAATTTTCACTTGGATATCTTTAGCTATTGGATTCTGCCTACATGGAATTTCTAGAAGATATTTCTGGAAAATATACCTAGTGAGGAGAACCACTAGATGGCAGTAACAGAAAGAGCTCCAGCTATTGTACAAATATCACTCAACAAAATGAGGCTCATTTAATGTACTTGCAGCATTTGACTATTTATAGAATACTAGGTTTGATAAAAGCATGAAAGTATTAAGCACTGGAAACCCAGGAAAAAACTGATTAATATTTATAAAGAAGACTTTGCAACATAAAGAAGACAGGGGCAGAGGGCATGCTTGAAAAACAAACTGTTTAGATAAAAACTGAAGAAGCTAATTATCTGCATGCTTTTTTCTGCAGGAAATAAAACATCTGATACTTGTTGTATAAACACTAACTTTTCCGGCTAATAAAATCGTTATATATAGCTATTCCCTGTGGAAAACATGAGCTTTAGAGGGACTTAAAGCAGGCAATGGAAGACACCTGGTGCATAATTAACAAAAGTTATAAGAGGAAAGGCATAAAAGAAAATGTAGAGCCGGGGCAACAAGAAAATTTAAAAGAAAGGAAATGTGTATGCATTGGGGGAAACTAGAGGAAAAATAAAATGGATATTTTTCAAGATTTCTTAAGTGACAAAACTGGTTTGAATTTTAATCTTAAAAGACAAGAAATTTAATGTAACAAAATAATTATAACTACAGGATGGGGAGTAGAACAGATGTATATTAAACCAGTAATAAGGACAGATTTTAAAAGATCCACAGCGATCATGCATTGTAGTTTGAGCCAGAAAAAGAAGAAAAACGATCACCTTCAAAATATAAAAGCAAAGCGCTATTGTGTTTAATGAGAGTTTAGGAGGAAGAAAAATTCACACGCACTTTTGTGTAGAAGGCTGCTCTGTGGTTACTGTCTTGGAGAATCACATCAGACACCTCATGACCCTGTCCTACATTGTAGCAGCTAGGAGCAGTGTCTGCCTTTGTATGTGATGTTAGTGGAAAATGCACAAGCATCTTACAATGACGTTTACTTTGGGGATACCCTTCACAGTCTTTTCCCTCTGAGAACATTACTATTTAATTCCTTCTCTTGGTTTTCTTCCTAGTGCTTGGTTAACTAACTTCTTTATGTATTGTAATACTTCTGGCTTTTGCTAAACAAATCACCAAATTTGGATTTACTATTATTACTTATTAAAAAGGTGTCATAATACTAAAAACTCATGCTTAGTGTGGTTCAACATTCATCTCATCATAAAATCTAAGTGATAGCAAGTCAGAAAACTGGGTTATTAGTCTCTAAGTTAACTTTAAAAAATAGAATCAAATAATTTTAAATTATTCTGTTTTTATTATTCACTTTTTTTCTTACTCAAGTTTTAGAAGGAAGCAATCTTATTTTTAATTCTTTTTTCCCTTCCATACTATCAAGCATTTAATATTTTGGATTTATGAGTTTTGGACTGATGCTACTAAAATTACCATAAATAAAGTTTCTAAGATATGATATCAGTTTCCTGTGTCTGAAAGTTCTGAAAGCCTTCTATGATGTATGGGTACATTCTTTCAGGAACTATGAAGTGAAATTGCTTACACTTTCACTTTCAATAGGTTAATACTATTTAATCCACCTTTCCTCTAGGCTACTTATAGAGTACACCTTGATGGCGCCAGCACTGTCTTGCTTATCTTAATTTGGGATTCTGAGTCTAAGCAATTTACATCTCCCAATAATATATCAAAATGTTTCTACTACTTTACTGCACAAGCTTGAGCTCCATGAGTCACATGTGTGAAACTATTTATTGAAACAGAAGAGGAAAAAATATATTTATCTAAATAATTAGCACCAGTTAATTTTTATTAACTTTTAAAGCAAAATTTAAAATGAACCTGAATATTTTTCACACCATCTTTGAAGAAAGCTGATGTAATTAATAATGTATCAGCATGTCCATTTTAATAGATGAGGAAATGATATAAAGAAGTTAAAAGCAGTTCCATCTATGCCTGTACAGAGAAGCCTGTAAGAAGGAAGCTTAGCTGTCAACAATCAGACAGAGGTTCTGGCTCAAGGTTACTTACAAGATCAGAATCTCCACTGTTACCATTTCACTTTAACTAAAATCTCTGGGCCACAGCTTGTCCTGAATATGGAAGTGATACCTGATTTTTGAAAGACAAACTTGAACTAAACTAGGGGTTAAGGGAGTGAGGGATGCTCTTTCAGGATAAACAGCAATAAAAGATCCAGCTGGCTTTTTAATAGATTGGACTGTTCTATTGCATTGTATGGGAGAAGTAGTCCTACCTTGAGGGGCATTTCGGGGTAAAGGGTCTCAGATAAAGTAACCATTGAGGGACTTCCCTGGTGGTCTAATGGTTAAGAATTTGCTTTGCGATGCAGGGGCCATAGGGTCAATCCTTGGTCATGTTCACTAAAAAGATGTACAACTTGAGAGTTGCAAATTAAGTTTTATCTGGGGCAAAATGAGGACTGCAGCCCAGGAGGCAGCACCTCAGACAGCTCTGAGAGACTGCTCCAAAAAGGTAGTAGGGGAAGGTCAATATAGAGGATTTTGGTGAAGTGGGAGTTCAATACATTAAGCATTCATTTTACAAAAAGTTTGTTGCTAGGACCTGATGCCACCATGAAGGAATTTAGGGCTTTTCTAGATATGAGGAGATGCAAGGCTTGGGATCATAAAATCTGTTCCTAAAACATCTATCTAAAGTCTTGTCCCACAAGATTGCCTGGAGCACAGAGTGCCTTACTGCACCCTCAACTCTCTCAGAGGGTGTTGAAGGTCAACAGTGCAGGGTTTAGTCTCTGATGGCGATGGCGAAAGCCCTTGTTGTCCCGTCATTGGCAACCATCTTGGCAAGCACCAATGTGTAGTTGACAGTCAGGGAACTAAGATCCCACAAGCTATGGAGCAACTAACTAGAGAGTCTGTGCATTATGAGGAAAGATCCCACAAGACACAATGAAGACCCTGTGTGCTACAATTGAGACCTGATTTAGCCAAGTAAATAAATAAAGAGACCATGATCCCACAATGACCTCTCAGCATCCCTCCTCACTCCCTGACTATTTGCCATCAGCAGTGGACTGTGGCCAACTGGGGAAGGGCAGGACAGGATATGCTTAAGAGCAGAATCTGTAAAAGCTGGAGATCGCACCTTTGAGAAAGGGCATTTCCTGTCTCCAATGGTGAATCCTTAAAGACTGCAAGGAGAGCAAGTCTTAACAATTCTGGAATGTGGGAATCCAAATATACTTTCTAATAGTGGAGCTTCATGAAACACAGAGACAATTAGAAATGGGGAGACTAAAGATTTAGAAACAGAATGGGTTCAGCATTTTGTTGCTGTTGGAATTTTTTTTTTCCATGTAGGCAAAGAGGCAGGGAGGCTGAAGGTCAGTGAAAGTCTGCAGCCACAAAGCAGGTCTTCAACACCAGTACAGATTTAGAAAGAGTTTGGAGGAGAGAAGGGAAGAGGAAAATGGAGCTAGAGAGAAGGGTGTGGAAAGGTAGATTGCCTGGAGAGAAAAGGTGTGTCCCTCCTGACTGAGCCTGGAAGTCAGGAATTCCAGTTTCCAGGACCTCACACTCTGCAACAGTTTCAGGCCTCCCTGAAGCTCCCAGCCATGGGAGCAATCCTGGGCAATCTCTCGGCAGTTCTCTTTATAAATGCCAGTGGAGGGTGCAGTGCTGAAATGGATTAGAGGTTTACCCTCCAGGCTATTTTCTCACCCTCTAAAGAACTGGTAATTGAAGTGGAATAATAACATTTCAGCATTTTATACAGTTTTACAACTTGAAAAGACAAAATTCTTAACACTTGAAAATACATGGATTTCTCATTTTAGTTAATGAGCTGAGTCTATTCTGTGATTGCAAATGAACGTTATAGAAACTTAATTTGGGGACATTACTGCACAAATATAATTAGTGGTTAGTAAATACCAACTTTTTAAAATATATATAATATCTTTAACCGAAATGGGGTAAGGGTTCAAACTGCATATTTGGTACTAAAATTTTTCAGAAAATATTGGGGGGGGCAATTATATACTGCATTTTCTCTATTAAAAAAAAATCCCTCTAAAAGTCTCAGTTATAACAATTTATATGACAAATTACATCTATGATTTTAAGTAGAGTTCACTTAAAACGTGACAGGCAATGGTATGGACCTTACCCTACCAGGCTGAGCTGATAGACTTTCAGAGACCAGGAAAAGGCACTCCTGCACCCCACCTCAGGGCTGACGCTACTCTGTACCCACACAGAGGCTTTGTATGGGAGGCAGGCACTGAATTGAATTTCAGACTCCATTCACACCCCAGCCCGCTCCCCTGCCTCCACCAGGCACTTCTGTTTAGGGCATAACCTTGTTGACTCTGATGGCAACCTTGATTGCTAACCTCCAAATCTTGCCTTGTAAAATAAATTTGCTTAAATTATTAAGCTCTTATATTTGGCAAATTGTCCAATTAGTTTTGCATTCAGTCCCCTCAGGTCTCCAGGAAATATGTAGGTTTACTGTTAGAAAACTGTAAGCTCCATACAGATCCAGATGGGGTCTTTCTTGTTTACCTTTATGTCCCTATCTAGAAGAGTATCACCCAGTGAATGCATGATAAATATTTATTGAATGAATGAATGATAAACAAAAGAAGTACAGTATGAGTTTAAGTTTTAACATTCCTTAGTAGTCTAGTTAAAGCTCTGAGCCTTGCATTTCTATCATTAAAGAGGGAGTAATTCTAATCACATCATGCTAATCACATCATTGGATTGTTATAAAGATTTAAATGAGAATATTATAAGAAAGTATTTTCCAAACATTCAAACATGTTGTTATTATAATGATTATTATTTAAAATGTCAATAAAAAAAAAAAAAACCTCTTTACCAGTAAGCAGAATTTCTAGACCATGTGCATCTTAATTCACTATCTAACGTTACACAATCCATAGTAAAATAATATTTTTGTTGTTACATCTGGGTTCAGTCCCTGGTCAGGAAACTGTGAGACCCCACAAGCCACACAGAACAGTCAAAAGAAAGAAAAAAGAAAGGAAAAAAAGCCCCACATATTTTACAGAATTAGTTTAATATTTGAAGCAATCCTGAGTGGTAGCCACTAGCCCATCTTACAGAAAAGTGAAGGAAAGGTAGAGTAGATCTTGCATAATCAGTCTCTTAATCACAGAAGCACCTGTTCAGCACAGAAGGGCCAGATACAAATATGCACGTCAATCCTGATAAGTCTTTTACAGACCTTATCACATCTCAAAAATGACCACTGAATTCCCATGAACTTAGCACTTAAATAGTTTCTCCTTACAGTAGATATAACTAATCAACACTGAAAATATTTGAAAACTTTAATAACTATGTATTGATCTGATCAAGACATCCACCAATAACAGCAGTTTACACATATTTAAAGCGCTGTCTCAGGCAATTCTAAGAAAATAATACAAAATAAATAGGGGGAAAGAAAACATCTATTTTTTGACATCATATAAAGAAGTTTCAAACTCTGAAATCTGAAAACCCATTCACTGCTCTGACTCTTTTCCCTTGGTCCACCTAGAAACATTTGCTCTGAGCTGCCATCATGTACCAGTTTATGGCAACCCACTCCAGTACCCTTGCCTGGAAAATTTCATGGACAGAGGAGCCTTGTAGGCTACAGTCCACGGGGTTGCAAAGAGTCGGAAACGACTGAGTGACTTCACTCACTCACTCACTCACTCACCAGTTTATTTACTCTTCAACACTATAAGCTTACTGAGAGTAGGAACTGCGTATTATTTATTTTTCCAACCCATCTCACACTTCAAATACTGAGGCCAGTTCCTGGTTATCTATGAATTAAGTTTGTGGTTCACGCAATGGAAAACTTCCATTAAAATACGCTCTTTTGTGGGGGGTGGGTTGGTGTCAGCTTTATTAATATAATTTCCATATGACAGGCTTCACTAATTTTAAATACACAATTCATAGTTTTTAGTATATTCACAGAATTGTGTAATCGTTGTTGTTGTTCAGTCACTCAGTTGTGTCCAACTCTTTGCGACCCCATGGACTGCAGCACGCTAGGCTTCCCTGCCCTTCACTATCTCCCAGGGTTTGCTCAAACTCATGTCCATTGAGTCAATGATGCCATCCAACTAACTCATCCTCTGTTGTCACCTTCTTCTCCTGCCTTCAGTCTTTCCCAGCATCAGGGTCTTGTCCAATGAGTCAGTTCTTCAAATCAGGTGGCCAAAGTATTGGCGCTTCAGCTTCAGCATCAGTCCTACCAATGAATATTCAGGACTGGTTTCCTTTAGGATGGACTGGTTTGATCTCCTTGCAGTCCAAGGGACTCTTGAGAGTCCTCTCCAACACCACAGTTCAAAAGCATTAATTTTTTGGCACTCAGCTTTCTTTATAGTCCTACTCTCACATCCATACATGACTACTGAAAAAGCCACAGCTTTGACTAAATTGACCTTTGTTGGCAAAGTAATGTCTCTGCTTTTTAATATGCAGTCAAGGTTGGTCATAGCTTTCCTTCCAAGGAGCAAGCATCTTTTAATTTCATGGCTGCAGTCACCATCTGCAGGGATTTTGGAGCCCAAGAACATAGTTGTTACTGTTTCCATCATTTCCCCATCTATCTGCTGTGAAGTGATGGGACTGGATGCCAAGATCTTTGTTTTTTGAATGTTGAGTTTTAAGCCAACTTTTTCACTCTCCTCTTTCACTTTCATCAAGAGGCTCTTTAGTTCTTCTTCACTTCTGCCATAAGGGTGGTGTCATCTGCATATCTGAGGTTATTGATATTTCTCCCAGCAATCTTGATTCCAGCTTGTGCTTCATCCAGGCTAGTATTTGCATGATGTGCAACCATTACCACCTTCAATTTCAGAACATTTTCATCACCCCAAAAAGAAATGCTGGGCTATCCTTACTCCACAGACCCTCATCCCTCAACCCTGGGTTAAACACTAATCTATTTAAAAACAGTTACCTCTCAGTGTTGCTATCTTGATCAATATGCCCATTCTGGATATTTATATGAACAAGTAGAATCATATAATAAATGCCAAAACTTTCTTTTGAGGTAAAAGCCAAAAACACAGATGTAACATGTAACAATTTTTTGGGTCACTTTTGTCATTTTCATACTGTATCATTTCACAAAAGTTTTTTCTACCTATTGTTCTTTTGAAAATGTATTTTTAAAGAGATTAAGATCTAGTCTTGTTTTCAGGAACATCTAAGTAGTTCTGTTAAAAATACTGATCTACTTTAAGTTAAAAACATGAAATAGTGTGTTATCACTTTTAAGTTATGGACAGATAAAGTGCAGATTAATACTTAGGGTCTTCAGATTTAGCATTCCCTTTAATTCTTTTACTGTTGCGTCAAGGTTTATTAACTCATTGTGATGTAGCAGGAGTATATGCAATGAAGGCAAATAGTGCAGGCCTGAAAAAAAAAAATATTTGTGTAAGATTTAAAACATTTTTTTAAATGAAGAAAAATGTTTTGTACTACCCCTCTTTGTATCTCATGATAATAGTATAGCAAGTACTTTAATACCTGGCTTGTAATTATCAGTATAGAGATTGTTGCAGATACAAAATTAACTCAAAGTGAAGCACAGATTTGACTGGGGAAAAATATAACCAGTAAACACATTTAAGATTATTTATGAAGTCGTCATTTTTATTAATGCTCCTAAACATTGTTTAAAAATTTGCTTCCACAATATCTAGTTTGTGTCTAACAATGCAGTAGAATGGCAAAATTTTTATATTAAAAAAAAAGATTCTTTAACATCTTGGATAAGACGTATGATAATATTGAGCTAAAACCATAATCAAACAGTACATCTTAAATGAAATGTACATGAGAACATTAAAAATTAACAGTTTCTATCATATATTTTCAATGGAAATGTTAAAATAGATTTTTTCATGCCATTAGCAATACTATGCATGTGTATGTGCTAAATCACTTCAGTTATGTCCAACTGTTTGTATTGTAGCCCTTATGGACTGTAGTCCACCAGGCTTCTCTGTCCATGGAATTCTGCAGACAACAATACTGGAGTGGGTTGCCATGTCCTCCTCAGCAATACCATAGTTGAAAGTTATTATTTAATTGAAAATCTATTCCATTAAAAGAGAAAATTTAAGACATACCTTCTATATCAAATATTGCATTGTTGTTTAGATATAGTTCTGCCAGACAATAGTTTCTGGTTAGAAATGTTATTCCATGGAGCTGAAAATGAGAGTTAGAGAACAATATACTTTCTACAAAAATTATACATAATTATATGCACGTATATAAATTTAGTTAGGTACTAACATTTGCTGTTTTTATTAATTATCTGCAACTTCTTGCCTGGGCTACTGAATTGCTTTTGAAGGTACATGTNCTCACATCCATACATGACTACTGAAAAAGCCACAGCTTTGACTAAATTGACCTTTGTTGGCAAAGTAATGTCTCTGCTTTTTAATATGCAGTCAAGGTTGGTCATAGCTTTCCTTCCAAGGAGCAAGCATCTTTTAATTTCATGGCTGCAGTCACCATCTGCAGGGATTTTGGAGCCCAAGAACATAGTTGTTACTGTTTCCATCATTTCCCCATCTATCTGCTGTGAAGTGATGGGACTGGATGCCAAGATCTTTGTTTTTTGAATGTTGAGTTTTAAGCCAACTTTTTCACTCTCCTCTTTCACTTTCATCAAGAGGCTCTTTAGTTCTTCTTCACTTCTGCCATAAGGGTGGTGTCATCTGCATATCTGAGGTTATTGATATTTCTCCCAGCAATCTTGATTCCAGCTTGTGCTTCATCCAGGCTAGTATTTGCATGATGTGCAACCATTACCACCTTCAATTTCAGAACATTTTCATCACCCCAAAAAGAAATGCTGGGCTATCCTTACTCCACAGACCCTCATCCCTCAACCCTGGGTTAAACACTAATCTATTTAAAAACAGTTACCTCTCAGTGTTGCTATCTTGATCAATATGCCCATTCTGGATATTTATATGAACAAGTAGAATCATATAATAAATGCCAAAACTTTCTTTTGAGGTAAAAGCCAAAAACACAGATGTAACATGTAACAATTTTTTGGGTCACTTTTGTCATTTTCATACTGTATCATTTCACAAAAGTTTTTTCTACCTATTGTTCTTTTGAAAATGTATTTTTAAAGAGATTAAGATCTAGTCTTGTTTTCAGGAACATCTAAGTAGTTCTGTTAAAAATACTGATCTACTTTAAGTTAAAAACATGAAATAGTGTGTTATCACTTTTAAGTTATGGACAGATAAAGTGCAGATTAATACTTAGGGTCTTCAGATTTAGCATTCCCTTTAATTCTTTTACTGTTGCGTCAAGGTTTATTAACTCATTGTGATGTAGCAGGAGTATATGCAATGAAGGCAAATAGTGCAGGCCTGAAAAAAAAAAATATTTGTGTAAGATTTAAAACATTTTTTTAAATGAAGAAAAATGTTTTGTACTACCCCTCTTTGTATCTCATGATAATAGTATAGCAAGTACTTTAATACCTGGCTTGTAATTATCAGTATAGAGATTGTTGCAGATACAAAATTAACTCAAAGTGAAGCACAGATTTGACTGGGGAAAAATATAACCAGTAAACACATTTAAGATTATTTATGAAGTCGTCATTTTTATTAATGCTCCTAAACATTGTTTAAAAATTTGCTTCCACAATATCTAGTTTGTGTCTAACAATGCAGTAGAATGGCAAAATTTTTATATTAAAAAAAAAGATTCTTTAACATCTTGGATAAGACGTATGATAATATTGAGCTAAAACCATAATCAAACAGTACATCTTAAATGAAATGTACATGAGAACATTAAAAATTAACAGTTTCTATCATATATTTTCAATGGAAATGTTAAAATAGATTTTTTCATGCCATTAGCAATACTATGCATGTGTATGTGCTAAATCACTTCAGTTATGTCCAACTGTTTGTATTGTAGCCCTTATGGACTGTAGTCCACCAGGCTTCTCTGTCCATGGAATTCTGCAGACAACAATACTGGAGTGGGTTGCCATGTCCTCCTCAGCAATACCATAGTTGAAAGTTATTATTTAATTGAAAATCTATTCCATTAAAAGAGAAAATTTAAGACATACCTTCTATATCAAATATTGCATTGTTGTTTAGATATAGTTCTGCCAGACAATAGTTTCTGGTTAGAAATGTTATTCCATGGAGCTGAAAATGAGAGTTAGAGAACAATATACTTTCTACAAAAATTATACATAATTATATGCACGTATATAAATTTAGTTAGGTACTAACATTTGCTGTTTTTATTAATTATCTGCAACTTCTTGCCTGGGCTACTGAATTGCTTTTGAAGGTACATGTGTTAAAAAGAGTGTGTGGCCACACGATTGGAAAAGGTCAGTTTTCATTCCAATCCCAAAGAAAGGCAATGCCAAAGAATGCTCAAACTATGACACAATTGCACTAATCTCAAACGCTAGCAAAGTAATGCTCAAAATTCTCCAAGCCAGGCTTCAACAGTATGTGAACTGTGAAAGTCCAGATGGTCAAGCTGGATTTAGAAAGGGCAGAGGAACCAAAGATAAATTTGCCAACATCTGTTGGATCATCAAAAAAGCAAGAGAGTTCCAGAAAAACATTTACTTCTGCTTTATTGACTATGCCAAAGACTTTGACTCGGTGGATCACAATAAACTGTGGAAAATTCTGAAAGAAATGGGAATATCAGACCACCTGACCTGCCTCTTGAGAAATCTATATGCAGGTCAGGAAGCAACAGTTAGAACTGGACATGGAACAACAGACTGGTTCCAAATAGGAAAAGGAGTATATCAAGGCTGTATATTGTCACCCTGCTTATTTAACTTATATGCAGAGTACATCATGAGAAATGCTGGACTGGATGAAGCACCAGTTGGAATCAAGATTGCAGGGGAAAATATCAATAACCTCAGATATGCAGATGACACAACCCTTATGGCAAAAAGTGAAGAAGAACTAAAGAGCCTCTTGATGAAAGTGAAAGAGGAGAATGAAAAAGTTGGCTTAAAAAAAGCTAAGATCATGGCATCTGGTCCTCAGTTCATGGCAAATAGATGGGGAAACAATGGAAACAGTGAGAGACTTAATTTTTTTGGGCTCCAAAATCACTGCAGATGGTGACTATAGCCATGAAATTAAAAGACACTTGTTCCTTGGAAGAAAAGCTATGACCAAACTAGACAGCATTTTAAAAAACAGAGACGTTACTTGGCCACCAAAGGTCTGTCTAGTCAAAGCTATGGTTTTTCCAGTAGTCATGTATGTATGTGAGAGTTGGACTATAAAGAAAGCTGAGTGCCAAAGAGCTAATGCTTTTGAATTGTGGTGTTGGATAACACTCTTGAGAGCCCCTTGGATGGCAAGGAGAGCCAAACAGTCCATCCTAAAGGAAATCAGTCCTGAATATTCATTGGAAAGATTGATGTTACAGCTGAAACTCCAGGACTTTTTGGCCATCTGATAATAAGAACTGACTTCTTGGAAAAGATGCTGGGAAAAATTGAAGATAGAAGGAGAAGGGGATGACAGAGGAGGAGATGGTTGGATGGCATCACCAACGCAATGGACATGAGTTTGAGAAAGCTCTGGAAGGTGGTGATGGACAGGGAAGCCTGGCGCGCTGCAGTCCATGGGGCTGCAAAGAGTCAGACACGATTGAGCAACTGAACTGGACTAGCTGACTTAATACAAACTTCTCTTACCACATCTCCTCTAAACTGTGTGGTTTTCAAAGCTTCTGGAATCTTGCCCAGCCCTTTGCTTTGACAACCTTTCCTATAGTTCTGCTCCATGTCATAGCACTGGATTTTGCTCCATATACCCACTGATTCACCACCACATATTATTAAGTGGCCATTATGTGCCAAGGGCTCCCTCCTCAGATAATGCTAAGCCATTTCTGCATCTGTGTATGAGTCACGATTTCTCTTTGTCTGAATGGCTTTTCTTCCTGATGCATTTCTGATTATTCTCAAGGATCTGGCCTAGGCTGGCAGTGCCTCTCCCACCATGCCTGAGCAGGCTGCCACAACACGTTTCCACTGCTCTAGAGATTCATTGAGACCATTCTTTGATCTCTTTGCATCTCACCGCTGTCTTCTTGCTTTGTTTTGACCCACATTTTGTTTCTCTAAACTTCCACCTGCTGAAGGACTTTGAGTCAGATTTCCTCAGAGATGCTTTAATTCAGTAGTTAAATACTCTACATGCCACCCACCCGCCCTTCCGCTAAGGTATACCATCCCCCTCTCACCACTGTTCCCCCTCCCCGCAGAAGGCCTAATTCTGAATTCTCTTTCTTTATGCCCCAGTCTATGAGCCATCTCATGTTCTCGGGCTCTCTGTCCTTCATGTCAACAGATCTCAGTTGAGCCAAGGACTCTGTAATCTGAATACGTTCAGGAGATCAGATCCAGGGCTAACAGCTCACCTGGCCACCATTTCCAAGGAGAGACAAGGTACAGCACAATCCTCTTACTTTACAGCTCATCTTTCTTTAATAAGTCCTTTCCTGATAACTCCGAATCCCATGAACCTTCCTTTTCTTGGCCACATCCAACATTTTCTTAGACTTGTGCAATTACTTGACCACTGGGTTTGTGTCTTCCTTAAAGAAAGAAACCATGTTTCCTCAGTCTCTGATCCTTCCCATCTCTCCATTCTCCTAATTACATGGTGAAGTGGGATCTTACTTTGAAGATGAGATTAGAAATTTGGTGTGCAATATGAATTGGAAATAGTCAAAAACACTCTTGATAATTCCTCTAATGAGCCATTACAGTACATAATAGGAGTATTTAGCTCTGATCTGAATTCAGAAATGTTTGTTACCTTGCAAGGAGAATCTCACTACTTAAAAAAAATATATATATTGACTTTATAACCCTGATAAAATTTGACAGATTTGTTTGAGTTATGAGGATGAGACATGGTAGAGTCACAGGGTGGGGCAGATAAGTTCTAAAAGCAGTGCTTAAGTTAAATGTGAACAATCCTCACTTTATAGCTTAATACAGGATGTAGCAGGGAGAAGAATCTCATGAAACAGTTTTGACCAAGTGCTTACTGGTTTATATATACAGAAACCAGTAATTTACAGCTCATGACTGTAAATTAGTTTTACATGTTTATTAAAATCTATGACAG
This sequence comes from Neotragus pygmaeus, assembly GCA_006410875.1. Taxonomy (NCBI): domain Eukaryota; kingdom Metazoa; phylum Chordata; class Mammalia; order Artiodactyla; family Bovidae; genus Neotragus; species Neotragus pygmaeus. The sequence continues at coordinate 795,142 of SJYV01014360.1, forward strand.
GAAATACTGTCATGAGTTAAATAAAACTGTTTCAACTTTTGATGGATTGATTCAGGTAGACAGATGCCAACTTATCTGACTTAGTGAGGATTTATTAGAAATTTTACTCATGCCCGCTCATAACTCAGAAAAGCTATTTTAGATTTATATTCAAAGTTTGAAAATGGGTTTCCTTAGTGAATTTAATTTTTTTCTTATATTTGCAGCAGTCCCAAATTATGAATCTATAAAATGCGTGTGTCCTGCTCAACCTCATTGCCTCTCAGTCTTATCTGTACCTAATTACATCAACACTTGTGAAGGAGAAACACTAGTAATTTCACTTCAGCTTTTTGAGAGGAGCCAAGTTTGTGCCAAGTACAAGAGACGATTGAACAGTGAGGACTGGTTCCCAGTTGCTACCTATCTTTTCCACTCTTCCTGCTAACCTCCTGACAGCCACTCATTACCTTTTTGTCCCCTTACCAATCCCTAGTCTAATGATAGCCACACTTAACATCAGCATGGAAAGAGAACACCAGGGCAAATCATGACTTTTTCTTCTCTTTTTTTCCCCCACTTGCCTGCCCAGCATTTACAGAACATTACTAGTTAGTTGAGGTTTTAATTTGCAGGCAGCTGCGGCGGGCTGGCGCACTAAGTGCAGCCAAGAGCTACGCCAAGTCCTAGGTCAGGGACAGTGGCATAGAGTGCCAGGCTGCGACGGTGCAGGGATGGCTGAGAGGAGCTACCCTGCGTCCGAAGTCAGGGGCGATGGCCGGGAGGAGATACCCCGTGCTAGAGGCCAGGGATGGCAGCCGGGAAGAGCCACCCAGTGTCCGAGGTCAGGGGCGACACCCGAGAGGAGCCACCCCACGTCCAAGGCCAGAGGTGGCGGCAGAGAGGAACCACCCCGTGTCCAAGGCCAGGGGTGGCTCCCAAGGCCAGGGTGGCGACCGGGAGGATCAACCCCATGTCCAAGGAGCAGTGGCTGCCTGGTGTAGGAGGGCCTAGAGGAGCCATCCCACACTGAAGGTCAAGAAGGGCAGTGGGAGGAGATATCCCTCATCCAAGGTAAGGAGCAGTGGCTGCATTTTGCTGGAGCAGCCATGAAGAGATACCCCACGTCCAAGGCAAGAGAAACCCAAGTAAAATGGTAGGTGTTGCAAGAGGGCATCAAAGGGCAGACACACTGAAACCATATTCACAGAAAACTAGTCAATCTAATCACACTAGGACCACAGCCTTGTCTAACTCAATGAAACTAAGCCATGTCAGCGGGATAACCTAAGACAGGCAGGTCATGGTGGAGAGGGCTGACAGAATGTGGTCCACTGGAGAAGGGAACGGTAACCCACTTCAGTATTCTTGCCTTGAGAACCCCATGAAGAGTATGAAAAGGCAAAATGATAGGATACTGAAAGAGGTACTCTCCAGGTCAGTAGGTGCCCAATATGCTACTGGAGGTCAGTGGAGAAATAAATCCAGAAAGAATGAAGGGATGGAGCCAAAGCAAAAACAATACCCAGCTGTGGATGTGACTGGTGATAGAAGCAAGGTGCAATGCTGTAAAGAGCAATATTGTATAGGAACCTGGAATGTCAGGTCTATGAATCATGGCAAATTGGAAGTGGTCAAACAAGAGATGGCAAGAGTGAACGTCGACATTCTAGGAATCAGCAAACTAAAATGGACTGGAATGGGTGAATTTAATTCAGATGACCATTATGTCTACTACTGCGGGCAGGAATCCCTCAGAAGAAATGGAGTAGCCATCATGGTCAACAAGAGTCCGAAATGCAGTACTTGGATGCAATCTCAAAAATGACAGAATGATCTCTGTTCAATTCCAAGGCAAACCATTCAGTATCACAGTAATCCAAGTCTATGCCCCAAACAGTAACGCTGAAGAAGCTGAAATTGAATGGTTCTATGAACACCTACAAGACCTTTTAGAACTAACACCCAAAAAAGGTGTCCTTTTCATTATAGGAGACTGAAATGCAAAAGTAGGAAGTCAAGAAACACCTGGAGTAACAGGCAAATTTGGCCTTGGAATGTGGAATGAAGTAGGGCAAAGGCTAATAGAGTTTTGCCAAGAGAATGCATTGGTCATAGCAAACACCCTCTTCCAACAACACAAGAGAAGACTCTACACATGGACATCACCTAATGGTCAACACCAAAATCAGATTGATTATATTCTTTGCAGCCAAAGATGGAGAAGCTCTACACAATCAGCAAAAACAAGACCAGGAG
>SJYV01014360.1:799728-823967 GCA_006410875.1 Neotragus pygmaeus
AAACAGTGTCAGACTTTATTTTGGGGGGCTCCAAAATCACTGCAGATGGTGACTGCAGCCGTGAAATTAAAAGACGCCTACTCCTTGGAAGAAAAGTTATGACCAACCTAGATAGCATATTCTAAAGCAGAGACATTACTTTGCCAACTAAGGCCCATCTAGTCAAGGCTATGGTTTTTCCAGTAGTCATGTATGGATGTGAGAGTTGGACTGTGAAGAAGGCTGAGTGCCAAAGAATTGATGCTTTTGAGCTGTGGTGTTGGAGAAGACTTTTGAGAGTCCCTTGGACTGCAAGAAGATCCAACCAGTCCATTCTGAAGGTGATCAACCCTGAGATTTCTTTGGAAGGACTGATGCTAAAGCTGAAACTCCAGTACTTTGGCCACTTCATGCGAAGAATTGACTTATTGGAAAAGACTTCGATGCTGGGAGGGATTGGGGGCAGGAGAAGAAGGGGACGACGGATGATGAGATGGCTGGATGGCATCACTGACTCGATGGACGTGAGTCTGAGTGAACTCCAGGAGTTGGTGATGGACAGGGAGGCCTGGCGTGCTGCGATTCATGGGGTCGCAAAGAATTGGACACGACTGAGCGACTGAACTGAACTGATGCATTAACACAAGAATACTAGTAAACTCAAACCATTTCATCTTGATTATAGAATAATAATTTTCTCAAGAGTGTTAACATCTTTGAACCACGATTATTGGAACTTTAAGATTGCACTACTTGTTGGGATGAAATGATTTGGGGGAAATGGAGTGAAAGGAGATAAAGCCAGATCATGACAACCTGGGAAACTATTAAAAGATTTTGTACAGAGAAGTGTTATTGACCAGTTTTATTTTGGAAAGAAAATGGCAGGAAAGAGTACTGTTTAGAAGAGACAGTAATGGCAAGAGATTAACAAAAATGGTGTTATGCTAATTCAAAAGAATATACGGATCCCAGAGTACACTAATGACAGTGGAAGAAGATCAAAGTAGAGGAAATTGAGAGAGAGCTCCAGGGTAAAATTCACAGGACCTTATAGACATTGCAATGTACCAAGTTGCTGAAGTTAAGATCCATGAATAGGAGCCGAAAGACTTGCTGATTATTTTGACACTCAAACCATTGTTAAAGTAAAACATTATTACAATTGTCCACTTAGAAAAATCAACACTACCAATTTTAAGAATTGCCATAAAATTTATATTAGAATGTGACATTTCACAAATTATATCAAAACCTCAGATATATAGATGATACCACTCTAGTGGCAGAAAGCAAAGAGGAACTAAAGAGCCTCTTGATGACAGTGAAAAAGGGGAGTGAAAAGCTGGTTTAAAACTCATCATTCAAAAAACTATGATCATGGGGTCCAATCCCATCATGGCAAATAAATGGGGAAAAAGTGGAAATAGTGACAGATTTGGGGTTCCAAAATTACTGTGGATAGTGACTGCAGCCATGAAATTAAAAGATGCTTGCTCCTTGGAAGAAAATATATGATAAACCTAGACAGCATATTCAAAAGCAGAGACATCACTTTGCTGACAAAGGCCCACATGGTCATAGTTTTTCCAGTAGTCATGTACAGATGTGACAGATGGACCATGAAGAAGGCTGAGCACTGAAGAAGACTCTTGAGAGTCTCTTGGACAGCAAGAAGATCCAACCAGTCAATCCTAAAGGAACTCAGTCCTGAATATTCATTGGTAGGACTGATGCTGAAGCTCCAATACTTTGGCCATCTGATGTGAAGAGCTGACTCATTGGAAAAGACTCTGATGCTGGGAAAGATTAAGGGCAAGAAGAGAATGGAGAGACAGAGGCTGAGATGGTTGGATGGCATCACTCATCATGATTAAGGGGACATAAGTTTGAGCAAACTCCAGGAGATAGTGAGGGACAGGGAAGCCTAGCATACTGCAGTCCATGGAGTGGCAAAGAGTCAGATGCGACTAAGTGACTAAACAAGACCAACGTATCTTGGCTCAGGGTTTGGCACATAGCAAGTGGTCAATAAACAATAGTTGCTATTATTTACTTCCTATTATTTGCTTCTATTACTTTTGATAGAGTGGAGAGCACTTACGTTTAACATAAAGCTCTTTTGGATAACCACTAGAGGGGAAATTTTTATGCCAGCATGATTTTAAAATTAAGGAGGCATACTTTCAGGGCAGGACTTCGTAACCTTTACAACTATCGACATTTGAGGCCAGATAAATCTTTGCTGGGGTTGGTGGAATTGCTCTGTGCATTGTGTAGTATGGTTGGCAGCATCCCTAATTTCTATCTGCTAGAAGTCAGTAGCATACATACCCCAGTTGTGAAAATAGAAAATGTCTCCAAACATTGTCGCATATTCCCCTTCTATGTGTGAGGTGGGAGAGGGGTTGCAAAGTCATTCCGGATTGGGAATGACTGATTGAGACTCAAGGGAAAAGTCATATCTTTTAAAATTTATTATGACCCAGGAACTAAGCTAGATGTTTTCACCAACGTCATCTGACTCCTACAGTAGCCCATGGTATTTGTTTCATTTATTTTTATTTTTATTTTTTTACTTAGGAGGAAACTGAGGCTTAGAGAAGTTAAACATTTTCTCAAGCTAACAGAGCAAGGGTTCAAACCCAAGACTGTCTGATTCTCAGATGAAAAGTTGGCATATAGTGCATCAAGTGGTTCATGAAATTGGGGAAATTTCTATATAAACCATCCAGAAGACATTAACTTGAATATAATTTCAAGTAATGGAAAATATTATTAGTTTGAGTAATGGAAAATATGGAGTAATAAAAAATATTCCACAATTATTTTTTTCTACTATGTCAGTAATAACCAAAAAACATGTTTAAAATGTACTCCAAAATATTTGGCATCAAATAAGAAAAAAGAAGAGAACTATAATAATTCTAAATATATACACATACGGCAAAGTACTAAGGTCTTCTGAAGATACATATAGATGTGATATTTACATAGATATATGGGCTTCCCAAGTGGCACTAATGGTTAAAAAAAACCTGCCTGCCAACACAGGAGACATAAGAGATGTGGGTTTGATACCTGAGTAGGGAAGATCCCCTGGAGGAGGGTATGGCAACTCACTCCAGTATTCTTGCCTGGAGAACCCCATGAACAGAAGAGCCTGGCAGGCAACAGTCCATGAGGTCGCAAAGAGTCGGACATGACAGAGGCAATTTAGCATGCATGCACAAATAAAATTACCTTATTTAAGCAATAAGACAGACACAGAGAGGTTGAGTAACTTGTTCACAGGGCTGCACTGCTAGTATATAGAGCAAGTTTGGCCCAGACTCCAGAGTCCTTGCTGGGAACCACTGAACTTTATTACCACCCAGGGTAGGAAGCTGAGCTGGGAAGCTCATTCCCAGGTGCAGCTTGAGTCACTGGCTTGACTTGCCCCATCCACCTGATCTAATCTTGAACCTCTCAAGGGATCTGGGTTTCTCTCAAAAATTGCTCCACTCTGGCTGCCCCTATCTTAGGCTAACTTTGGGTCCCAGGCACTGTCTTCTCAGGTCTCCAACCCTTAGGAAGTTTTTCTCCAGTTTTATCAATGACCTTCCAGCAGAAACTAGACAGATGCATCTGGTTGCCAGTCAGTCCAAACTAAAAGAACCACCCAACATTGGTGTGAAGCAAAGTAATATGCAAGTAAATGCAGTTGGTCTCAGTTTCCTCCACATTGCTTTTCAGCATTCCTTTTCCCCGGCATCCTCTTATCCCTGAACACCCCACTTCAAGCCCTTTCAACATGCTCTAGAGTCCCATTTCTGAAGATTGGTAGAGGTAAACTGCTATATTGTTGGTAAGGCTTAAGATAGCCATACCAAAGGTGTTTCTTTTAAATTATTTTGTCCTCTATTTTACCCATTTCGCTTAGAACACTGTCTGCTAGTAGTTACTGCTGTTCCTGTTAGTCACAAAGTCATGTCCGACTCTTTTGTAACACCATGGACTGTAGCCTGCCAGGTTCCTCTGTCCATGGGATTCTCCAGGCAAGAGTACTGGAATGGGTTGCCATTTCCTTCTCCACGGGATCGTCCTGAGCCAGGGATCAAACCCATGTCTCCTGTATTGCAGGCAGATTCTTTGCTGAGTCATCAGGGAAGCCCTGCTGTTTCTTTTCAATTAGAGGATTGTGATCGATGACTCTCTAATTGCTGACTTTCAGGTCAGTCTGAATAGGTACTGTGCTCTGAGAAGATTTCCGAGTGTCTCTTGAATTATGTTCCATAATAGCTCCCTAGGATACAGCTTGTAAAATCAGTTTTAGAGACTATGTTTACTAAATCTGAATAATGCCATCAATATAAAGAGTGTCTTCAAAAAATGTCTATTGTTGTAAAACAAGATCACAGACTTGGAAGGAAACTTAAGAATTATGCACATGATTGCTGGTGAGGAAAATGACTTCTGGTTAAAAGTTTATATTATAAACCCAGATTTAATTTTTTCCAGCCAAATATTTATCTAAAATGACAATAAAATAATTGTTTCAAAAGATGTATATTCATAAAGAGAGGGAGAACAGAAAATTAGACCATAGCAATATGGTTTTGGAAAGTATATGATCTAGGGGTAATAGAATTAATAGAAACAAGAAAGTCAAATTCTAAACCAGAAAACAATCTTATATTTATACCACAAGATTCTAAAAAGGCTCAAAGACTGGATGTGAGGATAAAGAGAAGAGGATTAACTGAGCAGAGAGATTCTATTTCTCAATAATGTTCCCAGTATAACCACATGGCAACAGGACCTCTCCCCTACCACCTCAAAAGACTAGAGATTCACTCCCTGGATGGAATGAGGGGCTCTTTTAAGACAAGAGTTCCTGGTCAAGTAGCCGCTAGAGATGTAAAGACAGAGGTTCCCACTGAAAACTGAAAGGTTAAGGGAATGTATGTACACTATCTGTTGAGGGTTCCCAGCCTTCTTTTCCCAGCTTGGCTCTCAGAATGTGGGCAGCCATGTCTTCATAGCTTAATCCTGTTATAGATAAAGATAATATAATAATAACATTTAGAGGGGTAAAAGAGCCCTTGGAAATTAAAAACACGAATGTAGTCTAAAATGTAATAAAAGAGTTGAAAGAGAATGTTGACGAAATTCTCAGAAAGTAGAGCAACCTGACCAAAAAAAGAAAAATAGAAAATGGAGAAAATAAAAGAAAATTAGAGAGCCAGTTCAGTAGTTCAACATTTGTGTAGGAGTTCCAGAAAGAGAATGGTGGACATAAAAGAGAAAGAAATCAACAATACACTCTAAGAAAAATTCCCCAAATGGAAAGATATGAGTTTCTTGACTGTAATTTCCCCAAGCTCACCACAGTGGTTGAAAACAGGCCTGCACCAAAGAACATCACTGTAAAATGTCAGAACACTGTCCTCCAGACAGAACACATGTGCTCACATGTGCACACACACATCATATTCAAGGATAAGGAATCAGAATGAAGAATGGCTTCATATTCCTCAAAAGTTACACTGAAAAAATACANGATGGGGTCGGGGTGGGGGCTACTCTCGGAAGGCGGATGGGGGTGGGCCTTTCAAGGAGTGACCCTGAATCACTCACTTTCTTAAACCAGAGAGCTGTGTGTTCTTTTAGAAGCTGCTGGCTCTTTCTTGCCATTTGCCAAAGCCCTTTCCTGTTAATACTTCTGGCCCTGATTGTCTCCAGCCCCTTTCTCTGGTCACCATTTAGGCTTACCTGCCTTCTGTAAATTTATCTAACCAGTTCATTTTCTATGTCTGGCTTTGCGCTATGAGATCAATTCCTGTTTGCCAAACTAACAGTTTCTCTTGGCCTGGGATGGCACTAGGGAGATGGGGCCCCTGTGATGGATTCCGTGTGACTCAAGTCTCTTCTTCTCTGTCCCCCCTCCTGGCCTGTTCTCCTTCCTCTCCTGCCTGCCTTCCCCTCCCTGCCTCTCGCCCTCTGCCTCTCACCCCCTGTCTGTCCCTCCCCCTGTCTGTCTCTCCCCCTCTGTCTGTCTCTCCCCCNTCCTAAAGGAGATCAGTCCTCGGTGTTCATTGGAGGGACTGATATTGAAGCTGAAACTCCAATAGTTTGACCACTTGATGAGAAGATCTGACTTATTTGAAAAGACCCTGATGCTGGGTAAGATTGAGGGCAGAAGGAGAAGGGGACAACAGAGGATGAGATGGTTGGATGTCATCACCGTCTTGATAGACATGAGTTTGAGTGGACTCTGGGAGTTGCTGATGGACAGGGAGGCCTGGTGTGCTGTGGTTCATAGGGTTGCAAAGAGTCAGACACAACTGAGAGACTGACCCAATCTGAACTGAACTGTTAACATAAATTAGCTATAATACTATATTTTATTAAAGTGCATGTGAAAATGTAGGTACATATTTATATATGTATATTAATATCTATCTATAATTTATAATTATATAATAATACAAAGTACATAAATATTATGAATCTATATTTAGAATTATATATAATAATACCCTTTCATTGTAACATCCTTGTTGTGGTGAAGGGGCTTGAGTAACTAAATGAAACTATAAGCCATGCCGTGCAGGGCCATCCAAGACCAACAGATCATAGTGAAGGTTCTGTCAAAATATGGTCCACTAGAGGAGGAAATGGTAACCTACTCCAGTATTCTTGAGAAGAGAACCCTGTATCATATGAAAAGGGAAAAAGATATAACACCAAAAGATGAGCCTCCCAGCTCGGAAGCTGTCTTACATACTGAGAAAGAGCAGAGGGCAATGACTAATAGCTTCAGAAAGAATGAAGAGGCTAGTAAAAAATGGAAATGATGCTCAGTTGTGGATGTCTCTGGTGGTAAAAGAAAAGTTTAGTGCTATAAAAACAATATTGCATAGGAACCTGGATTGTCAGGTTGATGAATCAAGGTAAATTGGAGGTGGCCAAGCAGGAGATGGCAAGAGTAAACATCAACATCTTGGGAATCAGTAGGCTAAAATGGATGGGAATGGGCAAATTCAATTCTGATGACTGTTATATCTACTACTGTGGGCAAGAATCCCTTAGAAAAAAATGGAGTAGCCATCATAGTCAACAAAAGGATATGAAATGTGGCAATAGGATTTAATCTCATAAATGAGAGAATGATATTGATTGCCTTCCAAGGCAAACCATTCAACATCACAGGAATCCAAGTCTATGCCATAATCACTGATGCTNGTAGCCATCATAGTCAACAAAAGGATATGAAATGTGGCAATAGGATTTAATCTCATAAATGAGAGAATGATATTGATTGCCTTCCAAGGCAAACCATTCAACATCACAGGAATCCAAGTCTATGCCATAATCACTGATGCTAAAGAAGCTGGAGTTGAGGGGTTCTATGCAGACCTACAAGACCTTCAAGAACTAACACCAAAAAAAAATATCCTTTCATCATAGTGGATTGGAATGCAAAAGTAGGACGTCAAAAAATACCCAGAATAACAGGCAAGTTTAGTCTTGGGGTACAAAATGAAGGCAAGCAAAAGCTAACAGAGTTTTGTCAATCAAACACTCTGGTCATAGCAAACACCCTCTTCCAACATCTCAAGAGATGGATTTAGACATGGACATCCCAAGATGCTCAATATCATAAGACTGATTATGTTCTTTGCATCGAAAGATGAAGAAGCTCCATACAGACAGCAAAAACAAGACCTGTAGCTAACTGTGGCTCAGTTCATGAGCTCCTTGTTACAAAATTTAGGCTTAAATTGAAGAAAGTAGGGAAAACCCTAGGCCACTCAGGTATGACTTAAATCAAATAACTTGATTATACAGTGGAAGTGATGAATAGATTCAAGGGGTAAGATCTGGGAGACGGCATGCCTGAAGAACTATGAATTGAAATTCATAACACTGTACAGGAGGCAATGACCAAAATAATTCCAAAGAAAAAGTAAAGCAAGAAGGTAAAGAGGGGTCTGAGGAAACTTTACAAAATAGCAACAAATAGCTGAGGAAAGAAGACAAGTTAAAGGCAAAGGAAACAGGGAAAAGGATACTCAACTGAATAAAGAGTTCTAGAGAATAGCAAGGATAGATAAGAANCAAGAAGGTAAAGAGGGGTCTGAGGAAACTTTACAAAACAGCAACAAATAGCTGAGGAAAGAAGACAAGTTAAAGGCAAAGGAAACAGGGAAAGGGATACTCAACTGAATAAAGAGTTCCAGAGAATAGCAAGGATAGATAAGAATGTCTTCTTAAATGATCAATGCAAATAAATAGAGATAAACAATAGAATTGGAAAGACTATGAAAAAAATTGGACCTATCAAGGAAACATTTCATGCAAGGTTGGGCACAGTTCAGAAATTGTGTGGACCTAACAGATGTAGTAGAGACTAGGAAGTGGGAAGAATGCACAGAAAAATTATACAAGAAAGGTCTTAATGAGCTGAATAACCACAACGGTGTGATCACTCACCTAGAGCTGGATATACTGGAGGGTGAAGTCACATGGGCCTTAGGAAGCTTTCTAGTGGCAGTCATGGAATTCCACCTGAGCTCTTTCAAATCTGAAAAGATGTTACTGTTAAAATGCTACACTCAATATGTCAGCAACCAAGGAAAACTCAACAGTGGCTGCAGGACTGGAAAAGATCAGTTTTCGTTCCAATCCCAAAGAAAAACAGTGCTAAAGAATGCTCAAACTGATGCACAGATTTCACATGCTAGCAAGGTTATGCTCAAAATCCTACAAATGAGGCTTCAAAAGTATGTGAATCAAAAACTTCCAGATGCACAAGCTGAGTTCAGAAAAGGCATAGGAACCAGAGACCAAATTGCCAACATCCAATGCAACATAGAAAAAGCAATGGAATTCCAAAAGAATAAACATATACTTCTGCTTAGTTGACTACGCTAAAGCCTTTGACTGTGGGAATCACAACAAACTATGGGAAACTTTTAAAGAGATAGGAATACCAGAGCACCTTACTTGCCCCTTGATAGAACTGTATGCTGGTCAAGAAGCACCAGTTAGAATCAGATATCCAACAATGGACTCTTTCAAAATTGGGAAAGGAGTACATCAAGGCTGTATATTATTACCCTGCTTATGTAACTTCTATGCAGAGCACATCATGTGAAATGCTAGACTAGATGAAGCACAAGCTGAAATCAAAATTACCAGGATAAATATAAACAACCTCACATATGCAGAGATGACACAATCCTAATTACAGAAAGCAAAGAGGAGCTAAAGAGTCTCTTCGTGAAGGAAAAAGAAGAGTGAAAAAGTTGGCTTAAAACTCAACATGCAAAAAAAATGGAGATCACAACACCCAGTCCCATAACTTCATGGCAAATGTATGGGGGAAAAAAATGGGAACAGTGACAACTTTTATTTTCTTGGGCTCCAAAATCACTGTGGATGGTAATGAGAGACATGAAATTAAAAAACACTTGCTCCTTGGGAAAAGCTATGACAAACCTAGAAAACATGAAAAAAACAGAGACATCACTTTGTTGACAAAGGTCCATATAGACAAAACTATGGTTTTTCCAGTAGTCATGTACGAATGTAAGAGTTGGACCATCAAGAATGCTGAACACCAAAGAATTGATGATTTCAAACTGTAGTGCTGGAGAAGGCTCTTGAGTGTACCCTGGGCAGCAAGGAGATCAAACCATCAATCCTGAAGGAAATCAACCCTGAATATTCATTGAAAAGACTGATGCTAAAGCTTAAACTCTGATACTTTGGCTTCCTGATATAAAGAACCGACTCATTGGAAAAGATCCTGATCCTGGAGATGATTTGAGGGCAGGAGGAGAAGGGGATGACAAAGGATCAAACGTTTGGATGGCATCTCCAGCAATCTCTGGGAGATAGTGAAGGACAGGGAAGCCTGGTGTGCTGCAGTCCATCGGGTCACAAAGAGTCAGACATTACCGAACAACTGAACAGCAACAAGGCTTCAGTTCAGCCACCCAGACGTGTCTGACTTTGTGACACCATGGACTGCAGCTTGCCAGTCTTCCCTGTCCAACAGCAACTCCTGGAATTTGCTCAAACTCATGTCCATCAAGTCGGTGATGCCATCCAACCATCTCATCCTCTGTCATCTCCCTCTCCTCCTGCCTTCAATCTTTCCCAGCATCAGGGTCTTTTTCAATGAGTCAACTCTTCACATCAGGAAGATTGTTCAGGGTTTATTTCCTTTAGGATTGACTGGTTTGATCTCCTTGCGTCCAAGGGACTCTCAAGAGTTTTCTCCAACCCCACAGTTCAAAAGCACCAATTCTTTGGTGTTCAGCTTTCTTTAAGGTCCAACTCTCACATCTATACATGACTACTGGAAAAACCATAGCTTTGACTAGATGCACTTTTGTCTGCAAAGCAATGTCTCTTCTTTAATATTGTGTGTAGGTTGGTCATATACAGACCTTTTGTATAAGCTTTTCTTCCAAGGAGCAAGCATCTTTTAATTTCATGGCTGGAGTCACCATCTGCAGTATTTTGGAGCCCAAGAAAACAAGACTTAAGCAGTATGTTAACTGGGAATTTTCAGATGCATAAGCTGGAATTAGAAAATACAGACGAACCAAAGATCTAATTACCAAAATTATTTGGATCATGGAGTTTTGCTTGAGGTCTTTCAGCAAAACATTTATCCTTGCTTCATTGATAACAACAGATCCCTTGACTATGTGGGTCACAGCAAACTGTTGAAAATTTTTAAAGAGATGGGAGTACAGACTACCTTACCCATCTCCTGAGAAATCTGTATGTGGGTCAAAAAGCAATCGTTAGAACTGGACATGGAAAAATGGACTGGTTCAAAATTGGGAAAGGAGTACAAAAAGGCAGTGTGTTACCACCCTGGTTATTTAACTTCTATGCAGAGTATATCATGAGAAATGTCTGGCTGGATGAATCACAATCTGGAATCTAGATTGTCAGGAGAAATAACAACTTTAAATATGTAGATGATACCACTCTAATGGCAGAAAGTGAAAAGGAACTACAGAGCCTCTTGATGAGGGTGAAGAAGAGAATGAAAAAGCTACTTTAAACCCATCATTCAAAAAACTAAGATCATGGTATTCTGGCCCATCACTTCATGGGACACAGAAGGGGAAAAAGTGGAAGCAGTGACAAGTTTTATTTTCTTGAGTTTCAAAATCACAGGGGATGGTGACTGTGGCCATGAAGTTAAAGATGAAAGTTCCTCTAAAGGAAAGCTATAACAACCTAGACAGTGTATTAGAAAGCAGAGACATCACATTGCTGAATAAAGTCTGTATAATCAAAACTATTGTTATTCCTGTAGCCATGTATGACTGTAAAAACTGGACCATAAAGAAGGCTGAGAGCAGAAGAATCGATACGCTTGAATGGAACTCCTGAGAGTTCCTTGGACAGAAAGGAAATTAAACCAGTTAATTCAAAAATAAATCACCCCCGAATATTCATTGGAAAGAGTGGTGCTGAATCTGAAGCTCCAATAGTTTGGCTACCTGTTGTGAAGAACCAACTCATTGAAAAGACCCTGATGCTGGCAAAGATTGAAGACAAAAAGTGAAGGGGGCACAGAGGTTGAGATAGTTAGATAGCATCACGAACTCAAAGGACATGAATTTGAGCAAACTCTGGGACACAGTGGAGTAGAGAGAAGTGTTGCATGCTGCAGTCCATGGGGTCACAAAGAGTTGGACAACTCTTTCTGTGACTGAACAACAACAATAATAATATGATTGCATATTTACTGTACTAAGTAAGTATATGTAAAATTCTAAATCATAGATGAAAGTGAAAGTTGCTCAGTTGTGTCTGACTCTTTGCAACCCATGTACTGTACAGTCCATGGAATTCTCTAGGCCAGAATACTGGAGTGGGTAGCTGTTCCCTTCTCCAGGGTATCTTCCTAACCCAGGGATCAAACCCATGTCTCCCACATTGCAAATGGATTCTTTACCAGCCTAGCTACCAGAGAAGTCCAAGAATACTGGAGTGGGTAGCCTATCCCTTCTCCAGTGGATCGTCCCAACCCAGGAATTGAACAAGAGTCCCCTGCGTTGAAAATGGATTCTTTAACAAGTAAGCTATCTCCCTCAGTCAGTCTCTCCCATCAGGAAGCTTCCACAAGCCTCTTATCCTTATCCATCAGAGGCAGACAGACTGAAAACCACAATCACAGAAAACTAATAAATCTAATCACATGGACCACAGCCTTGTCTAACTCAGTGAAACTATGAGTCATGCCATGTAGGGACACCCAAGATGGACGGGGAGTTCTGACAAAACGTGGTGCACTAGAGAAAAGAATGGTAAAACACTTCAGTATTCTTGCCTAGAGAACCCCATGGACAATATGAAAAGGCAAAATGATAGGACACTGAAAGATGAACTCCCCAGGTCAGTGGTGCCAAATATGCTAAAAGAGAGCAGTGGAGAACTAACTCCAGAAAGAATGAAGGGACAGAGCCAAAGTAAAACAACACCCAGTTGAGGATGTGACTGGTGATGGAAATAAAGTCCAATGCTGTAAAGAGCAATATTACATAGGAACCTGAAATGTTAGGTCCATGAATCAAGACAAATTGGAAGTAGTCAAACAGGAGATGGCAAGAATGAATATCAACATTTTAGGAATCAGCAAACTAAAATGGACTGGAATGGGTGAATTTAACTCAGATGACTATTATATCTACTACTGTGAGCAAGAATCCATTAGAAGAAATGGAGTAACCATCATAGTCAACAAAAGAGTCCAAAATGCAATACTTGGATCCAATGTCAAAAATGACAAAATGATGTCTGTTCATTTCCAAGGCAAACCATTCAAAATCAGAGTAATTCAAGTCTGTGCCCTGACCAGTAATGCTGAAGAAGCTGAATTTGAGTGCTTCTATGAAGGCCTACAAAACCTTCTAGAACTAACACCAAATAAAGGATGTCCTTTTTATCATTGGGGACTATAATGCAAAAGTAGGAAGTCCAGAAATACCTGGGGCAAATTTGGCCTTGGAGTACAAAATGAAGCAGAGCAAGGGGTAATAGAGTTTTGCCAAGAGAATTCACTGGTCATAAACAAACACCCTCTTCCAACAATACGAGAGAAGACTCTACACATGGACATCACCAGATGGTCAATACCAAAATCAGATTGGTTATATTCTTCGAAGCCAAAGATGGAGCAGCTCTATATAGTCAGCAAAAACAAGACTGGGAGCTGACTGCAGCTCAGATCATGAACTCATTATTGCCAAATTCAGACTTAAATTGAAGAAAGTACNGGCAAATTTGGCCTTGGAGTACAAAATGAAGCAGAGCAAGGGGTAATAGAGTTTTGCCAAGAGAATTCACTGGTCATAAACAAACACCCTCTTCCAACAATACGAGAGAAGACTCTACACATGGACATCACCAGATGGTCAATACCAAAATCAGATTGGTTATATTCTTCGAAGCCAAAGATGGAGCAGCTCTATATAGTCAGCAAAAACAAGACTGGGAGCTGACTGCAGCTCAGATCATGAACTCATTATTGCCAAATTCAGACTTAAATTGAAGAAAGTACGGAAACCCACTAGACGATTCAGGTATGACTTAAATCAAATCCCTTACAATTAAACAATGAAAGTGAGAAATAGATTCAAGGGATTAGGTCTGATACACAATGTGCCAGGAGGAACTATGGATGGAGGTTTTGGACACTATACAGGAGACAGGGATAAAGACCATACCCAAGAAAAAGAAATTCAAAAATAGAAAATTGTTTTCTGAGAAGGCCTTACAAATAGCTGTGAATAGAAGAGAAGCAAAAGACAAAGAAGAAAAGGAAAGATTATACCCATTTTAATGCAGAGTTACAAAGAGAAGCAAGGAGAGATAAGAAAGCCTTCCTCAGTGAGCAATGCAAAGAAATAGAANCTTGCCTGGAGAATCCCATGGACAGAGTACTGGAATGGGTTGCCATTTCCTTCTCCACGGGATCGTCCTGAGCCAGGGATCAAACCCATGTCTCCTGTATTGCAGGCAGATTCTTTGCTGAGTCATCAGGGAAGCCCTGCTGTTTCTTTTCAATTAGAGGATTGTGATCGATGACTCTCTAATTGCTGACTTTCAGGTCAGTCTGAATAGGTACTGTGCTCTGAGAAGATTTCCGAGTGTCTCTTGAATTATGTTCCATAATAGCTCCCTAGGATACAGCTTGTAAAATCAGTTTTAGAGACTATGTTTACTAAATCTGAATAATGCCATCAATATAAAGAGTGTCTTCAAAAAATGTCTATTGTTGTAAAACAAGATCACAGACTTGGAAGGAAACTTAAGAATTATGCACATGATTGCTGGTGAGGAAAATGACTTCTGGTTAAAAGTTTATATTATAAACCCAGATTTAATTTTTTCCAGCCAAATATTTATCTAAAATGACAATAAAATAATTGTTTCAAAAGATGTATATTCATAAAGAGAGGGAGAACAGAAAATTAGACCATAGCAATATGGTTTTGGAAAGTATATGATCTAGGGGTAATAGAATTAATAGAAACAAGAAAGTCAAATTCTAAACCAGAAAACAATCTTATATTTATACCACAAGATTCTAAAAAGGCTCAAAGACTGGATGTGAGGATAAAGAGAAGAGGATTAACTGAGCAGAGAGATTCTATTTCTCAATAATGTTCCCAGTATAACCACATGGCAACAGGACCTCTCCCCTACCACCTCAAAAGACTAGAGATTCACTCCCTGGATGGAATGAGGGGCTCTTTTAAGACAAGAGTTCCTGGTCAAGTAGCCGCTAGAGATGTAAAGACAGAGGTTCCCACTGAAAACTGAAAGGTTAAGGGAATGTATGTACACTATCTGTTGAGGGTTCCCAGCCTTCTTTTCCCAGCTTGGCTCTCAGAATGTGGGCAGCCATGTCTTCATAGCTTAATCCTGTTATAGATAAAGATAATATAATAATAACATTTAGAGGGGTAAAAGAGCCCTTGGAAATTAAAAACACGAATGTAGTCTAAAATGTAATAAAAGAGTTGAAAGAGAATGTTGACGAAATTCTCAGAAAGTAGAGCAACCTGACCAAAAAAAGAAAAATAGAAAATGGAGAAAATAAAAGAAAATTAGAGAGCCAGTTCAGTAGTTCAACATTTGTGTAGGAGTTCCAGAAAGAGAATGGTGGACATAAAAGAGAAAGAAATCAACAATACACTCTAAGAAAAATTCCCCAAATGGAAAGATATGAGTTTCTTGACTGTAATTTCCCCAAGCTCACCACAGTGGTTGAAAACAGGCCTGCACCAAAGAACATCACTGTAAAATGTCAGAACACTGTCCTCCAGACAGAACACATGTGCTCACATGTGCACACACACATCATATTCAAGGATAAGGAATCAGAATGAAGAATGGCTTCATATTCCTCAAAAGTTACACTGAAAAAATACAAAACAGTGGAGTGATGCCTTATCTCTAACTTAGAATTCTACCAACCCAATGAGCCAAAATATTTGTCCAAATATGAACACTGAATATACACAATTGCAGGCATACACAATCTTTAAAAAAAATCACCACATGGAATACTTTCTCACAAAGCTGCTGGAGATTGCAGTTCAAAAAAATGTAAGATACGCAATGCAAGAAACGAGAGGGGGCAAAGGGAGTCCCTGGTATGGCTATGAAGGGCGATTAAAATTGTGCACAGAGGGATACATTGCAGGAAGTCCAGAGTGGAGCACATCAGAAGATTCTGGGCATACTTCTTTGAGAAATGAAAGCTACTGAATGATTCATTGAATAGATTTGGTCAACTGGGAGACAGTTTGGGTTGAATAAGTAATAGTAACTAATAAAAAGTATATTCGTTTGTTTGGGTTGCATAACAAATATCACAGACTGGGTGTCTTAAACAACAGAAATTTATTTCCTCATGGTTCTGGAGGCTAGAAGTCCAAGATCAAGGTGCTGGCAAGACTGGTTACAGGCCTCTCTCCTTGTACATGGCCACCTTCTGATACCTTCATGTGACTTTCTATCTGTATGCACACATGTCTACTCTCTTTCTTTCTCTCTCTCCTCCTCCTCGTCTCTTTCTCCCTCTCTTCCCCTCTGATCCTCTCCCTCCTCCCTCCTATTTTCACTCTCACTCTTGCTTTCTCTCTTGTCTCCCTCTGTATCCTAATCTCCTCTTCTATGATGACATCAGTCACACTGGATTAGGGCCCACTCTAATGTCCCCATCTTAACTTCATTACCTCTATAAAAGTCCTAGTAGCTTCCCTAGTAGCTCAATTGGTTAAGAATCTGCATGCAACTAGGAGACCTGGGTTCAATCCCTGGGTCAGGAAGATCCCCTGGAGAAAGAAATGGCAACCCATTCCATGGACAGAGGAGCCTGGCGGGCTACAGTCCATGGGATCTCAGAATTGGACACGACTGTGTGACTTTCACTTTCATAAAGGCCCTATATCCAAATACAGTCCCATTCTGAGACAGTGGGGTCTGGAACCTCAACATATAAATTTTGGGGCAGGGAAACAATTCAACCCAGAACAAAAAAACTACTTAACAAATCAAAGGAAAATAAAATCCAAGGAAGTAGAGGAAATACAATTAAGGGAAAATAGCTAGAGTTTAACACATGGCTTAGCTCTGAAGAGCATGGGTTATCATAATAACATAGCCAGTGAATATTGATTTAACCAGAATCACAATACTGCCACATTAGGGGAATGGGAAATGGAAAGTATGCTTGTGTATTGAAAATATGAAAGTGGAGGCAGGAAAGACAAAGCATTAAACCCTCATTTTTGTGGAAACTCAATAGCTATTGTCTAAATGGGAAAAATCAAGTGGCAGCAATACCAGCCTGTGACTTTGAGATATGCAGCTAAACAACAAAAGATTACTTATAAAACTGAAAGTTGATGGATCTGGGGGCTAACAAACAAGGGCAGAGTGTGCAGAAATGTTGCTAATGTATAGAATTAGCTAATTCTTTAAACTATTATAATAGGGATACTCAAGTTGGTTTTAGAAAACTCAGAGGAACCAGAGATCAAATTGCCAACATCTGCTGGATCATCAATAAAGCAAGAGAATTCCAGAAAAACATCTATTTTTGCTTTATTGACTACGCCAAAGACTTTGACTATGTGGATCACAATAAACTGTGGAAAATTCTGGAAGAGATGGGAATACCTGATCACCTGACCTGCCTCTTGAGAAACCTATATGCAGGTCAGGAAGCAACAGTTAGAACTGGATATGGAACAACAGACTGGTTCCAAATCAGGAAAGGAGAACATCAAGGCTGTATATTGTCACCCTGCTATTTAACTTCTATGCAGAGTACTTCATGAGAAACTCTGGGCTGGAAGAAACACAAGCTGGAATCAAGACTGCTGGGAGAAATATCAATAACGTCAGATATGCAGATGACACCACCTTTATGGCAGAAAGGGAAGAGGAACTAAAAAGCCTCTTGATGAAAGTGAAAGAGGAGAGTGAAAGGGTTGGCTTAAAGCTCAACATTCAGAAAATGAAGATGATGGCATCTGGTCCCATCACTTCATGGGAAATAGATGGGGAAACAGTGTCAGACTTTATTTTTTTNTAAAAAGCCTCTTGATGAAAGTGAAAGAGGAGAGTGAAAGGGTTGGCTTAAAGCTCAACATTCAGAAAATGAAGATGATGGCATCTGGTCCCATCACTTCATGGGAAATAGATGGGGAAACAGTGTCAGACTTTATTTTTTTTGGCTCCAAAATCACTGCAGATGGTGACTGCAGCCATGAAATTAAAAGACGCTTACTCCTTGGAAGGAAAGTTATGATCAACCTAGATAGCATATTGAAAAGCAGAAATATTATTTTGCCAGCAAAAGTCCGTCTAGTCAAGGCCATGGTTTTTCCAGTGGTCATGTATGGACGTGAGAGTTGGACTGTGAAGAAAGCTGGGTGCCGAAGAATTGATGCTTTTGAACTGTGGTGTTGGAGAAGACTCTTGAGAGTCTCTTGGATTGCAAGGAGATCCAACTAGTCCATTCTGAAGGAGAACAGTCCTGGGTGTACATTGGAAGGACTGATGTTGAGGCTGAAACTCCAGTACTGTGGCTACCTCATGAGAAGAGTTGACTCATTGGAGGAGACCCTGATGCTGGGAGGGAGTGGGGGCAGGAGGAGAAGGGGATGACTGAGGATGAGATGGCTGGATGGCATCACCAACTCGATGCACATGAGTTTGGGTGAACTCCGGGAGTTGGTGATGGACAGGGAGGCCTGGTGTGCTGGGATTCATGGGGTTGCAAAGAGTCGGACACGACTGAGTGACTGGACTGAACTGAACTAAACTGAATAGGGATACATATAGCTCTGTTAAAAACGATTTTTTTTAAAAAAGAGTAGGTCCTTAATATACATTCTGTGCTTACTGTATGTGCTTCTTTGTTCAGTACTTCACATATGCCATTAAATTTCTTCATCATGACACCACTTAGTTAAGATGAATAAATATCCCGTATATTATATAAGGGGGCTTCCCGGGTGGCACTAGTAGTAAAGAACTCACCTGCCAATTCAGGAGACGTAAGGGATGTGGGAGGAGAAGGCAATGGCACCCCACTCCAGTACTCTTGCCTGGAAAATCCCATGGACAGAGGAGCCTGGTAGGCTGCAGTACATGGGGTCCCTAGAAGTCAGACATGAATGAGCGACTTCACTTTCACTTTTCATTTGCATGCATTGGAGAAGGAAATGGCAACCCACTCCAGTGCTCTTGCCTGGAGAATCCCAGGGACGGGGGAGCCTGGTGGGCTGCTGTCTCTGGGGTCGCAGAGTCAGATACGACTGAAGCGACTCAGCAGCAGCAGCAGCAAGGGATGTGGGTTCAGTCCCTGAATTTGGAAAATCCCCTGGAGGAGGGCATGGCAACACACTCCAGTGTTCTTGCCTGGGCCCCTGGTATTCCCAAGGACCCTGGTAAGCTGATAGCCCAAAGGGTCACAAAGAGTTGGAGATGACTGAGCTGACTAAGCATGCATGCATATTATCTAAGAGGAATCAGAGCTCTAGACAAATATTTGTTAAATATTATCAGCTTATTAGTGACAGAATTATAACTACACCTGAGCTCCCCATTCAGTATCCAGAGTTCCAGACTCTGCCAGGAATTCTGTAACTATTGGTATTATTCTTTGGATTTTCATCTTTCTAAACATTATCTTATTAAATATAGGACAGACTAGTCATTATTTTTTAGCTTCCCAGCACTGAATCATCCTCCCCACAATTCAAGGAATTCTTTATCTAATGAGGCTTGGTAGGTATTAGGACTTACTCCTCGTTAGGCAAAATACTTGCTTTTCTAGATTTCCTGGCAGGTAATGTGTGGACACATGACTAGGCTAGGATGCAATCCGACACATCCACTCTGAACTTCAAATCAAGAACTAGTAATGCAACCCAGAGAAAATCATAATTCCAAAAGTCACCTGCACCCCAGTGTTCACTGCAGCACTAGTCACAATAGCCAGGACATAGAAGCAACCTAAATGTCCATCAGCAGAGGAATGGATAAAGTTGTGGTACAGATATATAATGGAATATTACTCAACCGTAAAAAGAAAGAAACAGGATCATTTGTAGAGATGTGAATGGACCTGCTGCTGCTACTGCTGCTAAGTCACTTCAGTCGTGTCTGACTCTGTGCGACCCCATAGATGGAAGCCCACCAGGCTCCCCTGTCCCTCAGATTCTCCAGGCAAGAACATTGGAGTGGGTTGCCATTTCCTTCTCCAATGCATGAAAGAGAAACGTTAAAGTGAAGTCGCTCAGTCATATCTGACTCTAACAACCCCACGGACTGCAGCCTACCAGGTTCCTCTGTCCATGGGATTTTCCAGGCAAGAGTACTGGAGTGGGGTGCCATTGCCTTCTCCAGTGAATGGACCTAGAGACCCGAGTAAAGTAAGTCAAAAAGAAGAAAACAAATTTCACCTATTAATGCATATATGTGGAATCTAAAAAAAAAAAAAGGTACAGATGATCTTATTTGCAAAGAGAAATTGAGACACAGATGTAGAGGACAAATGTATGGACACCAAGTGGGGAGGGGGAAAAAAGGGGTGGGGTGAATTGGGAGATTGGGACTGACATACATACACTGCTATGTATAAAATATGTAACTAATGAGAACCCACTGTTTAACACAGGGAACTCTATTCAGTGCTCTGTGGTGACCTAAATGGGAAGGAAACCCAAAAGAGAGGGGAGATATGTATCTGTGTAGCTGATTCACTTTGCTGTACAGTAGAAATTAACACAACATTGTAAAGCAACTATACTCCAATAAAAATTAATTTTAAAAAATCAGAAACAAGTAATGCAAAGAGGTAGAGACAGTTTTGTGTTAAATCTGGTGGTGGCAGAGAAGGAGACAGCAACAGTCATTCCCCACTGCAGTGGAAATGTGGCAGCAGGAATGGGGACAGGAAACAGTTGCATGGGTGGGGGCTTCTCCTGCTGATCAGCAAGTCAACAGTGCACGTGGAAGCCACTTCTGTGATATGGCTGTGGCCGTGGCTTCTTTAATCCTAAGAATTTTCCTAAACTACCTAATATTCACCCAGTATCATTTCAATATATTACTTTCCTGCTTAACTCAGCTAAAGCATGCTTCTGTTAAGTGAACTTCTGTTTACCTTAACTAGCACCTTTGCAAAGAAAAGTTGAACTTGGCAGATGCTTAAAAGACAAAACAAAACAGAAACTGAAAAAACAAAACCTGGAAATTATTTTTGAAGAAACAAAAAAGTATATTAAGTAAAATATTGTCGTTACTCTCCCTAAACTTATAATTTATGATCCATTACATGACTTTCGTGATTCACTGACAAAATGGAAATATTATATTTATGAGAAAATATTAGAATGTTTATGTACACATTTTTCCATTCAACAAATACTCATGGAGCAGCTACTGTGTGCCAGCACTGTGTTAAATTCAGTGGTATAGCTATGAAAAAAACAGACAAAACCCTGTCTTTTTTTCTAGCAGGGAAAGAGAAAACAGAGATAATGTTATATTTCAAACGGGCTGGTCAGGAAAACCTCACAGAGCAGGTAATAGCTGAACAAATTCTTGATGAGGAAAAGGGAGTTGGCCTTGAGAATATTTATGCAGGAGCACTTGAAGACTAGCCAGTGTATATAGGTCCAGAGATAATAGGGTACATGGTGCTGTTGGGTCAGTGAGTTAGGGAGAGAAGAGTTATTGAGGTCAGAGAGGTAAGCTGGCAGCCTACATGTGCAGAGCCTTTAGGCTACTGAAAGAACTCAGCTGAAAATAATAGGTAACCATTAGAGATTTCGAGTAGAAGAGTAACATGTTTTGACTTAGATTTCCACAGATCACTCTGTTTACTATCTTTGAGGGATTCTGAGTGAGGAGCAATTTTGTACCCCAGGGAGCATTTGACAACGTCTAGAAATATTTTTAGTTGTTGCTTCTGGGGAGAAATCTGATACATAGTGTGTAGAGGCCAGGGATGCTGCTAAATATCCCCAAATGCACAATATCACCCTCACGACCAAGAATGATCCAGTTCAGAAGGTTGGTAGTATCAGAGTTGAAAAACCCTGGGGCTATAAAGACCCCTAGACCAGAAATTAAATGACATATACAATTCTGAAAAATTCTATAATTATGTGTTATTTAAAGGAGTATATTATTGCATGTTTGATATTATAATTAGCCCTAAATTTACATGAAATTCTTAAGTATTAGTTGGGAACAATTTTAATAATATACACTGAATTATATAGGAGGAAAAAAAAGAAAAACTTCAGTATACTTTTAGGATTTCTAAGTTCACATATATGGTGTTCCTGTCCAATAAGTGAACACAATCCATTCATTTGGATCAGTTTTAAATGTATACAATACTTGGAAATAAAATCTACACTTTAAAAATATTGAGAAATAACTGTTTTTGTACAATGAAAATAGATCTACATTCTCATGTTTTTCCCTCTTTATTCCATGTTCTTGACATTTTTATATACCTTTTCCCCCCAAATAGGTTACATTTTTTGGATGGTAACTAGATATATTGTTGTTGTTTAGCTACTAGTTGTGTCCGACTCTTTTGCGATCCCATAGACTATGGCCTGCCAGGCTTCTCTGTCCATGGGAATATTCAGGCAAGGATACTGGAGTGGGCTGCCATTTCCTTCTCCAGAGGATCTTCCCAGCCTAGGTATGGAGCTCATCCTCTGCACTGGCAGGCGGATTCTTCACCACTGAGCCACCTGGGAAGCAAGTAGATATATAGTGTATATGAATTTCACAACCATGCAGTGAAATCTTAGTTAGGTTAATTTTTTGAGGAGGTTTTAAATATTTGGTAAAATATAATTCTTTCAACAAAGTTGACATAAGAGAGTTAATTAATATTACACTGAGATAACAGAAACACGTAAGAGCCCAAATTATAAGGAATGTATGCTAGTTCATTTTATTCATTAATTTCTCATACATGCTACCACAGGGTTTGTGGTGCTCTAAATAGTTTTGGAACAAAGTATGGCATGTATAAATGAATAAATAAATGTATATATACCTAAACTTGGTTAAAGGAACCAACTAAACTTTCATGAGGCAAAGCATGTTGTGAAAAAAAAAAAGTATTGCCGCTCCAAGAGTTCTTTACAAATATTTAAAACTGTATGTTACAAATAATTATTTTAATTTTCAAATTTTGACTTGTTAGTTTTGTACATCAATATGTCTTCCTAAAATATACATACGTGTACCCTTTACCAAATTTGCAATATGTGCTGCCTGCCTGGGAGATAGGGAAAAACAACGTATCTTTATGGCACAGAAGAATGAGCTCACTCTTTCTTGAAATGATTTTGCATATTTTAGTGTGGAAGATGTTCTTATAAATATTTTCATTACTTTTTAGGTGATGAAGCACGACTTTGTCAGAAGATGTATTTTTATTTAAATTTACTTTGTAAGAGTTTTCAACTATTCAGTTTTTGCTACATGGTAGAAAGTCAGATTGTATTTTGGATAGTTGCTTGGTGAGGCATTATATACAGGTTTCTCATCAAATGCTTACTGTAATCTGTGATAAATAGAATATACCCAAGTACTGCTAGATCTTCCAGATAGAAAGACACTAGCATTGTGGCAATATAATACACTCATTATTAAACATCTGTTTTAAAAAAAAACTTTTGAGGAAATGAGTCAAAACACAAATAGATCAAATGTATACAGACCATTTGAAACTGTAGTATAACATGCAAATCACTTAGATCACTCGTCCAACCAGACCCAGATTCTTAGGAAAGCTAGAAAAGATGAACTATGACCTAAAATGCCCTCAGTCAGGCTCACTGGAAGACAAGACGAGAGAGAGTGTTTTGAAGGCTTCAGTTTATCTATACTTAAGAGCAGCTGCCTCTCACTAATTACATCAGTGGAGATGAGAGATGACTCAGAAAGAGAGTTGCTACAGAACTAGTGAATATCTACACGATACAAGGGGAAAGCAAGCCCTTAGAGACCATAATGAAGGAGGAAGCAAGATAGCTTGAACAAACCTGGGAGAGTTGGGGCATCGCAAATCCTTAGAAACAACTTGTACCTATTTAACTTGTTGGTTCAGGGTCAGACTAGAAGCCCCAGTTTTATCACCCAGCGCATAATAATGGGGAGAAGTGTGCATCTTTTGAGCATGTTCCGCTCCAAACACCCCAAACCGCACTCATTCATTGTCTCCCCAAACCATTACTTTCTCTCATTCCATTCCAAGTAGTTTGCAACCACAATGCCGTCACCAGGAGTGTCAGTTCAGTTCATCTGCTCAGTCGTGTCCGACTCTTTGCGACCCCATGAATTGCAGCACGCCAGGCCTCCCTGTCCATCACCATCTCCCAGAGTTCACTCAGACTCACGTCCATCGAGTCAGTGATGCCATCTAGCTATCTCATCCTCGGTCATCCCCTTCTCCTCCTGCCCCCAATCCCTCCCAGCATCAGAGTCTTTTCCAATGAGTCAATTCTTCGCATGAGGTGGCCAAAGTATTGGAGTTTCAGCTTTTGCATCAGTCCTTCCAAAGAAATCCCAGGGCTGATCTCCTTCAGAATGGATTGGTTGGATCTCCTTGCAGTCCAAGGGACTCTCAAGAGTCTTCTCCAACACCACAGTTCAAAAGCATCAATTCTTCGGTGCTCAGC
>SJYV01014360.1:824046-958406 GCA_006410875.1 Neotragus pygmaeus
ACTCTCAAGAGTCTTCTCCAACACCACAGTTCAAAAGCATCAATTCTTCAGTGCTCAGCCTTCTTCACAGTCCAACTCTCACATCCATACATGACCACAGGAAGGACCATAGCCTTGACTAGACGGACCTTAGTTGGCAAAGTAATGTCTCTGCTTTTGAATATACTATCTAGGTTGGTCATAACTTTTCTTCCAAGGACTAAGCGTCTTCTAATTTCATGGCTGCAGTCACCATCTGTAGTGATTTTGGAGCCCCCCAAAATAAAGTCGGACACTGTTTCCACTGTTTCCCCATCTATTTCCCATGAAATGATGGGATGGATGCCATGATCTTCATTTTCTGAATGTTGAGCTTTAAGCCAACTTTTTCACTCTCCTCTTTCACTTTCATCAAGAGGCTTCTTAGCTCCTCTTCACTTTCTTCTGCCAATAATTATCAATATATGATAAATCTGGGCTCACCTTACCCCAAATTCCAGACATCTTATCATTTCCTCTGCAAATATTTCAGCATGGAAACTGAGAGATTTTTAATTTCCCAGTGGAAGGGACATTTTGCTTCTGGCTTTATTATTAAGATCTGGTCTTACTGCATGATGATCACTGAATATTCTATACACTACTTATGCTCTTGGAATATCTGGAATTCACAAGTATTACATAGGCACTTGTGAAGAAGGTACATTCTCTAGTTCTAAGACAGAGTTCTATCAATATCTAGCAGTTAGATTTATCTTACTTAGTGTCATGGACTAGAAGTAGTAAAAGCAGCCTTCTTATATTGCTGGTAATTTGCTTTATGAATGGAGTTGCTATGTTATCCAGTGCAAAAATCCCCATTACTATTATAGTTTCTTGTAATTATACCTATTAGCATTATAAAGTACCCTTACTTAATAGGAATTTTTTTTGAGGGGGTGCTGAATTCCATCTTGTCTGATAGTAAGAATGAGCTCTCTTCTTTCTTTTTATTTGCTTGTTGCTGCTGCTACTGTTGCAAAGTCACTTCAGTCGTGTCCGACTCTATGCGACCCCATAGACAGCAGCCCACCAGGCTCCCCTGTCCCTGGGATTCTCTAGGCAAGAACACTGGAGTGGGTTGCCATTTCCTTCTCCAATGCATGAAAGTGAAAAGTGAAGTTGCTCAGCTGTGTCTGACTCTTAGCAACCCCATGGACTGCAACCTACCAGGCTCCTCCGTCCATGGGATTTTCCAGGCAAGAGTACTGGAGTGGGGTGCCATTGCCTTCTCCATTTGCTTGTTACACTATTTCAATTTTGATCACACCTTCAATTTCAATTTTGATCACACCATTCTTCTAAACATCTTAGGACTTTTATCATGTGTTAGCAGTCTTAGCAGTCACGTTTTTTAATTGCAAGCAACCAAATCCACTAAAGCGTTTAAACAGGAAAGGTTATTGGCTGGCTTATAGTAGTTCCAAGAGAGGCAGAGGATTAGTACAGGGGGCCATGGAGCCAGGAACAAAGTCGGACTGGCGCAGTCCAGGTCAACGCCTATGCCCTGATTTCAAGGGAAACTGAGACACTGAATTCTGGTTTCTACTCTTGATAGGAGAACTCATAATATGGAGATTTCCCCCCAGTATTGGAGGCCTTGTTGGCCACAGTATAATAAATACCTTCTATAGCAGTGTCACTGAAGTTTCAGATACAGAACTTTAACTCCTCAGTAAAAATAGTCCAAGAATCTATAACCACATTCCCCTGATATCATGTTGTGTGTAGAAGCTTCCTGAATGCATGCAGGATATTCTCTAAAAATGTCCCACCCTTTACCAAAAAATAATACATGGTCACAAGTTTTGCTTTCCCTTTCTTGCTTCTCTTAGAATCACGCCTTCCTTCTTATTTTTATATCCAAAGCTCTTAATCTAGGCTTGCAGTTTTTCACCCAGGATACTAGACTCTCTTCTGATAGTTCCCAGTCTTTTCCTGTTCCTAAACCATCCGACTTACTGCCCATACCAAACTCTCTGACATTATGTTCTGGAAACCTGGTGTAAGGGTCCAGGCTTTGTATAATCTCACTTGGCAAAGACATGCTGAGTGACTGTGCCATGCTGGGCCACATGCTTGGGGCTGGAGGTTCAAATATGATTCAGATAAAGGCTAACCTTAAGGGCCCCTCAGTCTAGTGGGGCAGACAGACAACCAAATAGAAAAATACGATATAAAGTGCTATAATTGTGGCACACAGAAAGAGTACCTAACCCAGTCTGGGGCAGACATAATCTAGGGAGGCTCCTGGAAGAAGGTACCTCTGAACAGGGTGGGGAAGGATACATCCACTTCTCCCAGGGAAAGAGAGCATTGTAAGCATAAGAAACTGCCTGTGCAGAGGCAGGTCAGCTCGAGGGTGCTTAGCGCTCTGAGGAAAAGCCACAAGCACTTTAAAACGGAACAGCTGGCTCCTTCACAAAGTAGGAGAAGGCCTGCGTCTTTGGGTGAGACTTGACATACTGAAGAGATGGGATGCAAAGCCAGTGGAAAGCAACTGAAGGCTTTTTAGCATCTGAGTAAGATAACCAAGCAACCATACATGTAGAATGGATTGGAGGAGCTCCCTGGTGGCCCGTGAAAGGTTAGCTATCACTGAAGCCCATGAGAGAAAGTGGGTGACAACGGTGGTGGCTGCAAGGATAGGGCGGTGGTGGGGGGAAGACCTTCCGAAGAGGTGTCAAGAGGGACTCCACTAAACTCAGTGACTATGAGAAGGAGTAAGAGCAAAGCAGGAGTCAGTGGAGACTCAGGATTTCCATGCTCCTTTGGGGTAGGGATTCTAAAACCGAGTCCTTGAGAGGAGGTACGAATTTGGGGAGAGAGCAGAGTGCTGTATTGAAAGTCCCAAGTCTGGGACACACATGTGGAGGATGTGGCAGGAAATCTGGAGAAGGGAGATGGTCCGGCAGAGGCTGAAGAGTAGTTCTGCCCAACCGTGGCAAACACCCGGAAGCTTTGAAAAACCCTAAAACCTGGCCCCTGCCCCCAGAGTGCTAATATAATCACTTGGGCAGCGAGATCAAGGCACTCCAAGGGACTCCGCTGGGCAGACAGCCAGTGGCACAGAGAGGAGGATGCCAGGCCTGTAGGGCGCCCTTCCCCTCTCTACCTCTCTACTGGGTGACTATGACAAAATCATCAGCCCTCTGGTCTTAAGTTTCCTCCTCTGGAAAATGAAGATCATTACACGTGGAAGGGTTTCAAGTGTGAAATAAAATAAGGTGTGTACAGCACCTAACACCATTCCTAGCCCACACTGCAGACCAATGAGCTGCAGGGGTCAACTGTGAGACCCTATCTAAGGAAATGTGTAGTCTCAGCCACATTCCCGAACAAAGCGTGGCTTTCTGTTTAGTAGGAAGGAAAACAAGGAACCTCCCAAACCTCTAATGGACAGAATGACATCACTTGTGTCCATGCAATATGCTGGCTTGTGCAGCAGCCTTATAACTGACTGCAAGATATGGAAGGCAGCGTGCTGACTTAACACTGAAAGCAATGTTCCAGCAGCTAGGACTCTTGGTTGAGATACGACACCAGAGATGCAACACACTCGTCCACCCCTGTAGACAAATACTCATGAAGCATCCACTGTATGCCAGGCAAAGGACCCTTAGGCATTCTGTCATTCTTTAACCAACCTGATTAAGTACATACTGTGTGCCAGAAACCCCACTAAATTCTTGGGAAATCATGATAAACAAGAAAAAGATGGGCTATAAAAACCCTGAAGGGGACAGACCCTGCTCCTTGACATCTCTTTAGTCCATCCATTCCCAACATCACCACAGCCACCACCCCTGCCCCCCATAACTTCTTTCATGGGTTTCAGCAATAGCCTGACACCTGTTGCAAGCTCCTCCAATCTGTCAAACACTCAGATTACAGATTTTCTATTGAATAATCTCTCAGATAGCTGTTAAATAATTACCCGATTGTGTGTCACAAGCACATGATCCTATGGGACCACTTAGCAGGGGGTTTCAACCAAACAGGAAAGCCAAAAGGGCTGCCCTGAGGAAGTGACAACCAAACAGAGAAAAGTAGCTGTTGGCCAAAGGGGAGGATAGGAGAAGGGATTTCTTGGGTCCTTCACACCTTCCCCGTCAGCTCTCTCACACCACCATACCCTCCTCACCCAACTCTTGGATCACTTCTGCACTTGGGCCTCCAGCCAGTGTGAGTCATCATCCAAGGTGCAGCAAAAAGCCAGCCTCTTCCTCACAGTTCTTTCTGACCACACCCTACTCTCCCAACACCCCACCCCTGTGTCTCCACGATCAAACCTCTCACCTCTTAGTGTAAGAAACATAGGTGGCCAAGTCTCTCAGGTCTGTTGACCTCTCTATCCAGCAGCAAATACAATGCCAGGGATACTACCCAGGGTACTCCAGAGAGACAATCAATAGGGGGTGTGTGCATTTGTGTGTGTGTGTGTGTATAATCTATATAAGAAAGTGAGAAAGTTAGAATTTTTTTTTAATTATATGGAGTTAGTTAATGCAATCATGGTGGCTGACAAGCCCACAATCTGCAGGGTGGGTCCAGAGAAGAGGTGATGTTGCAGCTCAGCGCTAAAGGCAATCTGGGGCTGGCTTTCCTCTTCCTCAGGGACCTCAGTCTTTTTTTCCTCAAAGCTATCAACTGATTCGATGAGGCCCACTCACATCATAGAGGGTAATCTGCTTTACTCAAAGTCTATTAAGTTAATGTTAATCTTGTGAAAAAATAACTTCACAGCAACATCTGGCCTGGTTTATGACCTGGTATCTGGGTGCCGTGGCCCAGTCAAGTTGACACATAAAATTAATCACCACACAGTTAAAAACAGGTGCTTGGCCAATATTTTTGGAATGAAATCTGCTAACCTTAGGTTTGTTTTCTTCTTTCTTTTTCTTTGTCTCTCTCCTTTGCTTTTCTTTGAATGCTAGTCCCATAGCCCTACGCTTTTTAAACTTTCTTTTGTGTGTATCATTCCCTCAGTGGGTTTTTTCCCAGGCAGGTTGGGGGTCCCATCAGCTACAGAAATATACAAGGAGTTCACTGTCACAGAAAAGGCCCTGGCTGTGACCACGCTGGTCCCTGCAGAGCCTCCCAGTTGGCAGGAAAGGAGGCCACAGGGAAAGAACCTGTTAAGGTCAAACCTCAGTGAACCAGGACCAGCTCTCCTGGTGACCAGAGTTCTTTCCATTAACTGTGCCAAAACCTTCACGTGGGTATGGGCAGGGAAGGAATAAGAGGCCCTGTGCAGGAGAACTCACCTCCTACAACCTACATCTCACAGAAACCCTGTTACACTGATCCCTGCCCCATTCTCGTAAATGGGAGGAACACCCACTTATCTTGGGAGTCAAAGAATTCAGGAGGGTTCTAAGCCTTGGGTGTCAGAACCCATGTGTTCACTCGTCCTCAGAGGGCAGCGTGAGACCTCCAGCAGTCTTGGTCAGGTTCCTGAGAGAAAGGCTACATTACCAAGCCCCACTTCCCAGTTCTTAACCTGGACCTGCTATCTCTGAGCAAACACAGTGAAGTCTCTCAGTTGTGTCCGACTCTTTGCAACCCTATGGACTGTAGCCTACCAGGCTTCTCTGTCCATGGGATTTTCCAGGCAAGAGTACTAGAGTGGATTGCCATTTCCTTCTCCAGGGAATCTTCCTGACCCAGGGATCGAACCCAGGTCTCCAGCATTGCAGGCAGATGCTTTACCCTCTGAGCCACCATAAGCTAGTCCATGTCCTGCCTTTCTTCCTTTGCCTTCCCTCCTTCCAACAAATATTTACTGGGTACTTTCCCCATGCCAGGCATTGTGCCAAATGTTAGGAACACAGAGATGAATAAGTCAAGGTTCCAGGCTCAGAGAGCTCACAGAGATCTCTCAGAGGAGACACACCTGTGTGTCCCCTTGCCTGGACTTCACGTAGGACTCGTCTCCCAGGCAGCCCTCTGGATGTGCTGATTCCTGTTCCCTGATAATTTTTGTCCAGTCTTCCAGTTGGCTTATTAAAATACTGCAGCCAGAGAGGTGAGGTTCTCTGGCAAGACAGAGCTGACCTTCAAACAGCAAGTGGAAGGGTGAATTTAGTTTCTTTTTAAAGAAGCCTCTCAAGTGGCTCAGCCCTGGTCTTAGGAGTTGTTGAAAAGTTGCAACCACTAGAGGGCACCAACCAATCCTTGATCCGCCGCTGCTGCCTGAGCGCTACAGTCGCTTCAGTGTCCCACTCTTTGAGACCCCAAGGAGGGAAGCCTGCCAGGCTCCTCTGTCCATGGGATTCTCCAGCCAAGAATACTGGAGTGGGTTGCCATGCCCTCCTCCAGGGAATCTTCCTGATGCAGGGACTGAACCTACGTCTCTTATATCTCCAGCACTGGTAGACGGGTTCTTTACTACTAGCGCCATCCACTAAACCTGCCCAAATCCTGGAGAGTTTCTGCACAGGTTACTCTGCTTCCAGATCTATAATGCTAATATCTTTCATTTTTCTCAACATGAGCTTTGAGAACCAGGCACATTTTAAAGTGAATCCACAGACTGTATTGAAGCCGATAGGATGATGAGGGAGTTAAGACACCCTAATACAGAGAAAATAGGCCACAGATTGTCTTATGAATAAATAGATCAGAACCAATGACACGGAAGACTTTTTAAAACCTATGCTCACTAACCTATTCATCTGCTAAAATCCGATATCCACAGATAGCCACAACATAACTTCGCATTATTGACAAGCCACTGTTCAGCAATGCATCTAATAACTGCCAGACCGTGGACCAGTGAACTAGTGCATCAAACTGAGTTTGTTGGGGAGGTTGGTTGTTGTTTTTAAAGATACAGATTTGAGGACCACATCCACAAGGATTTTTTAAAATAAGTCTGGAATGGGACCCAGGAATGTTGTCCAAAGACTCCTGATGTGTAAGAGTCTGGAAGCCACTGCTTTACAATTGGAGTGTCGGAGATGCGGGGAGCAAAAGTGAGAGCTGAGTTCAGAAACCTGATGACTTATGGGGAGTGTGTACCTCTGGGGGCCCTGAGAGGGGAACACCTGGAATACTGGAAATTGCTCCCCTGCTTTGTGAACAGCAGCTACATCTGGCCCCTGGAAGGTGGGTAGAGCTCCTTGGGCCTTATAAGTCTCTCCCATGACTTCCGATCTCAACAGGATCAAGGCTAGAGCAAGGCCAGGCATCCAGCAGGAGAGGGCCCTGGTGAAGCGGGATCTGCCTGTTTGTGTCCAGCTTTGCCCCCTCGTGGTGATGGGACCTTCAGTCAAGCATCCTTGAATTCCCCAAGCCTTGATTTTCTCATATATAAATTGAACATAATACCCATCTTATTGTTGAGGGAATTCAGGGAACAAAAATGTGCAAAACACTGAGAGCTGGGAAGCGTTCAGAGCCTGAGAGGCAAGGGATGCTGCCGACATCTTCACCTGCACGGTCACTAGCCTGGGAGAACCAAGAGCAGGACAGCACTGCCACTGACCCCACCCGCCCACAAGGCCCCAGACCTGAGCCATCTGCAGACCGCTGCTAGAAGGTACACCTCATTTAACTTCAGCTGGCGGTGTCCTGGGAGGACTGCCTTTTCTAGTCTGCAGTCTGAAATAATCATTGAGGTAGCACTCATATCCTTGCTGTCCAGGTCAAAGAANAAAAAAAAAAAAAAGAAACTCTACTACTAATGATGACAATGACTCATGCTGACAATGATACATCAACTCTGTTGCTACAGTATATGTTCTCCATGATTTCTCAAGGAAACATTGATATGATCCTTTCCATTTTCCAAGGGCAACTAAGACTTAGGCAAATAGCCTAATTTAC
Organism: Neotragus pygmaeus; assembly: GCA_006410875.1. NCBI lineage: Eukaryota > Metazoa > Chordata > Mammalia > Artiodactyla > Bovidae > Neotragus > Neotragus pygmaeus. The sequence goes on from SJYV01014360.1 coordinate 831,895, forward strand.
CCATTTTTGTAGCTATATGTATTAAATGATAACTTAGTATTCTTAGGATACAAACTGTATTATCCTTGAATTGAGAATACCACTAATTATCCACTGTCAGAAAATCAATATTTCCATTTTGCTAGTTTTTTAAAGCTTTTCTTATTGTTATCTACTTATCGCAATGATCATTAGTGTACAATTGTTAAAATCATGAAAGGCTTAGAGATACAATCTTTTGAAGACAAAAAAATATTTAATGTTATTGTAAAAGAAACTGGTCTATAGAGAGGATTAAAGTATGACCTTAAGTTTGTCAGAATTGCCTATCATACTTGCTCCATTCTAAAAAGTTTATTTTTTAAAATCTTAAATTTGTTACCTATTTATTCTCTTACCACCGAGAGATTCAGGGTCATTACAAAGATAACTATTATTCATGGCACTAATGAACTAAAACATATTAATATTTAACAAAAGATATATGTTTATTAATAAAGGATTTCCTCAAATGACCAGAGAAAAAGTGATTAACTTCATTGATGAAGTAGGACGTTTTCTTTAAAAAGTAGCTAAGTTCTGAATATTAAGTACAAGTAGAAATATGCTAAGCCTCTTTTCTACACAGGCATCACTGGTGCACTAGTAAAACCTGTGCTGTCAGCGTCCAATTGAACACATACTCTGTCTTCCACTGGGGCTCTACCTCAGGCAATGTGACTTGCTCTGAAGAAGAAGGACTCACTTTGCTGCCTGCCACGTTGAGAAGTCGGAGTGGAATGAAAGGAAATAGTAACATAAGGCAGAAGTTTTCCTACTTACCAGGAAAGTTAGTATGAAGGTTATTGGATAGTGGTTATAGTATAATAGGGGCTATTATTTTAGTACAGTGGTATAATGAGTCGTTATCCTTTAATCACAGTAGTAATATTAACTGCACTAATGCTGATCGTTTACTGTGTACCAGACCCTTCCCTACTCTCAACTAACTCACTTAATCTTCACAATGACCTTGTGAAGCAGGTAGTTCTGTTATATGTAGGCAATAGGTTTGCCAGATAAAATACAGGATCCACAGTTACATGTGCCTTTCAGAGAAACAACAAATGTCCCAATGTGATGTGGGACATATTTATGCTAAAAAACTTATATTCATTTGTCTCTGAAATTCAAATGTAACTGGTATTCTATATTTATATTGGCTAAACTGACAACCCTAATAGGTTTATGACATGCCCAGGATCATCCAGTTGGAAGAGACAGAACTGGGATTCAAACTCAGCCTGACTCCATAATCTTTGTTTTTATCCATTTCAGGATCCTGCCTCTCCAATAGAGACTGTGAACGCCAACAAGAATGGGCTACTTGCCAGTCCCCACAAGGGGAAACCAATGGAAGAGAACATTTGAATCTATGAAACATAACATGATGCTCTTCTCTTTCTTACATAAAGTACACTTACTTTTGAGAAAGAAACAGCTCAAAGACATCAGCATCCCTCTTGTGGCCACATATATTTAGCTGCTCTTCAATTGCCTGATAACATACAATTAATCTGTCAAGCTACATTCCACTGAGCAAAAATACTGAGACATTTGCAGTCAATAACAATAATGTCTACAAAAAGATCAAAAGAAAGGTGAATATAGAGGCAACTACTCTAAACTGATAAATTCCAAAACTACAATTCAACATTACTTAATCATTTTTGTGGTTGAATTTCATTATCCTTGATCCTGGGCACAGATGTATAAATAAACTTTAATCAAGAGGAAAAAAATATGCATGTGTGCTTATATACCCAAAACAAGCATTTTATTCTCCATAAGGAAGAGTAATTTGGTCTTTAAATATCTATAAATATTCCTTTAAGCATGAGGACTGGTATTTGGTAGGTTTTCCATTTTTACAGAAGACAGTCTCAAGGTTGGAGATGGAGGGAGAAGAGTATAATGTACCCTGTAAGTTCTCAATAAATGTCAGACAAATGAGTGAATGAGTGTATCAATGTTATTTTTTTTCCTCTGCAAAGAAATAGTGTTTTCACGTTTCAAGAGTTACTAATATATTTGGACCATGGGAATTTTTGGTGGAGAAGAAGCAATTTTTATTCCCATAGGTTTTTTGTTTGAAAATACATATCCAATAACAACTATTTAACTGCTTTGCTTTTTCTTCTTAAGGTCCTTTACTAAATTACAAAATAACATTTATAGGCCATGTAGCCTAAGATGATATGGAAAAATTAAAGACCATCTATAATTTGTCAATGAAGGAATAAAGCTAACAAGACACAGCAGAAGTGGAAAGTATAATCATTGCACTTCTGGAATCTGACAAACACTGTAATTATCAGGGTCAAAGGAATCACCACATTTCAGAAATTTCAACCTGAATTTGTTGTGGGTGGTGAGGTTATAATGTCAGTAAGTGATTTATGGATTTTTGACATTAGTTTTGTTACTTGGTAGGGGACATTAAAATTAGATTTAATGAGATGAACAAGTATCTAGAGGTGAGGAAGACAGATACCCCAGGGATGGAGAACAGCTGCTAATTTATACCCCAAACTTTCTTTGTGACCCTGTTACACAAGTTGGATCTTGGGGCTTGGAGAATTTATTGGTTCAGGTGTAGGCATTTCCATTAGGATATTTTGTGACCATGATAAATGAGCTGAATTTGGAGTTTGGAAAAACCCATTAGACATCCACATCTGGGTATTTTAATTTAAACATTGAAACCATCAGCTTGTACTATATACAGTCAATCTCAGTTTTGCCAAAGTGTTTCGAATGTTAAGGCTTAATCAAAGTATAATTTAAAATTTGCAGCTACCTATTAAAATTGCAAGCTGGCTTCTAACTTAATCCCACAGTTTCACATCTAACACTCAGAAATACATCAGTACATACACATACAAGCAAAATGTGAATATCATTGTTCATCTCATACATACATTGTCTGTAGTTGTGAAATATGCCCAATTAATTGGAATAGAGGCTATAGTAAGATGCAATGTCATGGTAAGACATATGCAGTAGCTTAAAAACAGACAGAGATGGATATCTAGACCTAAAAAATATATCCAAAATATATTTTAAGTAAAAATGCCATTGGTAGTATACTATTTACATATGTAACAATATTTTTGTTACTAATGACATTGATATGCACACAAAATGCACACACTCCAAACCATTAACAAGTTATTACTTGAGATTATAAGGGACTGTCACTTTTTAGAAATTCATTTTTCAATAATGTTTGAATATTTTATGATATTGATTTAGTAATCAGAAATTAATATACATTCTGAACATTTTACCCATGGAATGAATACTTCAGGACTTAAATTTTGAAAATAAAAAGATGAAAAAGGGAAACTGAAACTCATGATATGTAAATCACTGATGTAATTAATTATTCATTTACACAGCTCTTTATCATGGCATACTTCCTTCCAAGCAAAACTTTCATATGAATCTGGTAACAAGAAAGTGTCAAAATGCCAAAGAACTCGAAAATGCGCCAAGAAGTTTCAAGTTTCAGTGACTCTGTGGTGGAACAGTTCCAGTTCCCAATCAACAAACAGCTTCACTAGCAGCATATTCCTTTCATCTAAAGAGACACAAGAATTCTTTCCCTNTTACCCATGGAATGAATACTTCAGGACTTAAATTTTGAAAATAAAAAGATGAAAAAGGGAAACTGAAACTCATGATATGTAAATCACTGATGTAATTAATTATTCATTTACACAGCTCTTTATCATGGCATACTTCCTTCCAAGCAAAACTTTCATATGAATCTGGTAACAAGAAAGTGTCAAAATGCCAAAGAACTCGAAAATGCGCCAAGAAGTTTCAAGTTTCAGTGACTCTGTGGTGGAACAGTTCCAGTTCCCAATCAACAAACAGCTTCACTAGCAGCATATTCCTTTCATCTAAAGAGACACAAGAATTCTTTCCCTGAACTGTTTTTTTAATTGTGGTAATATATACATAATGTCGAATTTACTATTTTAACTGTACATTTTTGTGGTAGTAAGTGCATTCACATTGCTGTGCAGCCATCGCCACCATTCATTTTCAGAAGGTTTTCATCTATCTCAGATGAACTTCTGTACCCACTATGCACTGTCTCTTTGTTTCTTTCCCTTTCTCCCCTGTTCCTGACACTCACCCTTCTGCTTTCGGTCTCCATAAATTTGATGACTCTAAGTACCTTATATAAATGGAAGCAGGCAGCATTTGTCTTTTTGTGACTGGCTTATTTCACTTAGCATAATGTCTTCAAGAATCATCGAGTTGTATGTCAAGATTTCCTTCCTTTTAAGGCTGAATAATATTCCACTGTATGTGTATACCACATTTGGTTTTTCCATTTAGCTATCAGTGGACACTTGGGTTGCTTCCACCTTTTTTGGCTTTTGCGAATAATGGTGCTATGAATATGGGTGTACAAATATCTGAAACCCTGTTTACACTTCATTTGAGTATATATTAATACTCAGAAGTGGAATTGCTGGATAACATGATAATTGTATGTTTAATTTTTTGAGGAACTGCCATACTATTTTTTACAATAGCTGCACACAACAGCATACTTTTACATGAACATTTCTACCAAAGTTTGTCCAAACAAATCATTCAGCTATTTATTGAACCACAAACTACTGTGGTTCAGGCCGTGACTAGTTTAGTCTATGGCTAGCTAGTAAATGTAGCAATGAATCAGGTAAGATGTCTATTACCTATAAGTGAACTTTGAATAAGAGAAGGAAGAATACACAATGTTGCAAAAGAGGGTTGCAAATGTTAAGCACTATGCCAAAAGAAAAATACCACTCTAGTGAATTTAGAGAAATAAGAAAGTACTATCACCCTTGGGAACTTTGAGAAGATTTTAGGCCAAGGCTGACAGTTGGGCTCAGTCTGAACGATGAGGAGAATTTAGACAAAGATTTTGATAGGCGAGTCTTTTAGTCACAGGGAAGTAAGTACACAGAGGAGGAAAAGCAGGGGAAGGAGGTACAAGGCATTAGGGCTGTACAGTCTTTGGCGGCAGGAAAAAGGAATACAGCAAGCAACTGTGAGGGATTCATTTCAAAAGGTGAATTGGGGTCATATACTTGTGCTCACTTTGAAATTTAGGCTCAGAAGTATGTACCTACTGCTCAAAGAAAACTTTAATGGGTCGAGAACTCTAACTTAAAGTCAAGTGTTTTATGTAATCTAAAATTAAATTTTGTATATGTATAAATTAAATATATATACAATAATTATATATACTAACAGCATGGTGAAATCAGTATAAGGAAGTTCAATAAAGTTTTGATTTTTCACATGACAACTATATGAATGCTTTTAAGTAATATCCAGTATCAAGTATTTTAAAATCATTTTTCCTCCTTCTCTTTTGGTTTCCTTGCTTTGTTGGGCTGTAAAAGAGTGGACTTAATAACAACTGGGTAATTCATCAATGGACTCAACTCTGGGAATTTTGCAGAGAAGTATTATAGGATTTTTAAACAGGAGAAAAGATGTGACAAAGCATACCACATCTCATGGCCTAGGGTGCAGATAGAACTGCAGACAGGAAGCAAGGTTGCCTCTGGAAAATCAATTCAAGATCTGATAAGCCTGCCCCAGGGACAGAAGCAAGTGAGAATAAGCAGTGAACAGGTATGACATGTGAGATACAGAGAGAATTGATGAGAACTGGCAAGTAACTGGAGGCAGAGAATAAGGGCAAGGGAAGCCACCGGTGAAGATAATGATGTGATGACATGATGATGAGAAAGGTGACTGGGAGGGAAGATGCATGCAGTTGAGAAAGGGTGAAACTGAGGCACTGGTGGAAGAGGTCAAGGCGACCACCAGAAAATTGCAAGTGGGAGAGCGAATCTCACCATAGTGTCAGGATAGGTATGTCCAGCCTGGTCGTCAGCCAGCACAGAGGAGAGAGTGGGACCCAGGGAAGATCATCCTGAAGTGTCTACATTTGGAAGGAGGAAGAGAGAGCCAAGATGCATTAGAAGATACATGAGGGATTGTTATAAAGTTATGAAGAGAAGCAAAAAGACAATGGGAGCAGGGAGGGCGGGGTGGGGGGGGNACGGGGTAGCCTGGTGGGCTGCCGTCTATGGGGTCGCACAGAGTCGGACACAACTGAAGTGACTTAGCATATCATCATATTTGATGGTGATGGTGATCAGTGATTTTTGATGTGACCGTTGCAAAGAAGATTATGACTTGCTGGAGATTCAGGCTATGGTTAGCAGCTTTTAGCAATGAATTACTTTCTAATTAACATACATGCATTTGTGGCCCTAGTGGGAATGAACCTGCCTGCCAATGTAGGAGACTCAGGTTCGATCCCTGAGTCAGGAAGATCCCCTGGAGAAGGAAATGGCTCCAGTATTCTTTCTCGGGAAATGTCATAAGCAGAGGAGCCCGGTGGGCTAAAGTCCATGGGGTTGCAAAGGTGTCTGACATGACTGAGTGACTAACAACTTTTTAATTAGGGTATGTGCATTGTTTTTATATATAGTGATATTATACATTTAATAGACTGCAGAATGGTATAAACACAGTATAAATGTAACTTTTGTATGCACCGGGAACCAAAAATGTTGTGTAACTTGCTTCATTGTGATGTTTGCTTTATTGCAGTAGCCTGGAACTGAACCCATAATATCTGTGAGTAGCTGTATCAAATAATACAGGTGACGATGATGTGAAATGGCATCTTTACAGACTAGCATGATTGGGATGTACACGGCGCAAGTGGTTTAACCAGCAATTGCATGAAATCTATTCACAGGGTAGAAGTATGCCCATGTCATCAACCCCGAATAACACTTTTTAGAATTTAGTCCAAGAAAGGAATCAGGAATATAAACAAAGGCTTGCATAAGAGAATGTTCTCTGCAGCATTATTCATAATAATAGGGAGAGAGAGCTAGACCAAAGAACACATTCTTAAATGTCAACGGCGGTGACAAACACTGGTACTGTAGAAAGTTGTGGAATCATTAATATAAGTTTGAAACATGATTAATAACATAGGAAAGTGTTTGAAAGCCAAGGTAAAAATGTAGGATAAGTTTTGAAAATAGAGGCTAATATTGCAAAGATATACACACACACAAAACCAACCAATAAGAGAAACAATAAAATGTTAAGAGGGTGATTCCAGCTGGATGACATTCTGGACATGGCAAAACTATGGGCACACTAAGAAGATCAATCCTTGGCAGGGGTGGGGGGAAAGGAAGAACAGGTGGAGCTGTTTTTGTTTAGTTCCTGAGTCCTGTTGGCCTCCTTGCCACCCCGCGGGCTGTGTGTAACCCGCCAGGCTCCTCTGTCTTGAGATTCTCCAGGCAAGAATACTGGCGTGGGTTGCCATTTCCTTATTCAGGAGATCTTCCCGGATAAGGGATGGAACCCTCGTCTCCTGCCTTGGCAGGCAGATTCTTTACCACGGAGCCACCTGGGAAACCCAACAGGTAGCAGACGGGAGGTTTTTAGGGCAGTGAAAATACTCTGCATGATACCCTAATGGTGCAGACATGTCATGATAGATTTGTCCAACAAACCCAGAGAATCCACAAGATGAAGAGTGAGCCACAGTGTGAACTATCGACTTTGGGTGATAATGATGTGTCAGTGTGGGTTCATCAGTTCTAACAGATACACCAAGGTGGTGGGGGTGTCAATAGTCAGGGATGCTATGCATATGCGGGGGCGGGGATGAGCTAAATGGGGAATCTCTGTACCTTTCTCTCAATTTTGCTGTCATTTAAAAATTTCTCTAATAAGCTAAAATCATTAAAAAAAAAAAAAATTAAGAGGGATTACTTCCGGGCAACAGGCATCCGAGAAGTGATTTTTGCTTTTGCCTGTGTTTTTAAACGTTCTTCAAATGAACATATGTTGTTTTTCTAAGCTGAACATTATTAAAAATGGGCTTCACGGGTGTGCATGTGTGGAGTGGGAAGTTCTAAGAAGTAAAAGAAGAAAAAACGGAATAAAGAACCAAAATGCTATATAGTCTATTAGCTTTGGATGAGAAAAATGTGAGATTTGAGGCTGGGGTATTCATTCCCAAATAAAAGGGGGATAGGTTTGAGCTACAGTTACACAAGCTCAAGTAACAAGACTTACTATAGACACGAGATACCTCCAAACCATCAGGAGTGTGATTTAGTCTTATTAGCTGCAAAGCACCAGGCCATTGGCAATTCAAACTCCGCTTTAGAATGTGCTGCTTCACAGAGTCTTTGGAAAGAGATGGAAGCACTCCTGAGAATGGGACAATTTGGTTTGAGGAAGACCCACTGGGTCCTCCCAGGCTGCAAGTAACTCCCAAGACTTTGATGCCCCAAAAGCCACCAGAGAGAGCACTCGGGAGAAAGACAGCGACCCCTAGCTGTCGTCATTTGCATTTTCACAATATGCCCTCCCCACATAGCACCAGGAGCATACTGTGAAAATACAAACTGCTCCGGTGCTCCAATACTTTGGCCACCTGATGCTAAGAGCCAGTTCATTGCAAAAGACCCTGATGGGGAAAGACTGAGGGCAAGAGAAGGGGGTGGCAGAGGATGAGATGGTTGGATGGCATCACCAACTCAACAGACTTGAGTTTCAGCAAACTTTGGGAGATAGTGAAGGATAGGGAAGCCTGGCGTGCTGCGGTCCACGGGGTCTCACGGTCAGACATGACAGCTACTGACTGAACAACAAAGAATGATTTGTTGGGGTTGACTTGGGGAGGAAAAATTTCGACCTCTTCTTGGCCTGATGGATCTTCCTATGCAAAGCTGAACCAGGGACGTAAGTTTCAAACGGACATATAGTAACTTAAAAAAAACACACATATATTTTATTTATTTTTGGCTGCACCACACAGTATGTGAGATTTCAGTTCCTTGACCAAGGATCGACCGTGCACCCCTTGCAGTGGGAGTATAGTCTCAACCACTGGACTGTCAGAGAAGTCCCCCCAATTTTTATTTTATATTTGACCATAGTTGCAACCCACTCGAGTATTTTTGCCTGGAGAATCCCAGGGACGGGGGAGCCTGGTGGGCTGCCATTTATGGGGTCGCCAAGAGTCGGACACGACTGAAGCGACTTAGCAGCAGCAGCAGCTTAGTTGATTAACACTATTGTGTTAATTTCAGTTATACGTATACCTGGGCTTCCCTGGTGGCTCAGACAGTAAAGAATCTACCTGCAGTGTGGGAGACCTGGGTTCAATCTCTGGGTCGGGAAAATCCCCTGGAGGAGGGCATGGCAACCCACTCCAGTATTCTTGCCTGGAGAATCCCATGCACAGAGGAGCCTGGAGGGCTACAGTTCATAGGGTCTCAAAGAGTAGGAGACGTCTGAGAGCCTAAACACACGAACACAGGCAAATTATGGCCCAGGANCGATTCATGGGGTTGCAAAGAGTCGGACATGACTGAGCGACTGAATTGAACTGAACTGAACTGAACTGAGTGGTCAGGAGACGTCCCAGGAAGCCCGTCAGTGTTGGGCCCTCTGCCGGACGGGCTCCCCTCCATTTCTGCAGGGTCCGTGCGTGCTCGGAAATGGCCTTGGACTCGCCCGTTCTCCATTCCACTAGATGCCACCAGTGGTTGTATTTCAAACAGACAGATGTGAAATGCTGAGCTAATGAATATGGACCTAACCATCACATATTAGTGACTATGCCGCAGTATACATTCATGGTTTAGAGCTTCCCTTTGGTGAATTGCCTGCTTGTAGGTTTTGTCTATGCTTCCCTTGGGTGTTTGTCTTTTTATTGACTTGTAGATGTTCTTTATGTATCTGGGTATTGATCTGTTTTCTGCTGTGTGTTGTGAAGTCTTTTTCTCAGGCAGTCCCTTCTCTTTATGCTATGGTCCTTTTTCATACAGGAGTTTTAAATTCTGATGTATCCAAGTTGATCATTTTCCTCTCTAGGTCTCCATTTCATCTTCTTTTAGAAATTCTTTTTTACCCTGAGATCACAGAGTATTTTTCTGTACTTTAATTGTTTTAAAGTTTCGTTTATCACATTTAGATCTTCAGTTCTGGATTTTTACTGTCTTCAATATGTCTAGTCAACTATCGAGTCCTATTTATAGCTCAGTGTGAAATTGAACATAAGATAGGCTTTCTCGTCTAGTTCTTCACTGTAATGGGAATGCTTCTAAATGAAGGATGATACTTCTTATAGGTTAACGCAGGAATCTGGGCAGCAGCATCACCGCCACCACCATCATCAAGCTTTCACGAAGGCATGAGGGGTCCATGTGGCCTGGACTCCTGGAGTTCTGGAGTGGGAACTAGGACCTTGGCAGGTCTTCCTGCACGAAGCCCACCCAGAACTAGGAGAGACAGTAGCCAGGCTGAGGGGGTTTGTCCAGAAATGATGGGCGAGGGGGTCTGGAAGGTGAAGCCAATCCCCGGGGACCACGGGAGTGGGTGGAGGAGAGTGAAGGCTGTCATCAGGGTTGGGAGAGTGAGGAGCAGGGAAGACACACGGCGTCAATTCACGGTGAGAGTGAGTGCAGGTGGGTGGTGATCGGAGGGGGCAGGGGCCCAGTCTGATCCTGCCTGTGTCACTTACGGATGGTGCAGCCACACTCAAGTTACTTAACCTGCTTAGGCCTCAGTTTTCTCACCTGTGAAATGGGCTCACAGAAACCCCTTCACAACATCCCTGGGGCTGAATTGAGTCATGTGGGCCAAGTGCCTGGTGCACAGCGAGTGTGTGGGAGGTGAGGATGTTGTCCTGGTGCCCACAGCTTTTCTGGGGAGGCAGATGTCCTGGCAAGGGCGGCCACAACATCCTCCTTCTGGCCACACCCAGGCCAAGGCACTCAGTCCCAGCCACTGGTCCTGGAGGGACAGAGCGCTGGGGAGAGGAGCTGGGAATGTACCACGCAGTGTCCGCAGGGGCTGACGATGTGCTCCTGTTTCCACGTCCCAGGGAACTGTCGTTGGGATGCGGGCATCAGGGCCAGGCTGCCGGGTCTAGACTCCGAGTCACTGATCCATCCTTTCCAGAACAATTCCCACCAGTGGTGAGGACAGAGAGGACCAGTCACTGACGCTGGAGGTAGAGCTGCTGGAGGAAACCAGGATGCCCAGCTAAAACTGAACAAAATTCAGTTCAGTTCAGTTCAACTCAGTAGTGTCCGACTCTGCGACCCCATGAACCGCAGCACACCAGGCCTTCCTGTCTATCACCAACTGCCAGAGTCTACCCAAACCTATGTCCATTGAGTTGGTGACAAAGTAATGGATAACAATTTTCTAGTAAAATTATACTTCACATAGTGCGGGATATATCTAACTGAAAAAACACTATTTATCTGGAATTCAATGTAACTGGCAGTCTTGTATTTTTATTTACCAGATATGCTGACCNAAACCTATGTCCATTGAGTTGGTGACAAAGTAATGGATAACAATTTTCTAGTAAAATTATACTTCACATAGTGCGGGATATATCTAACTGAAAAAACACTATTTATCTGGAATTCAATGTAACTGGCAGTCTTGTATTTTTATTTACCAGATATGCTGACCCCACTGGGGAGGTGTGTGGGCAGGGTCTGGGCAAGGCCTCAGATTTGACCACAAGGGCTGAGGCTGGAATCAGGGCCCCAGGTGGGGAAACCAAGGCAGAAGCCAGCTAGGGATGGGGAGGGTGAGGGTGAGCAGGAACTGCCAAGCAGGGGTGTTTTGTGAGGACCCGGGGACAGAGGCTGGGCCTGCATTCCTCCCTGCACTTGCCTCAGGCTTGGAAGGTCACTTCTCCCTGAGCTTCCAGCTGCTCAGCTATGAAACAGGGCTAGCACTACTAGCCCCCAAGCCCAGGGTTACACGCTGCTGCCATCTTGGAGGTGACAGTTTATTTTTTTTTATTTTTTAATTTTTTAAAAGAATTTATGCACTGAGCACCCACCCAGCCGGGTCCCTCTGGGCCGCGGCGACTCAGAACGCAACGGCCCCACTGTCGCCTTCTCTCCTTGGCACAAGCTCCAGCAAAGAGTAGAGGGTTGCGGTCAGGACCCCAACCAGGGTGGAGGGGAGGCCAAAGCAAACCCCACAACCTCCGCAGCCTCCTCCACCAAGTCCCTTCACTCGTCCGCGCCACCCGGAGAAAAATGGAAGTGACAGTTTAAAGTGGACCCCACAAAGGGAACACAGTCTGTAGCAGGAGGCAGAATGTAGCTGGGGTAGAGGTAGCTCCATGTAGCTGCAATGGTCCAGACATAACTGGAAGGGGCACAGAAGGAGTAGTCAGTTTCGGCAGGCAGGCGGGTAGGGCTTCCTGGAGGAGGTGATGCTGGCACTGAGGCCTGCAGGCTGAGCCAGAGCCCGCTGGGCAGAGGAACCCTCGTGAGCTGAGTTGGGTGGTGCAGTCACCCGGCCCAGCCAGGCCTCACTCCCACTCCCACAGGAGCCTTGGCAGGTGACTTGTGGATGATGGCTTTGGCCTGAGGATGGGGAGCTCAGCCTGACATGCAGTCACAGTCTCACTGTGGCAGCATCAGTCCTGGGCCCAGAAAGGGGCTTCACCAGCATTGAGTGCTCATTCCAGGGCAGACCCTGGGAGTCTGGCTTATGGCTTGGCTCACCCGAAATAGGCTTGTGATGGTGTGAGGCCCTGGCATGAAAGCAGGCGTGCGGGGCCCTCCTGAGCACCAAGTGCAAATGCCTCCTGCAGGAGAAACAGCTGTCTGTCATTAGTGCCAGGACTCCCCTCCCCTACCCCCGCACAGCTGGACGCATCTGTGGTCCAGCGCCCGAGCGTGCGGGCTGCCAGGGGCCGCCTGTTGGCTCAGAGATGGGAGCCCTGCATGCCAGGGAACATCGGGCGGCCCCGCTGTGGCCTCCGAGGGACCTGCCTCTGTAATCTCGTCCCCCTGCTTTTGACTCTGTCTCCTGCTCAGGGTCCTGCCTCCCCTGGGGTGCCGGACCTCCTTCAGGACACGTCAGGAAGGGAAGTGTGCTTTTCAGGAGGCAAGTGCGGGAGACCTCCGTGGCAGGACCCCCTGTCTGAGCCGCCCTCCTGAGGTCACTGCCCCCCTCGAGCATCCTGCCCTCCTTGGGCAGGTTCCCTCACGACACTGCTGTGATGCAAGTTTTGCAGAATGAGCTTGGCGAGCTCCAGTATGCAAACATGCAACAGAGTCATGACAAGCAGAGGTAGGAGTCCCTGCAGGGAGTCCGAGATTCTGAATTGTGTCAGTTTAGCAAAGGTGCCCGCTACTGGGTACAGAAGAAGGAAACCTGCTCTCCTGAATGCATGCCACTCACCGCTCAGCTCTGCCCTGAGGGGCTCCCTTTCTGAACAGCCCCCTAGGGCAGGTTGCGGGCCCCATGGACAGCTGTGGGACAAACTGGGGTTCCTCACTCTGCCTCGCTCACCTAGGCAATGGGGGAAAATGGTTAGGCCCTAGTAACTGGGTCCCAAAGCCTCCAATGGGCTTCCCAGGTGGTGCTAGTGGTAAAGAACCTGTCTGCCAGTGCAGGAAACATGAGTCCATCTCTGGGTGGGGAAGATCCCCTGGAGGAGGAAATGGCAACCCACTCCAGTATTTTTGCCTGGAGAATCCCATGGACAGAGGAGCCTGGCAGGCATGAAAATAGTCCCTGGCATCACAAAGACTTGGACACAGCTGAGTGATGGAGCACCCACAATAACTTCTACCAGCCNAGGAGGAAATGGCAACCCACTCCAGTATTTTTGCCTGGAGAATCCCATGGACAGAGGAGCCTGGCAGGCATGAAAATAGTCCCTGGCATCACAAAGACTTGGACACAGCTGAGTGATGGAGCACCCACAATAACTTCTACCAGCCGGTGAGCACGTTCCCATGGGAATGAAGGAGGCAGGTGCAGTGGAGACCGGCATGGCTGGGGCCGTGCTGCTGATGGAGGAGGCCTTCGCCACCCAGGGAGCCCTGTCCTCTCCTCCTGTAGCTGGGGGGCCATGGGGGGAGGCCCCCGATCTGTGTGGTCTTCCTGCCAGTCCCACGGCCCCACCCCTCCTGCTCCTCCTGGGCCGTGTGGTGCCTGGGCTCTTGGGGCCTCTGACCCTCTGCATTGCTGGGCACTGTCTGCTTCACAAGGATCCCAGGAAGCAGTTTGCTGGCCCATCTGGTGGACGAGGAAACCGAGACTCACTCAGACTGTGCGCGCCCCCTGCCTGGAGTCGAGGGTGCTGTCCCTCCTGAGCCAGTGGTCTGCTCTAGGGCTGTGATGCTTGGGCAGGCGGTTCCAGGCAGTTGCACCGTCACCGCAGGCTCCTTGGGGCCCTCAGGGTGGTGGGCATGGGTGCTGCTGTGCTCGGGGCCACCAGACTCCTGACCCTCCCGGGGACATGCTGACTTCTGCCCTGTTTGTCTGTGACTCTGGGTCCTTGGAACAAATGATTTCAGGCTGAAGCTCATTCCAGCATTGTAGGTAGAGGTCTCCCAGGACCTCAGGTGGGGTCTCAGAAGGCGGGGAAGGGGTGAGCACACACAGAACCCTGGTGGGGCCTGAGGTCATCAGTCACAGGGATGGAGAGCACCCTCCCACACTGGGACCATCTGGCCTGGGGTTGGATGAGGACTGGGGGCCCCGAGACGAATGCCCCGAGCATGAGAGCAGGGAAGGGGGCTGCCCCAGGCCTGTGTCCTGATGCCCAGGCCCCCATTCGGCTTGCTAAGAACCGGAATGAGAGGGTGAGGCTTCGGGGTCTGCCCTCTCCCTGACCCCCAGATTACATGATTTCTGGGGCTCACAGATGTTGCAAGCCTATGTTTTTAACAGGCTCAGATGCTAGGCTCCTGAGACAGCGCCAGAGATTAGATTTACTTATTTTACCCCAAACTTAATCAGAGTAAAATTTGAGGTGACTTCTAAGAGTCTAAGCTTCTGAAAGGAGACATCCTTCAAATGCTAACACCCTAAGCTGCTTTGGGGGGGAAGATGTGATGATGCCATGCTTCTGAAAGCCTGTGCTGCTCAGAGTCCCACGTTTCCTAATTCTGTGTCTTCGGCAGGGCTCCACATGGCCAAGCCGGTGCCCGTGAATGGTGACAATGCCCAGGCTGATAGGCTAGGCAGGCTAATCTTCCCTTTGAGGGGCTTTGATGAGCTCCTGGAACAGCTGCTTCAATCAGAGGGGAATTTTGCTGAGCGCTGGGGATTTGGAGCCTCGGGGGAGAAGCTAATAGCAGCTGCTTTCTGGGAGGCTATTGGAATCTGGAGGAGGAGAGAGAGAGGCATTAATAAAGCAAGGTGTAAAAACCTGGGGATCGTCCCAGCCCCAGAGAAATGGGCAAGGGATAGAGCTCGGCCCTGTCCTCCCCTCCCCTGTCCTCGTCCCTGCACGAACCCCCACCTCCCAAAACGAAGCCCTGGACCGCTCCTCCCCAACCCCAGACATCTCCCCTGAAATCACCCACTCGGTCCTCCAGACTGGCAAGGTGGCCCCTTGGGTGAGCACGTGGCAAAGGGGCAGCTGGGGGAGCAGCCTCAGCCCACAGCAGCCCTCCCCACGCAGCCTTCCCTGGGAACCCTCTGCATGATCCCAGGCCTAGGTGGCCCCTGCCAGAGGGGTGGGGAAGAGGGGAGAACACGTCAGGCAACTTTCCAGATGTGGATGAGATGATTCTCCAGGCTTGGACTTGAATGGGAAGTGTCAGAGCGGGGTCCTTGAACCTCTGTGCTCTCACACATTCATTCATTCATTCAACTGCATACTCATTTAGCACCAACTCTCAGCCTGGGGCCATGCCAGGAAAAAGGCTCCGTTGCTGGCATTATTCACAGTAACCAAGACTTGGAAACAACCTAAGTTGTGCAGATGAATGGGTGAAGAAGTTGTGGTCTTTGTACACCATGGAATATTATTCAGTCATGAAAAGGAGGAAATCCTGCCATTTGTGACAAGCTGGGTGGACCTTGGTGGCATTATGCTAAGTGAGATAAGTTAGACAAGAAAGACAAATACTGTCTATGATTTCACCCTGACTTATACGTGGAATCTGAATAAAATACAGACCAAACTCATAGGAAAAGAAATATTTGCAGTTAGCAGAAGGCGTGTTGGGAGGGGAACTGGATGAAGGTGGTCAAAGGGTACAGACTCGGAGTTATAAGATAAATAAGCTCTGGGGATAGACAAAGTGGTGACTACGGTTAACACTGCTTCAGGAAATGAAGGAAAGCTGCTGACGGTAGATCGTAAGAGTTCTCATCACGTTATTCTTTTTCTTTATACCTGTATGAGATGATGATGTTAATTAAATCTATTCACAATATATGTAAATCAGACCATCATGCTGTACATCTTAAATTCATAAGATGCTGTATGTCAATTATATCTCAATAAAACAAGGGGAAAAGACTCTAGTGCTGGACTCAATGTACTCAGAACATGTCAGGGTGTGCTGGGTGGGGGTAAAGGTGGAGAGGAGTTGTGGTTCTCCTTCTGCCTACAGGACCCATGCTCCAAAGGAGCTGAAGAGGGCTGGAGAGGAGGGGCTGNCACACACACACACACACACACACACACACACACACACACTTCTGTTTAGGAAATTATAGGTAAACATTTGCATTTTTATGTATATTTATTATACTATATGCATTATATATGAGTGCTTTTTATATATTTTACTTATTCGTATATTTTACTATACATTTTATTTATTCTCCATGCCCATTGTCTTTTCCACCCTCCCAGAATATATAAGCACCATTAGGGCAGAAATGTACATTGGCTGTGTTTCCTGCTGAATTCCCAAAACTGAGAAGAGGAACTGGCACCTAAGAAGGTACTCAAGGAATGGAATAAGTCACTCTGTACAAACCCCATTACTTTGCTGACCAAAATCCCTCTAGTCAAAGCTATGGTTTTTTCCAATATTCGAGTATGGATGTGAGAGTTGAACTATAAAGAAAGCTGAGCGCCAAAGAATTTTGTTTTTGAACTGTGGTGTTGGAGAAGACTCTTGAGATTCCCTTGGACTGCAAGGAGATCAAACCAGTCCTTCCTAAAGGAAAGCAGTCTTGAATATTCATTGGAAGGACTGATGTTGAAGCTGAAACTCCAATACTTTGACCACCTAATTCAAAGAATCAACTTATTGGAAAAGACCCTGATGCTGGGAAAGATTGAAGGTGGGAAGAGAATGGGAGGACAGAGGATGAGATAATTGGATGGCATCATCGATTCAGTGGACATGAGTTTGAGTAAGTTCTGGGAGTTGGTGATGAACAGGGAAGCCTGGTGTGCTGCAGTCCACAGATTCACAAAGAGTGGGACACGACTGAGCAACTAAACTGAACTGATTGATCAGCCCTCAGTTATATGACCCCAGACCTAACTGCAGGGGACTCAGAAACACAGAGGGGCAGAGGGAGGTTCTGAACTCTACCAGTGTCTGCCAGGTCCAGGATATAAATATAAGCAGTGCTAGTACAGCTCCTCCGTAACCTCCAGACCCATACTGCAGACGGCATGCACAGTGCTACCTCGCAAGGCACTTTTTCAATTCTGGCTCATCCTTTCCAGTAGCACGCACTTTTCCACCCTCTGTTTTCACTTCTCTAGGAACGTCTCCAAGGCTAGGCTTGCATTGGTCCCTTTTGTTCCTCACTCTAGCTACCCTCCAGCCAGAGAGCCAGTGCTGTAACCAAAGCCAGAGGAGACAGCCTCTTCTTCCTCCTTTGTCTGGGAAAGCACCATTTCCTCCTTTAAATAAAGGCAAATCTACTTCTTATTACAGAGACTTGGCAGGTCCCCAAGTGCTGCCACAAAGGAACCCTCCTTGTGAGGTTCTTTGTGCTCCCTCCCACCTCAGGACCCACTCAAGTTTGAAACTACCAGTGTCAACTACTTGCTTTAAAATAAGGACTTGCCTAAGGCACACTGAACTTGAAATTCACCTGTAGGGCAGAGCACAGACAGCAAGAGGCCAAAGCCACTAGAATTATAAAGCATTTCCATACGAAGTGATGAAAGGGAAATTTTTCCAATTCTCTGAACATATTTATTATATTTCAATAATTCCAAATTCCAAGAGAATGGGACACCTCTTCTCTACTGCTACCCCAAGAGCCTAGCACAATTCCTAGCACACAGTAGGAGCATTTTTTTCACTTTTCACTTTCTTTTCTTAAATTTTTATTTATTTTTAACTGAAGGGTAATTGCTTCACAGTATTGTGTTGGTTTCTGCCAAACATCAACATTAATCAACCATAGGTATACATATGTCCCCTCCCCCTCGAACCTCCCTCCCACTTCCCTCCATAATACATATTTGTTAAATGATTGAAATGAACCCTGGTCTTTGCCTTTGGTTCTAGAAATGCACAGTTATATCTATCTAGGATTGCTTCTGCTGTAGCTAAGTCTCTTCAGTCCTGTCCGACTCTGTGCGACCCCATAGACACCAGCCCAGCAGGCTCTCCTGTCCTTGGGATTCTCCAGGCAAGAACACTGGAGTGGGTTGCCATTTCCTTCTCCAATGCATCAAAGTGAAAAGTGAAAGTGAAGTTGCTCAGTCGTGTCCAACTCTTAGCGACCCCATGGACTNGGTGGGGTGGGGTGGGGTGGGGATCAATACTAGTGAGACTGTCTTTATTTTAAATTTTGACATTTTTGTTCATCATGTATGTTTTGCATTAATTTTTATTTTCTGAAAAGAAATATTGCATTAGGATTTATTTTGTTAAGCTGAGCCACTATCTGCCCAGTCTCATCCAATCTTCAAGACTTTATGATTTTATTCATATGAATTTGGTTCTCCTCTAGCTTGGGAAACTTTGGAGGCTGGAGGGTTTTTTTTTTTTTTGGCCAGGACCTAACACATTGCATTTAATAAAAATTGATTCAATTGAAAAGGTTGGTTCCTTGGCACCAAATTTGAACTTGAAATCTAGGAATTAATGTAATTTTTTGAAATGGATCAAGCATTTAAAAGTGTTGGTATTGGACTAGAGCATTAAAGCTACTGGACTAATAGGAGTAAACACCTTGATATTCATACTTAGTAAACCAGGAAATTGACCATGTATGTATAACAAAATTATATCAGAATATCAAGACATAGAGTTTTTCAATAACTTTTATTTTACAAGTGTTGTTTCAGTACACATCTGTCTGAAGTCAAACACATTATTTCTAGAACTTTTTATAAATATTTGAGTATAAATACTTTTTATAAGTACTTGAGCCTGTTGGGGTGGGTGGATAAAAGTTCTTCTAGGTACCATGGGGGAAGTAACCATCTAAGAACCATTGTTTAAATAGTTTTTAACCCAGGAATAAAAATCAGATGAGAGGACTGGTCCACTGAGAAAAGGTATAAAGTAATTTTCTAGCATCTTGTCTCCCATCTTTGCTGTTAATATGTATTACGACTTTCCAGATATCATTTATTAATGTGCTACATAGAAAAATGGAAATGCATATTCCTTGGTCAATTTTGTACATTACACAAATGTGAGGTTTACAACCATAGGCTATTTACTTTTAGAGAGCATCTTATAGAAGTAAACTACTAACCAGTTAATTTCTACTAAAATCACATTTAAATATTTTATTCTGAAATCTCTTCACTTTACACTGATTCAGAGAAGGAAATAAATTTTAAACAGACAGCCCTGTTCTTAGGAAAGGAACTCAGAGACTCATCTATTAAGAGGGCTTTATATGTTCCCTCTTCAAGAAAGTTTTACCATTTAACTGATTGCAAGGACTAAAATAATGCAAGTTTAAAATGAAATATGAAAGATGGGGATTAGTGAAGGCACTTCTTGGATAAAAGGTTCTTCCTAGATGTCTTCACACACTGGTGATCTACAGAAGAGGTACCCCTAGCCAAGCGAACAGAGAAAACGTTTACCTCCATTTGATGGGATTATAGCCTGAGGAATCCAGCCTGAAATTTTAAAAATTCATGTAAAATGTACATTCTCCTTTATAATCAATTTTGTTTTAATATAAAAATAAAGTGGTTCCCCCTAACTCCCCTCAAATCTTTGAGTAATATTTACATTGAAGCAAGACACCCTGTGTTTATCCTATGGCTTTGCCTCCCTGGCATGCTGCCATTGCCTGCAGGGCTATGCGTATCCCAGTTTGAAAGCTCTATCATATCATGTATGTGGATTTGGATAAGAAAAAAAGCTTTGTGTTCCAAGTCAGGGCATGTGGGGTTTAGTCTCAGTTCTGAAATTAACTATCTGTTGGCCACCTTCTAGTCACTTAATGGCTCTTAGCCTCAGTTTCTTCAACAATAAAATAATAAGTAAAATAAAATAAAAGTAAAATAAAAGCTGAAAGTTTACTTCGAAAAGTCCACTATTTAATTACACTCTCCCAGACATGTAGAATGTATTGTTCACAGAATAAAAGGTTCTCATTGAGATGTTGACATGTAATTGTTTTTCAAGAATAATTTGCTAGTAACAACTGTGTACAAAAAAAGTTATGCATGTAATGGCCATCATGAAAGCTACATAATTTAAAAAAAAATTATCTTGCTAATTTGTCTTGAGTAATTACCACCCATTCTTGCTGTATACAATGACCATAGAATAAGTAACATATCATTTACTATCAAATTGCATTCTTATATGTATACCTTTTTATGACATATGATGCCATTCTTTACCACGGATCCCCCTGGGAAGTCCAAAGTTGTCTTCTTTGCTCTCTTCTTCCAGGCTAATGCCTGTTGCCTCCAGACTTTGAATAAACATCATTTCTGAATCTATCTCCAAAAGCACTCCTTCACTGCCATCCAAGGTCCATGCCCAGAATGCTATCACTTGATGCTCTAAGTGATCCAGCCATTTCCACTTCATCTATAAATACCTGTTTTCTCTCAGAATTCACACACAACCCTCAAAATTCCTTCCTGTATAGTAATAAGAGGTGATTCAAGTTTGGAAACATACTATATTGTCTGGAAAAGTTAGAAACCTCCAGACTGAATCCCAGCTTAATCAAGTGATATAATTTTCAGTTCCAAACCTGAATTTGCTTCAGTGTGATTTCACATCTCCTTCCAAGAACTTACCTAAGTTCTGCCCATCTCCTCCTATAGCTACCTTTTCACTATCCTTTGCACCTAGGGCATCACATGTCCATTAGGGCTGTAGAGAACTCCAGGTGGGTTCATCCACTTGTCCCTTGGTGGAGTGCATGAGAGTGGTGGGGCATGAATCCAGTATAAGATCTGAGCAGTGTCCTCTAAATCAAGAAGCCTAGGGCAGAAGCCCCCTTGCTTGAAATTAGAGGTGGTACTGGGTGGGTGGAATTCACACAACTCACAAATATTAATTTTTATTATAGCACTTCATTGTGTAATGTCATCAAAATTACTAACCCTTCTCTTGCTTTGCTCAGTTTTGACTTGATGAGTTATTGATAGACGTTTATCTTAAGCTGGCAGAAAAGTCTTGTTAATGCTATTAAGAATGCTGCGTTCCCATAGAGAACAGATTTAGGGACAAGGCAGCAGGGAGGGAAGGGGATAGTGAGATGAACAGAAAGAGTAGCACACAAACATATACATTTCCAAACGTTAAATAGATAGCCAGTGGTAATTTGCTGTATGACTCAGGGAACTCAAACTGAGGCTCTGTGACAACCTATAGTGGTGGGATGGAGTGGAAGGTGGGAGGGAGGTTCAAGAGGGAAGGGACATATGTATACTTTCGACTGATTCATGTTGATGTATGGCAGAAACCCAGTATTGTAAAGCAATTATCTTTCAATTAATAATAAATAGATGAATATAAAATGAATGTTGCATTTTATCACACATATGATGTAGCAATCAGGCATTTCAAGCACAAAGTCTCTCTCTCTATAAATGTGTGGCTCTATATACATGTATATATGTGTGTGTGTGTATATATTTATGTGTGTGTGTGTGCGTGTTAAGTCACTTCAGTCATGTCCAACTGTGTGTGATCCTATGGACTGCAGCCTGCCAGGCTCCTCTGTCTGTGGGATCCTCCAGGAAAGAATACTGGAGTGGGTTGCTGTGCCCTCCCCCAGGGGATCATCCAGAGCCAGGGACTGAACCTGTGTCTCTTACATTTCCTGCATTGGCAGGCAGGTTCTCTACCACTAACACTGCCTGGGAAACCCAGCATATGTGTGTGTGCATACACATGTAAATGCATGTGTGTGCATGCATGTACGTGTATATTCACACAAATGTACACCCGTGTGCTCACCCCCCAACCCACACATACATAGCAGGCAAACTCTACAATGCCCCCAGTGATCCTACTGGTTTTCGCATCCTTGTGGAACTCAATCCTCTCCCCTTGTGTGTAGGCTGGACTTTGGACTCACTCGGGATGAACAGAATATGGCAGAAGGGCAGGCTATCACTTCTGTGGGCAGGTTACAAAAGACTGTGACTTCTGTCTGGGGCACCTTCTCCCTTTTTCTCTGGCCCACTCTGAGGTAAACCAGCATCCTGTTCTGAGCTGATCCATAGGGAGGCCTGTATAGCGAGGTATTGATGTCTCTGGGCAACAGCCACAGTGGACCTGAAGCCTGCAATGGTCACATGAGCCAGCTTGGTAGTAGATCCCCCAGGCTGGAGCCTTGAGAAGGTCCCAGCCAGGCAGCCTCCTGAGAAACCCCGCCAGAGTCACCCAGCGGAGGCACACCCAGATTCCAGACACTCAGAAATGGAGATAATAAATGTTTGCTGTTTTAGCTGTAAAAGTTTTGAGGTAATTTGCCATGCAACAATAGGTCATTATAAACATTTATGTATATTATTGGGGTTTCCCAGGTGGTGCTAATGGTAAAGAACCTTCTTGCCGATGCAGGAGATGTAAGAGACACGGGTTCAATCCCTGGGTCAGGAAGATCCCCTGGAGGAGGGCATGGCAACCCACTTCAGTATTCTTGCCTGGAGAATCCCATGGACAGAGGAGCCTGGTGGACTACAGTCCAAAGGGTCACATGGAGTTGAACATGACTGAAATGACCTAGCATGCACACACACATGTATATTATTATGTATTATATATAACATGCACATTATATATAAATATAGTTGTACAGAAGAAACTAATATAACACTGTAAAGCAATTATATGCCAATTAAAAATATATACATAAACATTTTTTTAAACTGACAAAAGACATCAAAAGAAATAAACCAATATCAATATCAATTTAAAATCTCAGAAGACCAGAAAGATACATTTCAATGATCAAATTCAGTCCTTTTCTAAAGAATTCTTGCTCCTGTCACTTTATGTTGTAAACACTTGACAAAATTTCCATCCTGACAATTTCAAATTAATATTAAGTCTGGAAAGACAGATATATTCTTGGAATGTTATCTGCATGCAACTACATGTTTAAATGTAAAAATAAATTTAATAAATTTTATCATAATAGACAATGATTTAGTTGGAGGGTTGTTATTAAACTACAACTTAATCTAAATTGAGTATTGACATAAAAAAATAAGTCGATAAATATTTTCTCATCTTCTCACATGAAAACTTTTTCAAATGTGCTATATATTTTAAAAAATGTAGTGGGACAATGAAAGCACTATTATTTTCTCAAGTTTGAGGTGTTATGTTGGAGCTGGGTTTCACCTCTGTTAACATACAGGCTTCTTTGTGACTCTTTCTAACTCAAGCCTCTGAAAATTTTCTTCTTCACACCTCCATAATTTAAACATTTCAGAATACAGACTCAGCTTGAAAGTCATTTCCCTTTTTTTGACCTGGATTATTTCTGCAGAAGATCAGTGTTAGCAGTGGCATCTGGGATTCTTGGAGATGGTTTCTTTGTTGCTCTTGTCTACAAAGTCGCAGAGAGACTCCCAAACTAGCTCCAAGAAGCCTGAGTTACCACAGGCTGCTGCTGCTGCTGCTGCTGCTAAGTCGCTTCAGTCGTGTCCAACTTTGTGCGACCCCATAGACGGCAGTCCATCAGGCCCTCCCGTCCCTGGGATTCTCCAGGCAAGAATACTAGAGTGGGTTGCCATTTCCTTCTCTAATGGATGAAAGTGAAAAGTGAAAGTGAAGTTGCTCAGTCGTGTCTGACTCCTAGCGCACCCATGGACTGCAGCCTACCAGGCTCCTCCGTCCACGGGATTTTCCAGGCAAGACCACAGGCTACACCTGGGCAATCAAGCCATTGAAAGTGCATTCTCACTGCATGAGGTAGCTACATCAGATGATCTGATGTCCTTTATCAATATATTCATTCCTTCAGCCAGTCAGGCACTGAAACTGACAGAGTCCCTATCATAAACTGCATGCTCTGCCAAGGACTCGAGGATGTGAATGAGATTCATTCCAAGAAATGGTTGTTAGGAAGCAATCTCATGGGTATCTACAGCTTTAAACACATTAATTGTAGTTGGTTCTACTTTGATATTACCTGGCATTCAAGTAGATCCTTAAAACCACTACTATTATTTGCTTAGAGTGTGAAGTGTTTCAATTACCTTTGTAAATAATTCCAAACTGTGTTATTGACCATATTGACTGTGTACTCTTTGTAGCCTTTATTCAGCTGCTAGGTATTTTACTAGCAGTGCTTTCATTACCACCTTTTCCCACAAAACAAAGACAAAAGATCAATAATTATTTTAATTAGAGATACCATGTATTGGAAAGTAGTTCAGAAAAACCTTTTCATAAAAAGTACAAAGGCATTGAGAGATTTTGCATTGAAAGTACATCTAGAGTTTCAGAAACTGACCTTTGCTTCATGAATTCAGTTTAGATTAAAACAAAGGAAAAATTGGTTTTCCCAATTAGGGTACACTTTCCATGAAGTTTGGACAGTTTTTGTAAATTTGGATAGGAAAAGTGGACTAACAGTTAATTTTGGCTTTGTCCCATTCTTCTTCCTTTACTTAGAGATCTGACTAAAGCAGTAAGAAGCAGGAGTCCAGCTGAAGGCCACTATATTCCTGTGTGCTAAGTTGCTTCAGTAGTGTCTGATTTTTTGCGATCCTATGGATTGTAGCCCACCAGGCTCCTTGTCCATGAGAATTCTCCAGGCAAGAATACTGGAGTGGGTTGCCATGACCTCCTCCAGGGGATCTTGCTGACCCAGGGATCGAACCTGTGTCTCCTGCATTGCAGGCAGATTATTTACCACTGAACCACTGGGGCACTATATAGGTGATAGATGTTGGGGGCTGTCGCGGCATGGGCAATTAAAAACAGATGAGGGGATAAGGAGAAGCAAATGAGAGAGAACAGAACAAAGAAGTGAAAAACAATGGGGGAGATAAAGAGAATGGAAGGGAAGGTGCAGAGAGGAGGTGAGTAGTAGGAGGTAAAGGAAAAAGGGAAAAGAAACAAAAAAATGAGAGAAAAAGGAAGTGGGGAGCAGAAGGAAGGGCACACAGTGATTAGGAACTACGTTGTCATTTGATCACTATCTTTTGAAAAGAGATGTTCTTCACTGAGAGCACAGCTTCATTCCCAATCCTGTGGCCCAGTGAGGCTGATAATCATAAACTTTAAACTCCTGGTATTAAGGGTAGGTACATGATCTGAGACAGGCTAAGCAGAATAATTGTAACTAAGGTGGAAAGGAGGATTTCTTTTCTTGTGATAAATCTGTGCAGTATAAGACTTGGAATTAGTATCACTTGCTGCCTCAATACCTGAAACCAGAAAGCCCTCAAATGACCTAAGTGCACATTCTCCTCCCTGCTCTGTGCTCCCAGAAAAGGTCCGCTGGTCAAGCAGTCCTCCTTATCAAGCAGACCAGGTACAATTGCTACTTACTCCCAAGCAGCAGATTTCAGTTCCTTGCTAGCCCACAGAATTAGTCAATCTAATCACATCCTTGTGTGGGAACCAAGGCACCCCACCCTCTTATTCCTACGAAGCCTGCCTCCCACAGCCTCTGGTTGTTCCCTCCCACGGTCCAAACTAACTTGTGAGGAGCCATCAAACTGTTTTCTACAGTGGCTGCACCACCTCACTTCTATCAGCAACGTATGGGTTTGAATTTTCTACTCCTCACCAACACTCATTATGATTTTAATTTGCCTTTCTCTAGTGACTCATGGATTCCCAGGTGGCATAGTGGTAAAGAATCCAACTGCCACTGCAAGAGACCTAAGAGACTCAGGTTCAAGGTCAGGAAGATCTCCTGGAATAGGAAATGGCAATCCACGCTAGCACTCTTGCCTGGGAAATCCCAAGGACAGAGGAGCCTGGTGGGCTACAGTCCACGGGGTCACAGTGTGTCAGACACGACTGAGTGAGTGAGCGCAGCACAGCACAGCAATGACTAATGATGCTGAGTATCATTTTCATGTGCCTGTTGGCCATTTGTATATCTTCTTTGGAAAAATGTGTATTCAAGACTTTTGCCCACTTCTTGATTGGTTTGTTTTTCAGCTGTTGTGTTTCTTGCATATTCTGAATACTATACCCTTGTCAGACATGTGGCTTGCAGTATATTCTTCCACTCTATAGGTTGTCATTATAATCTGATGATTTTTTCTACTATTTCTACTCCTCTAATTAATGCTAATTAGAATTCATCCTACATGTATTGTTTTTCAGTATTCATTTTTCTGCTGCTGCTAAGTCACTTCAGTCGTGTCCGACTCTGTGCGACCCCATAGACGGCAGCCCACCAGGCTCCTTCATCCCTGGGATTCTCCAGGCAAGAACACAAGTGGGTTGCCATTTCCTTCTCCATTGCACAAAAGTGAAAATGAAGTCGCTCAGTTGTGTCTGACTCTTAGCGATCCCATGGACTGCAGCCTACCAGTCTTCTCTGTCCATGAGATTTTCCAGGCAAGAGTACTGGAGTGGGGTGCCATTGCCTTCTCTGATTCATTTTTCTACCCTACTCTAATAATGAGAAGTTTGGTTAAAAGCCAGTAAGTTAGAATAGTGTCTGACTTACCTCTTTGACTTATAGTTTTTGATCTAAAGGTGGGGACTTAAGCTTATCCAGACCTCACAACTCTAGCCACAATTATTGACCCATCACACTAGTTAGGCCAATCAGAATCCTTCTCTAGGATCTTTTCACTATCATTAAACTGTTATTGTATGAGCCTAGAGACTGCCATCAGCCATGCTTCTTTCTATATAGAAAGTGGATCTACAGTAGAAGAAAATAAAACTAACAGATAGAGACTGGTGGTCCAGTGCAAGGGGCATGGGTTCAGGGAAGTTCCACATGCAGCATGTCCAAAAAATAATTAAATTAAAAGCCTTTATTCTCTTAAAAAAAAAACCTAACATACAGAGCAAGAGAAGATCATGTCTAATGGCATTTGAGCTCTTGGTGCTAGCTAGCTTTATGCCTGCTTCCATTGCAGTTTGGTTATGTGGGTCAATACAGTTTTCTTTCTGTTTAAGCTGGTTTGTATTAGATTTCTCTACTTTAAATCAAGAATATGGCCAAGTTTGTTGATGTGGTGATATTATCCTGAAGGTGTATCTTATAACGTAATGGCATTTTCACATATATATACATGGCATTTCTTGGATCTACATCCTGCCCACACTGACTCTGATTTTTACTGCAACACTTGCCCAGAGTTTTCCTCTACTGATCTCCCTTGCCCCATTCCTCCCCCAAATTAAGAACTAATAAGAAAAAATTGAAATAATTCCTCTTTTTTCTCTCTCTAAAAATTTACATTAAAAGTATTGGACAGAGGCCAAGAGCTTGAAGTACAGCTGCATTTTGTGAATTAATTAAATATCATAATCCTATTTGCAGTTTCTGCTAGTAACAGGAATGAATGTTATAAAAGGAGCATTTACTAAAAGGAATGTGTTGTATAATTTAATGTATGCTAAATGTAGGTGGTCTAAAAATATTCTACTGCATTCCTAGCTTTACTAACAAACTTCTTGAATACTGTCACTAAAGTGTGAATACCATTTGACAAAGGATGTTAACTAAGGCTTTTATGTGACATTATTTTAAATAATCTTTTCTATATTTTCTAAGTCAGATTGTATAGCTAGTTGATTCAGCTACCTATTGTAGTGTTAGTTGGTGGGAAATGTCATGCATCCTGTCTTTGGTATGATTACAAACATTCCTTTTCAATTTCCTTTTGTTGAGTTTTGTTATATTTTGTATTACGGCCTTAGTAAGTAGGATGTCTTTAGGGTGAAGAAAATCCCTTTTTTCCGATCTTTGTCGTTTACAAATTAATGACTCAAAGTATTACAAGTGCACTCCCATAACTGTTTATCTTGGTGTGGCCCATGGTGAAAATGACTTCTACTATCAAAATTATTCTGTTCTTTGACATGATCCCTTGGTATTTGGGGGTTCTGTTTTCTCTAAAAGTTCAGGAATTCCCTGTCAGAAGTCCTTTGACAAGAAAATTTACTAAGCATATTATTGGATTGGTAAACTTGACAGTGTCTTTGCTAAAAAAAAGTATAGCTTCCACAGCTTACCTGCTCACCCGACGGCTATTCTGTTTCCTCCTGCCGTATTTTTTTCCTATACAATTATTCATCAAATAAGCTATTTTTTTAACTTCATGTTGTTACTTAGATATGGATCACACCTAAACTGTAGGTAGCCATGGCAACGTAACAAGCTCACACTCTGTATTAATGAAGAACATTTAAGAAGCTTCATTTAACTGATGGAATGACCCTGAGGCAGTTGTCTGGAGTTACACATGAGAGCGACCCACTGGAAAATCATAAAGTCTGGCTGTGCCTTTTTCCCAGGACAGTTTCTAAGCCCTAGATCTTATATTGTTTATCTATAAATGATCTTGGGTTTGCTTCCAATCACCCGGTGTCTTGGTCCTTCTGATTTGTCACGCACAGAGCCACTAGCCGACTCACTGGCAGTGATAGGTGTTAACTATGGAGGAAAGGTGTAGTTATCAGGTAGGGTGTCTTTTATTATAGCACCCGGCTCTACTTGTAGAGCACTAGGCTCTACTTGTTCAAACAGTTAAGAAATGCCTTGCCTCCATAGAAAGAAGCCCAAAGGAAGGGCAGTTCTGTGCTCTATACAGTCAGGACCAGGGCTCGAGAATTCTGCTCGTTTTAAACGCTATCCTCCTCTAAGTCAACTTGCCTTTCAGGTTGCCTCCTTCTGTCACAGGACAGCAGTGGCAGTCCCAGGTTTCACATTTTGATTATCACTATTGAGAGGAATAAGAGGGTCTCCTTTTCACCATCACCTTCTCAGAGTGAAAACCTTTCCAGGAGTCTCTCCTTTCCTGAATGCATCCTTATGGGTGTCCTGGGCCCGAATGGTGTCACGGTGCCCTCCTAAACGCTGGCCAGGGGGGTGGTATTGCTATCATTTGTGGACAATTAAGGTCCACCTTGAAGCCCAGGTTGCCCTGCCAGATGGACTCTCCCTCCGCTCAGCTTGGAGACTGACAGTCCTCATGGGTCTGCTGGATGCCCACCTCGCCCTGCTAGAACTCCTACCCCACCTCCAGGCTGCCTCTTTCCACAGGGACACGCTCCTTACCTGGCTTGAACTCTGACACTGCACCCACTCGCCATTCCACGAGGCTTCTCCAGAAATTAGAGAGGCTCTGAATCCTCAGTATGGGCCCACTCCATGCACCAATGAGTTTGTCACCCAGCTCAGGTTCTGACACCCCTGCACTCCATCACCCTACTGAGACTGACTGCTTACCCAGTGACAGTCTGTTCCAACAAGAGTTAAAACCTTGCTCAGATATAACTTTTATAGCAGTCTATTTAAAGAAGCAAGTTGATATGACAAATAGCTATGAACAAAGTTAAAAAAAAAAAAAAACTATGAGATTTTTCCACTCAGAGGAAAAAAAGATGGGAGTTGTCAGAACAGAAAAAAAACCCTGCATGCACACTGTTGCTAGAGTCCCTACAGTTAATACACGTGGTTTTCATAAGTTAAACGTATATAACCATTCTTCCATCTTATCAGAAATATCTCAATTACAGAAACAGAAAACAGCTATTTAAAATGTCATTTTAACTGTAAAACCTATGTAGTGATATTTATCAACTGAAATATAGAAATAAGAACCTGACCCTGTTTTGCCATAAATAAATTAAAAATAGAACCCTTTTAATGGGTTAATGTCATGGTACTTCTGATCAGACCCCTACCACAATTTCATCACTCCTGTGATCAGAAGGCAACTTAGAGTGGCAACAAGCCTTTTCTGTTGCTGCATTACCTGCAAGATTTCCGCAGCAGGCTCAGTTTACAGATGTGAAGACTGAGGCACAGACATTGAAGTAACGGATCCAGAGTTACACAACTGTAAGAGAACAGGCAGGACCCACCCTCATGAAGCCTAGCTCCCTTGCCCTTACAGCTCCTAGTGTATGATCATCTGGGGACAAAGTACATGACTGTGATATTATCTCTAATAGGAGAAATCTAAGAAACAGCCAGAGAGGGGAAAGGATTTTTGAATCATCTGTCCTGTGGAAATTAAACAGCTGTAAAAGAATGATGCAATAGCGTCACATTTACCGATGAGGAAAGATGTTTAGTTTATCACACAATGTTTGCTGTAAAAACTGAGTCAGGACCATCTACAGATTACAAAGAGAGTGTTTGTATAAACCTATAAATGCCCCAAGCAGGACTGGAAAGATTCCCAGCAAATTGTCCACAGTGTCAGTCTGGGAAAGCAGACTTGGGAAGTGAATTTCAATTATGAGAGAACAGAATTTGGATTGAGATGAGGAATCTCAGGGGGTGGAGGTAACTCAACACAGCACAGAAAGGGGAGGTCAAACAGGCCACCAGAGAGAGAGGAACACCCAGGAGGTCCATGCTACGCAAGGAATGGGGTGGACTCCAGAGGCCGGAAACTGAGGTCTCCCCTGCCTCAACTGCATGCAGGGAAATCGGCTGCCCAGATCAACTCCTGGATGATGTCAGGCATACGTGGGCCAGGCGTGCTCACCGGGGTCCTTCACCATTTTAGGGTTAAGAGGCGCCCCTGCCTATCAGCCTATGACAGGTAAATTATGGGTCTTTCACTAGACAGAAAAACTCAAAGCCAAATAAGAGACACAGAAGTCCACCAGGCTCCTCTATCTATGGGATTCTCTAGGCAAGGATACTGGAGAGGGCTGCCATGCCCTCCTCCAGGGGATCTTCCTGACCCAGGGATTGAATCAGCACCTCTTTCGTCTCCTGCATTAGCAAATTCTTTACCACTAGTGCCATCTGGGAAGCCCTGTTGCAGATTAACCATCCCTTAATCATGAATGGTCTGCTGAGAACATCCTGACCTGCTTTCTGTTTAACTTCCTTCAGGAGAAGTCCAGGAACCTCCATCATGTACTAGGAAGGCGGCTGATGCTGGGGGTGAACGTCGGAACGAGACTCAGTTCTTTGCCTGACTTAGTGAGTGGCCAGGCTTAATCTGCCAGTCTTCTGCCTTTGAACCTTGTGTCATTGCATTTGAGAGGCCACATTTTCTTTCTGACTGTGAGTAAAGACACCATCAAGAATTAAGAGCCACCTGGGTAAGGCTCAGAGACTTGAACCCCCCCTGCCATGTTGGCTTCGTCCACTTTCACACCACTCACTGAGGAATGTAATTTGTCACCATATGGGTAACACCGGGCTTCCCTGCTAGACTTAACCTGTAAAATGGTCAGAACCTGTCCTCTCACATCCCAGGCCATGTGCCCAGGATCAAGGGAAGTCTCAGCCTGGCTCCTCTGGGCAGCTCTCTCTAAGTGGTCACAATGTCCAGAGCATGCTGGGGAGAACTCGGGGGTCTGGGAAAGGGAGAAGGTCACCATGCTCAGATTCTCCATTGCTGCACTCTGAGGGTGGCCCCAGGATGGGAGAGGACAGGGCATCGGGGCATCTCCCAAGATGACATGATGGTTATCATCATATGGTCTTACTTCTTAGCAAATTCACCAGAGAGTTTCACTGATGTTAAGCATTTTCCTAAACCAATCCATCTTTTCAGCAAATGTCAAAGACATTTTGGGTGAAATTGAGTGACTTATGGAAGTTAGGAACCTGATGAAATTAAAATGGAAAAATTTTATGCAGAAAAAATTCCAATTGAAATTTTGACTGGGTTGCACTAAATTTACAGATTAATATAGGGAAAATCCAGGTCAATATAAATGATTAAGACTTCCCATGCAGGTGTGAGAGTTTGAAATGTTACCTTATTTGTTGAGATTGTTAGCTCAGCAGACAAGGCCATCCCTTTGCCCCTCCTCTTAAAAATAATTTTTTTTTAACTGATGGCTATTTGTTGTTAAACATCTGATATTGGGACTTCCCTGGTGGGCCAGTGGTTAAGAATCTGTCTGCCAGTGCAGGAGACACAGGTTTGATCCCTGGTTTGGGAAGATTCCACATGCCTCGGGGTAGCTAAGCCTGTGCACCACAACCAATGAGCGCACGACCTGCAACTACTGAAAGCCTTACACCCTAGAGCCCGTGCTCTGCAATAAGAGAGGCCACCAAAATGAGAGGCCCACGCATACTAGAGAGGAGCCCCTGCTCAGCACAACTACGCTGCCTGTGCACAGCAACAAAGGCCCGGCACAGCCAAAGCCAAATAAATGCATGTCTTAAATAAATAAATACGCGATATTGGACATAGATGGGATTTGTACTTGATCTTAATTGAAGTAAGAATTCTGAAGCAGTTTAATAAAGTGATGACAGCATCATTTCCATAAAGTTAGTGAATCATTTGACTATGGAAGTGTCTTGCTTGGTGATTCTGAAATGATTAATAGCAAGTTAGTCATAGTCCTTCTGATAAATGATAACATTACTCTTAGCTCTCTTTCTTCCTATTCTTACTTCTCACAAGAGTTTTATTTACCCAAAAATATTTGTTTAAACTCTTTTCTGCTAAAGAACTATTTTAGGCCCTAGGGACACATCAGAAAAAATAAAAGAGAAAATTTCTTTCCTTCATTACATTTTAGTGGGTACAACCCAGCTATATAACATGATGTTGTTGCTGTTATTATTCATTCTTTCAGTCGTGTCTGACCCTTGGTGACTCCACTGACTGTAGCACACCATGTTTCCTTGCCCTTCACTATCTCCCAGAATTTGCTCAAACTCATGTCCATTGAGTTGGTGATACCATCCAATCATTTCATCCTCTGTCACCCTTTTCTTCTCCTGCCCTTAGTCTTTCCCAGTATCAGGGTCTCTTCCAGTGAGTAGACTCTTCACATCAGGAGGCCAAATATTGAAGCTTCAGCTTCAGCATCAGTCCTTCCAGTGAATATTGAAGGCTGATTTCCTTTAGGATTGACTGATTTGATCTTCTTGCAGTCCAAAGGATTCTCAAGAGTCTTCTCCAGCACCACAGTTCGAAAGAATAAATTCTTTGGCACTCAGCCTTCTTTATGGTCCAACTCTCATATGCATACACGACTACTGGAAAAACCATAGCTTTGACTAGATGGACCTTTATCAGCAAAGGGATGTCTCTGATTTTATAAGCTGTCTGGGTTTGTATATATTTATCCATAGCTGTTTCCATGAAAAAAAAAAAAAAAAAGAAAAGTTGACTGTTTCTCCATGATGATGTGGTACCATTTGAGGGACTTATCATATTTCTGATCCTCTCACCTTCTCAGCACATGGTTAGATTACACTTCCTTGGTCCCTTCTCACTGCATGGAGCCAGGTCACTAGCTACAGCCAGTGAGCTGTAAATAGAAATAATTTGGGTCATTTCTGAATGGGAGAATTTATATAACAATGCAAGATCCTCCATGACATTTCTTTTTCTCTGACATGAGAAGGTCAACCTCTGAGACAGTGGCTGCTTCGTCAGTGTGGGTTCCCGAATGACTATTACCTTCACCCAGTGGACGTGGTGTGTGACTGAGACACTTTGTGGTATTGATCCTCTGAGATTTCATAGGGGAGACAAACTTTTTTACTGCAGTGTAGCTCAGTCTATATAGACGGATGCAATGTGTTCAAAGGAGAACAGAGTGAAGAATTTTATATTAGGACCTGTAAGGAAGTAAGTGCCAAGTTATACTTGCGTGCTTGCATGCTAAGTTGCTTCAGTTGTATCCAACTCTGCAACACTGTGGACTATAGCCTAGCAGGCCCCTCTGTCCATGGGATTCTCCAGGCAAGAATACTGGAGTGGTGGAGTGGGTTCCCATGCCCTCCTCCAGGGGATCTTCCTGACCCAGGGATGAAATTCACATCTCCTGCTTTGGCTGGTGGATTCTTTACCACTAGCACCACCTGGGAAGCTTGCCAAGTTATACTTGCACAGCACAATTAGGCAACTGTGTACACTCCTTCCACTGGAATTAACTGGAATCAACTAGTAAATGTCTCACGTTGCCTTTTCTATTTCCTTTTCCTAATGGTTGGTTCCAGGCTGTAGCTCTGGTTCCTTTTCTCTTCAGTGCTTGGCACTATCTCTTTATACTCTCTGTAAACCTCTTGAATTGCATCTGGCTTTGAATATCTACTACAACTACCACATATTTCTGGTTTCAGTCTTCCTTTCTCTACATTGCCCCAAGTGTACCATGAACATCTTCCTTGTATTCAGTCTGGATGACCTTATTTCAGTGAGCTAAGAAAATGTTACAGTGTTCCAATGCATATTGATACACTTAGATTGGCTCTATCCTTTTCCAGAACTAGTACTTTAGTAGTAAATGACACTTCAGTTATCATATTTTCAACCTCATTTCCTCCTCAATTTGAATAAACTGGGATTGGTCAGATTGGAATATCACTTAGGCAACCAGGACTATGGGGTCTCTTTCTAGGGTAGTTTTTTTTTTTTTAACATTGGCTGTATGATAAAATTACATGAGAGAACCTGAAAGATCCCAGGCAGCACCCCAGGCTGATGACAATGAAATCATGGAGGCTAGGACCTCGGCATCAATGTTTGCTAAAGTCACCCAGTTGGCTCTAGTAAGCAGTCGAAGTTGAGACTCATTCTTTCAGACTTTAATGCTGGATCAGGTGAAAGCAGGAAATCAAGAGAACCAACAGCAGAAGGACACAGAAGAGAATGAGGTGTAGTTTTGCAGTGCCTCCCAGCAAAGGCTCACTTGCTATAAATGCTATTTTTAGCATCCATCAAAGTTGTGGTTAGACACATTTGAAGGTGCCAGGACTCTATTATTTGTTAGCTTCTCTTCTCCTCTGGTCTAGCCAGAACATGAAAAGCTACCCCTAGACTAGCAAATATTTAAAAGCCAAAGCCAGGTAAACAGAATTATATTGAGTCCAATAACAGAGAGACAAAGGCCAAAGTTACAAAAACGCTGAAATGGAATCAGGAAAGAGCACAGGTGAGAAAGCAGGATGAAATGGCACACTCAGTTGTATAAGTAGGCTGAAGGGACTCATCTCCTTTGTTGAGGCAGCCACCCTCAAAGGACCTGATGAGCCTGGGCAGGGAAGAAATGCGAGAGGACATGTGACATATTTTGAAATGGTAACCAATATTTGAGCATTCTTTGGCATTTCCTATCTTTAGGATTGGAATGAAAGCTGATATTTTCCAGTCCTGAGGCCACTGCTGAGTTTTCCAAATTTGCTGGCATATTGAGTGCAGCACTTTCACACCATCATCTTTCAGGATTTGAAAGAGCTCAACTGGAATTCCATCACCTCCACTAGCTTTGTTCATAGTGATGCTTTCTAAGGTCCACTTGACTTCACATTCCAGGATATTTGGCTCTAGATGAGTGATCACACCATCATGATTGTCTGGGTCATGAAGATCTTTTTTGTACAGTTCTCCTGTGTATTCTTGCCACCTCTTCTTAATATCTTCTGCTTCTGTTAGGTCCATACCATTTCTGTCCTTTATCGAGTCCATCTTTGCATGAAATGTTCCCTTGGTATCTCTAATTTTCTTGAAGAGATCTCTAGTCTTTCTCATTCTGTTGTTTTCTTCTATTTCTTTGTATTGATCACCGAGGAAGGCTTTCTTATCTCTTCTTGCTATTCTTTGGAACTCTGTATTCAGATGCTTATATTTTTCCTATTCTCCTTTGCTTTTTGTTTCTCTTCTTTTCACAGCTATTTGTAAGGCCTCCCCAGACAGCCATTTTGCTTTTTTGCATTTCTTTTCCATGGGGATGGTCTTGATCCTTGTCTCCTGTACAATGTCACGAACCTCATTCCATAGTTCATCAGGCACTCTATCAGGTCTAGTCTCTTAAACCTATTTCTCACTTTCACTGTGTAAAGTAATGCTCAAAATTCTCCAAGCCAGGCTTCAGCAATACGTGAACCGTGAACTTCCTGATGTTCAAGCTGGTTTTAGAAAAGGCAAAGGAACCAGAGATCAAATTGTCAGCATCTGCTGGATCATGGAAAAAGCAAGAGAGTTCCAGAAAAACATCTATTTCTGCTTTATTAACTATGCCAAAGCCTTTGACTGTGTGGATCACAAGAAACTGTGGAAAATTCTGAAAGAGATGGGAACACCAGACCACTGACCTACCTCTTGAGAAACCTATATGCAGGTCAGAAAGCAACAGTTAGAACTGGACATGGAACAACAGACTGGTTCCAAAGAGGAAAAGGAGTATGTCAAGGCTGTATATTGTCACCCTGCTTATTTAACTTCCATGCAGAGTACATCATGAGAAACACTGGACTGGAAGAAACACAAGGTGGAATCAAGATTGCCGGGAGAAATATNTTCACACAAGATTAACAACCCTCACTTCATTGTTGAGACAATACCTGAAATAGAGTATCAACTATATTTTTTTCCAGTTAGGCTGAACAGAACAATGAAATCTGAATGATTATCCTTGTCTTCTCTTTTAAAAAGGGTTTGTCAAGGGACCAAATATGGCAGTAGTCTTTGAAAAGTCTCTTTAGATTCAACTCCAGGAAGCTAAGATCTTTTATAAAAACTCCAGCACTCACTGAGTCCCCTAAGAGTGATCAACTGAAGATGTGTAATATGAAACTTCTGTATGAATTGTTAACTTCCCTCAGATGGGGCAAACCACAGTGTCTCTTAATGCACTAATGGTATCAAGATTCATAAGCATCAGATGCAACTGCATTCTCACATTTGATACCAATCTGGTATTTTAATAATGAATTATAATGCAGGGCCTGAGGGAAGTTATAGCATATCCTCACATTCAGCTTACTATGGCTTGACAATTTCATAAAGGCTTCTTTCAATCAAACCCCCTTCCCAGGTTTGAATAATAGGATCATAACAAAGAGAGAGATAAGGCAGAAATTCAAATTTAGGACTCCTTTTTGTTAACGAGTAATGGATTTCCCATATTCCATTGAACACTTTAACCATTGCTCTTTTGCTCATGGGGAGTATTACTTTCCCTCTAGTCTCGAATGAAATATAAATAATAAAAATACTTTAGGAAACTTTTTTCAGGATCTGCTCTTAACTCATATTAACACTTATGGAAAGTTATGCAACTACTGGACTTTGAAAACAAATGGAACCTTTAAACACCTTTTTTTTTTAAATGCAAAGTTCCAACTATGAGATTTGACCATAATCACATTATTGTGGTTCAAATGTTCTCATTCATGATTTCCCAGCTTTCCTCAGTTCATGTGCTCAGTTGCTCAGTCGTGTACATCAGTATTTTATATTAAAATGGAAAAATTAATACCTTATGCTCAACATATCTTAGGAACATATCTTAGTTGCTAAAAATTTTACAAAATTAAAATGTCAGAAGGGTCATATGGATACCTAGTCTTACAGGCACTCGAAGTTTCCACTTATTTCTGTATAGTTCACAAAATGCAAAAGAGAAAATTATTTAAAATATATACATAGTAGTAGAATTCTGTTGCTGTAATGTTTTATAACAATCCTAAAAGAGAATTTCAGGCCCTTCATATCTCATCTTTTTAATAAACGATATGAATCCAAAATTACAAGTCTTATTGCATCTGTAACTTCTGTAATATCTGTTTTAAGAATGAATTAACCCAGCATCATTAATATTCTTTCTCTTCCATATCTTTTAAGGTAAAGCATATGGAAGAATTGACAATTCTAAACATAGTTTCCCAAATTAGATATATTGATGATGTACTTGACTGTAAGAAATGTGATCAGGGTTTGTCAGTGAAAGTGGCTGTATTGTAAAATGGAATTTCATCATATATTTGCAAATATTTCATGTTTGTCAATTGTACAGTAATTTTCCTATTCAGGCTTCAGAGAAAACATACAACAGCCATTAAAACTTTTATTTTTACTTGAATTTCAGATGAATTTTTAGAGAAGACAAGTTTGGAGGTCTTTGCATTTTCAGTATAATTGTACATTTCTCTTCTACAATAGTGTATAATTTCAGGCCTCAATTTTAAACAACAAAAAAAAGATAGAATAAAAGGATGAAATGTATGGTCAGCCAGGGGCCGACATGAATTTCAGGTTTCCAGAAAACAAGGAATTTTCCTACAAAAAATAGGCTGAATTTTTTTTTATAAAGTTCACGAGTTGTAACCCCTGGGTGTGACAGTGTGTCTTAACTCTCACTAGGTCAAGCAAGTGCCATTCTTTTCAAAGTAATAGGTTCTTATTTCTTTAATATCAAAGGACAAAGTGCAGTTTCAAAATGTAATAATCCTGTCCTCTGTATTCAGCAATGTTTTATCTTCATCAGTCTGCTTGGCTACTTCTGGCTTACATAATAAATAAAGGATTGCTTTAGTATAGACATAGAACTTGAAGGTCATGGGGACAGGGATGAGACTCTAGAAAACAAAACTGAAGAATATCTTATTGCCTACAAAGTGTGGAAATTACCTATGGAGTGGAAATTAATAACAGAAAAGCACCCAAGTTTATGAATCATTCATTTATTCAGAGACTTTTTATTGCTTACTGGGTAGTAGATAGACTGCTATTGAAGAGCACACAGTTGGCTGCCTTGGGGATACTGACAAATAGGCAATGACAGCTTGGCGATAGCCTTTCCAGAGCTTCAGACACAGTGTTAAGGTTTGAGCAATCAGTGAGGCTTCTGGCCGAGGCAATATCTGAACTGCAGTTAGAAGGAGGTGCAGATTTAGCTAGGGGAATAAGTGTATGGAGAAAAAGACATCCAAAGCTCTCCAGGCAAAGCCTAAGGACAAGAAAACATGATATATTTAGGGAAATGCAAGTAGAACTACTAGGCAAGAAGTGTTAAAAATTGCACTTAATTGGCAGTAGAGGGTACTTAGCATACTGAAGATATGCTAAGGTGCTTGGACTTCTTCCTAAGGCAGTGAGTAGCCATTGGATAATTTTAAGCAGAGAAAGGATTTGTTTTAAGAAAGTCATTTTGGTGTGCTATGTAGTCAACATGCATACTATTGTGGATGAAGCAGAGGAGGTTAAAGTTCTAGAGGCCTTGAGGGGCCACCACTTGTAATGATGTGTGATATCAGAAGGGTCTGCCCAAGGGAATGGTAGAAAGTGGACAGCTTTGAGAGGACTGGTGAGGAAGGGAGAGGTAGGCCTCTAAGTCAATTCCATTTATTTGCTTTGGGGAATCTGGATGATTGTGTTGAGAGAGGGAGTGCACGGGAAGTCTGGGGCTCACCAGGAACGTCTGAAATAGAGATTGCGTTTGGGCATTGCGCCGCCTTGCTATACCTTCAAGTAAATTCAGCTGTATCTGGCTGAAAAGGGATAGTTGGCCAGGACCAAATCTTTATTTCCGGTGCTAGATTTAGAGTAACAGAGGAAACTTGAATTATTGGCCTCTATGAAAGCCCCTGACTGCAGAGGAGAAATTCTCCCTTCAGCAGCATTGGGCTGTAGTCCATTTGGAACAAAAAACCTGGAAGAGGAAAAGACAAAAACTTCATTTGGATATTGTAAAAGGAAAGAAGATATTTCAAAATTGACTAAGTAAAGAGGAGTTAATACCAGTATTACACTCTGTAGCAAAACTGTTTTATGTATAGTCATTAAATTGTAAAGACAAGTTATTTATGTGGAAAGTTTATACAGTTTTTGAGTTTCTGCCTTGACTTACAGAAGTTCACTTTGTAGACTTTTTTCCCCCTCCATTGTCTTGCTGAATATAATTCTCAATTCTGTGCTGTTTCCAAAAATTAAGCAGTAGTTTAATTAGTCACATGTAATTTGGGGGTTCCATTATGGCAACATCTTTGCACTTAATTACTTATCTGCTGAATTACTCTGTTTTTGGACATCTAAGACAGGGAAGATCTTTTGGGACCTGAATTTCTGAAATTGTATACATAGTATATGCATAGGTAATTGACACCTTTGTCAAGTAGAGAGTGTATTAGCATTGGTGTTTGGACAGGCATAGGGTCAGGCTTTTCCAGGTCTCAGGTGTAAATTCTGTGATGTTTCCTCCTTTATTTTTCTCTCACTTATATTAGCTTGAGGCAGAGATTTTGGCTCAGCATTATCTGACTTTCTGACGTATTTGGTTCCTGGCTGTAGGGAGAAATGGTCTCTTAACCAAGCCATATATTCTCTCCTTCCTGCTTTCAGATGGATTAGCCCTGATGAAGTGGCTGCCTCTTCTAAAGTAGTGGAGCAGTTTTGTCTCACTTGGCTCTTCCAAGTAATGGAAAACAACTCTGTGTGCTTTAAGGAGAAGGAATTTATTAGAAGGATAAAGGTAGGAGATGAGAAGAGGCCAGAAAATGAGAGCCCAGGCAGGGTCTTGCCTCTGCAGTGCTCTGGTTAGAGTGCTGCCTCTGCCACTGACAGAGTGCTGACGGTAGAGCTGGTATCACTACTCATCCCGGCTGCCGACAGTGCATCATGAAGCGTCATCTCCGCGGCACTCACTGACGGTACAGAACCCGGGGAGGAGAGCTCCATGTGTGAGACTGGGCGCATGTACCTGTCGTTGCTGGTGAGGCACAAGGAGGAGGGCACACCGGGCTTCCTGTGTATCAGGAGGAGCCACGTCTCTCTCCCAGACTCACACACTCAGGAGTCCTCCCAGTTAGAAGGGGTTTATGTAGCCAACAAATGACAAATATGCATCCTAATTTATTCTTCCGTCTACCTCGATTTGTTCTGCACACATTTATGTTAAAAATACGTTCCACCCAAGATAATGTAACTGTTCCACATACAACTTAAAATGTGTTTCTTCCTTTTCTAGAGGCAGAGAGCCCAAAGTGAGTCAGGGTCCAAGTCCAGAATCTCTGGGTGATGTCTGTTTTCTCTAGTTTTGGTGCAATCCCACTTCAGAATTCTGCCATTCGTGGCATGCATTACATCAATACTTAGCACCAGCAAACCTCCTCCAGAAAAGGAAACTTTATTAAAATGTGTAGATAAAGCCCTGACTCAACAAGGAAGGAAAAATAGATAGCGGCATTAGTCTTTGTTTCTGCAACTGGCCACAAGGCAGTAGCTGGTATTTATAACTTTCTTCCTCCACCAAGTGTTTCTGTTTGCTTTGCTCTCTGCTAGCACCTCAGCTGGCCGGAATTCATTACCCAGTGGGGTCACTCAAACCTTCACTCCTGAGGGATCTAAGCTTTTGGTGGTTGTGCCTGAATAGATTGCCAAAGTCTTTGATTAACTTTTAGCACTGGACTTGGTAATATGAGGAGGTGTTCTGTTTATTCTCCTCCCTGCTTCCATTGTGTAACAGCGATCCTATTTTTCCTTGAGAACGAGAATCAAACAAGGAAGGCTAAAATACTCTCTCTGTCTTTTTTCTGTTTTTCTTCATAGTGACATGAGGAGTATAAAATGGCCCAGTGGAAGTCTCACTTCCATTAAATGTTGAAAGCATTCCTCTCTTTTCTGTTGTTTCCATACCAGTAGTAAAGCAGTAGCAGCAGTAGAGCCTGGAGATGATGGAGTGGAAAGAAAAATTTTGTGAAGTGTCATTAGTAATGGCAACCTACTGCAGTATTCTTGCATGGAGAATTCTGTGGATACAGGAGCCTGGTGGGCTACAGTCCATGGGGTTGCAAAGAGTCGGACACCACTGAGTGATTAACACTTTCACTTCCACACTAATTGTGAATAGCACCATCTTTCCAGTCCTTGGTTCTTGGATTAATACAACTTGGCTTTGAGAAAAACAGAATCCACTTACTTCTTGCTGGTTCAAAATAGGTACTGCATCTGAGGAACCATGCCATTAATTTTCAAGGTATTTCTCCTACATGATGACTTAAATCAATCTTCACTAGCCTGTTCTACTTATTTTGACTCTAGATGTTGCGTACATGATAAAACCAATGTACCCACTGGTCTTGTTTAATGTAAAGTAAAAACCT
Organism: Neotragus pygmaeus; assembly: GCA_006410875.1. Taxonomy (NCBI): domain Eukaryota; kingdom Metazoa; phylum Chordata; class Mammalia; order Artiodactyla; family Bovidae; genus Neotragus; species Neotragus pygmaeus. The sequence continues at coordinate 874,168 of SJYV01014360.1, forward strand.
TGGTCAGAAGCAATGTTGTGTAGGAGGCCAAGACCCAGTTTATCTTGATGTGGACAAATTCCCATTAGTTTTCATTTTGTGGATAGAGGTGGATAGCACTAGAATCCTAGGTTCTTAGGAATCAGTGTTGGCTCTCAGTATGCATGTGTGCTAAGTCACTTCAGTTGCGTCCAACTCTTTGTGACGCTATGGACTGTAGCCCACCAGGCTCCTTTGTCCATGAGATTCTCCAGGCAAGAATACTGGAGTGGGTTGTCATGCTCTCCTCCAGGGGATCTTCCTGACCCACATCGTTTGTCTCCTACATTGGCAGGTGTGTTCTTTACCACTAGCGCCAACTGGGAAACCTTTTGGCTCTCAGGCAATGTCTTGTATTTCTCTAAATATTTGAATTTTCTCTTTCTCTGTAACACAATTAATGTGATAAATATCCCAAATCACACAGTTGATAAGAGATGGAGCCAGAATTTGAATTCAGGTAGATTGACTCTCAAATACAGGCTCTTATCTCTATGCAATTCATCTCTTCCCTGAAATTTGTTACTTGCAATTTTATTGTCTTTCAAGATCACTAAGCTCTTCTTTATTGATAGAGGCTCGGGTCTGTGAAATAACTTTGTTCTAGGAACTGAGAGAGATGTCAAGGATTTAATATCTATTTTGGTAGTCTTTTTTTTTTAACCAGACCCCAAAGTTTTTCAATTATTTAAGTCAAGTAAGACTTTAGTGGGTTGTCCTTCTGTTTCAACTCCAGAAACTCCAGAGTTGATTTATCATTGCCAGACTATCTTGGCTGGAACGTTCTGATTGCTATAGTAACTATGCTTTCTTTCCCTCAGCGGATTAAATGCCACATAATGGACATCTTACTAAAACCAAGGAATCTGATTCATTGGACATTTCTCCCAGTAACATCCCCAAGAGAACTATTATGAAAATACCTTTCTAAAATGTTGGTGCTATTTTCACTAATGTATATCTCCTTGGTGAAAAAAGTGAGTTCTGGGTCCTCTCGGGGAATGTAGAGAGTGAATTAGACAGCTCACACATGGTAAATCCACTATGGTCTTCCTATTTTCTGAAGTATTTGCATTCCTTCCTTTTTGACGTACCAAGGAATGTCTGGTATTTCAACAGATAGGATATGGAAAAATAAACCCTCACTATACCTGTAACTGCAATAGATAGAAACACTTTTTAATTATAAATTTTATAAAAGCAAGTGAAGGTACACACTTTTAAACATGAAGGAAGAAAGTAAGGCCTATGACAGACAATAGGCAGCAGCCCTTCTTGCATACCTGTTTCCCCCGTTTCTGCTTTCAGGGAGGAGGTTATCAACTATTAGTTCTTTCTTCTGCTATATTTCTAAATAGCCTGCTTTTTTAAGTTATTTGGAAGTTTCCTGATTTTCAGTTATAGATACTATCCATCACTTCCAATGTAGTTATAGCATAATTTTTGGTTATATCAATATTGAAGGTCTACATTCCTTTGACTATATTAATGTTATTATCAACTAAGCTTACAGTGTAGAGATATTTTACTGTTTGGTAAAACTCTTTGTTTTTCTTGGAGTTGGTAATGAATTCTTTTAATATTTTTGTTTATTTTGTATTCACTTATTGCTAGCAATCTTCAGATATGTGGAACTCCTCACAATAAAATCATAAATCAAGTACAACAGATAAGCCATCAATCTCACTTTTTTTTTTTTTTCCCATGAGTGACATCCCTTTTTGAACTGTCTGTTCTGCAGTGTTTATTATCTAGACCAAGTGCACATTTGGTGTCCTGAGGCTTCTTGTTACAATTAAGCTAAGACTTCTTACATTGCCCTTATACTGAATTTCATTTGCTGGATGCCATGTCTTCCTTTTTCTCAATTTACTCTTTTGTATTGGTAGAGCATATCTTACTGAGAAAAGATTTTTATAGGCTAATTTTCTGAGATTGTTAACCCCCAAAATGCTTTATTCTACCCTTACATTATCTTCTAGATTCTAGTCTGACGCCATTATTTTGTTTTGCATACTTCTTTTTGTGTGTATAGCCTCTTGAAGTCAATAGGATCTTTAAAAAATCAGCAGTATATGGGATTTCTTGTGAAAATTTTTAACTGTAAGGCAGAAAGTGAAGAGGAACTAAAAAACCTCTTGATGAAAGTGAAAGAGGAGAGTGAAAAAGTTGGCTTAAAGCTCAACATTCAGAAAACGAAGATCATGGCATCTGGTCCCATCACTTCATGGCAAATAGATGGGGAAACAGTGGAAACAGTGTCAGACTTTATTTTGGGGGGCTCCAAAATCACTGCAGATGGTGACTGCAGCCATGAAATTAAAAGACGCTTGCTCCTTGGAAAGAAAGTTATGACTAACCTAGATAGAATATTAAAAAACAGAGACATTACTTTGCCGACTAAGGTCCATCTAGTCNTTTTTGAGCTCCAAAAATCACTGCAGATGGTGATTGCAGCCATGAAATTAAAAGACGCTTACTCCTTGGAAGGAAAGTTTGACCAACCTAGATAGCATATTCAAAAGCAGAGACATTACTTTGTCAACTAAGGTCCGTCTAGTCAAGGCTATGGTTTTTCCAGTGGTCATGTCTGGATGTGAGAGTTGGACTGTGAAGAAAGATGAGTGCCGAAGAATTGATGCCTTTGAACTGTGGTGCTGGAGAAGACTCTTGAGAGTCTCTTGGACTGCAAGGAGATCCAATCAATCCATTCTAAAGGAGATCAGTCCTGGGTGTTCTTTGAAAGGACTGATGCTAAAGCTGAAACTCCAATACTTTGGCCACCTCATGCGAAGAGTTGACTCATTGGAAAAAACTCTGATGCTGGGAGGGATAGAGGGCAGGAGCAGAAGGGGACAACAGAGGACGAGATGGCTGGATGGCATCACCAACTTGATGGACATGAGTTTGAGTGAACTCTGGGTGTTGGTGATGGACAGGGAGGCCTGGCGTGCTGTGACTCATGGGGTCACAAAGAGTCAGACATGACTGAGCGAATGAACTGAACCAATATCTGAGCATGTAATAAAAACAAACGTCAAGCAAAACTGCTTTTTTATTTATTCTTCTTGAACTGTAGTTGATGGCTATGTTACAATTGATTTAGGGTAAGAATATTGTTTATTTATGAGAAAAAAAAAACCAAACAGTGGAATGTCTCATAAAAACGGCACATGTTAAGGAGAAGGTAACCTGAATTCACTATGATAGTCTACTTCAATATTATTCTTCCATAGTTCAGTTCAGTTCAATCACTCAGTTGTGTCCAGCTCTTTGTGACCCCATGGACTATAGCACACAAGGCTTCCGTGTCCATCACCAACTCCCAGAGCTTGCTCAAACTCATGTCCATTGAGTAGGTGATGCCATCCAACCATTTCATCCTCTGTCATCCCCTTCTCCTCCTGCCTTCAATCTTTACCAGCATCAGGGTCTTTTCAAATGAGTCAGTTCCTCTCATCAGGTGACCAAAGTATTGGAGTTTCAGCTTCAGTATCAGTCCTTCCAATGAATATTCAGGACCCATTTCTTTTAAGATGGACTGGTTGGATCTCCTTGCAGTCCAAGGGACTTGCAAGAGTCTTCTCCAACACCACAGTTCAAAAGCATCAGTTTTTGGCGCTCAGCTTTCTTTATAGTCCAACTCTCACATCCATACATGAATACTGGAAAAACCATAGACTTGACTAGATGGACCTTTGTTGGCAAAGTAATGTCTCTGCTTTTGAATATGCTATCTAGGTTGGTTATAGCTTTTCTTCCAAGGAGTAAGCGTCTTTCAATTTCATGGCTGCAGTCACGATCTGTAGTGATTTCGGAACCCAAGAAAATAAAATCTGTCACTGTTTCCAATGTTTCCCATCTATTTGCCATGAAGTGATGGGACCGGATGCCATGATCTTTATTTTTTGAATCTTGAGTTTTAAGTCAACTTTTTCACTCTTCTCTTTACTTTCATCAAGAGGCTCTTTAGTTCTTCTTCAATTTCTGCCACAAGGGTGGTATCATCTGTATATCTGAGGTTATTGATATTTCTCCCGGCAATCTTGATTCCAGCTTGTGCTGGTATGTTGGAGTAAATGTTATATCTCATGTGAGTGCTAAGTCATGTTCAACTCTTTTCGACCCCATGGAGTGTAGCCTGGCAGGCTCCTCTCTCTGTGGAATTTTCCAGGCAAGAGTATTGGAGTTGCCATTTCCTTCTCCAGGGTCCTCTTGGATCAGGGTCAAACATGTGCCTCCTGCATTGGTAGGCTGATTCTGTACCACAGTTCCAGTTACCTGGGAATCCCATGTTATACCTTTGTTGTTGTTCTGTCACTTAGTAATGTCCAACTCTTTGAGAACCCATGGACTGTGGTACGCCAGGTTTCCCTGTCCTTCACTATCTCCCTGAGTTTGCTAAAACTCACATTTGTTGAGTCAATGATTTCATTCAACCCTCTCATCCTCTGACATCTCATCCTCTGGCCCCATCTCCTCCTGCCCTCAATCTTTCCCAGCATCAGGGTCTTTTCCAATGCATCAGCTCTTTGCAGCAGGTGGTCAAAGTATTGGAATAAAGATACTCTGTAGAATGGGTTAGTATCCACTCTCATGCTTATTTGCTTTTCTTTTCTCCTGCTAATATTCTTTCCTCCTCTTTCTTATGCTTTTCTTGCTGTCTGCATTTTTAAGGTCCCTAGCCTGTCATGGTGACTCCCACCACCAGATCAGCAGATTGGGCATATTTGCTCTAGCCCCTATTAATTTATTCCCTGTAACTAATACCACTCTTATCGCCACTTGTGTTTGTTCTCTGATCTTGAATCCTTGTCTCTGTCTGGAGGTTTTTTCCTAGCTCATGTGACCTCATTCCTCTGCTGCCTCCACAAACGCCCTGTGAAGCCTGAAGCTGCTGCCAGAACTCTTTACAGTGACTTACCCAGAGAAGCTTTGTTTAGCATTCCCACAAAATGAGTCACTTGAGCCTTCCATGTTTAGGGAAAGCTCCTGCTTGCCTAAGGAAGCTGACAGAGTGGCTGAGTACTCCTTGAACTTGAAGTTTGCAAACCCCAGTCGAGAGTTTCATTATTTCCACTCCTTGATCTCTTGCTGTGGATCCAATAGACCATCTCCTTCTTCTTTCCATTCCAGCTGAAGGCCATACTCTGCCAGAAATCTGTCTGGGCATGATTTCCTTGATGTTTCATTCCTATATTGTATAGTGAGAAAAATGGCAAGGTTTCAGGTAGCAGAGTTTGACGGCGGCTCCCACAACTCATTCACCTCTGTTTTGAACACTTTGATGCCCCAGGACCTCTTGCTTCTCTGCCCTCTCTCTGCTATCTGCCCCACAGTGCATGCACACACACACACTCATATACACACACACATATACTCACACACACGCACACACACTACATGGAAATTCTCAATCTAATGATGGGAATAGGGGTTGGAGAGAGAGACTATAGAACATCTCAGAATCTTAGGAGTTAGAAAATGGTTTTAAAACATTTAACTACTATAAGATTTTTGTATATTTTTGAATAGGTGAACAAGAAAGTTGTTTGAAAAAAGAAAGTTATGCTCAAGTGATTTCATATTGGTTAAATGCAAAAAAAATTTTAACAGTAACATTGTTTTTTCAAAACAAGGTTAATTACTGTTCAGTGTAAAATTACTCACTGGGTTCATATTTATTACAAATTAGATAATTAAATTTTTAATGTGGTATTAAGAGACTACCATATACACCCCCACATATACAATACAACCTCAACATATTCTTCTTTATTGACCTTTTAAAAGTATAATGTATATTTTAAAGCTAATGAACCATGGGTAACTCTATTCTTTCTCCCTCGTGTGCCTTCCTTTATCATTACCATTCCTGATAACATTTTTTCTATTCTTTCTAAAATTCAAACATCATATATGTAGAGAGAATATCTTATTAATGTTGTTTCGTCTATCTTTCCATAATTTTTTAGAATATTTTAAAGTCAATCTCAAGTATCATTATTCATAGCATATAACTACGATATTGGACTCTTAAAACATGTTCACAATGCTGTTAAATCAACTAAATCTTCCCAGGTGGAGTTAGTGGTAAAGAACCTGCCTGCCAGTGCAGGAGACATAAGAGACGTGGGTTCAATCCCTGGGTCAGGAAAATTCCTTGGAGATGGCAACCCACTCCAATACTCTTGCCTAGAGAATCTCATGGACACAAGAGCCTGGAGGGCTACAGTCCATACGGCGGCAAATATTCGGGCATAATTGAAGCGACTTAGCATACAACTGTCATCTACTATTCATTTCATATCCAAATTTCCTCAACCTACAGAACGGAAGAAAATGTTTGCAAATCACATATCTGATAAGGAGTTAATATGCAAAAAATTTAAAGAATTCACACAGCAAAAATCCCCCAAACAATTCTATTTAAAAAACAGGCAGAGGAACTGAATAGACACTTTTCCAAGGGAGACACAGAGATGGCCAACAGGTATATGTGAAGGTGCTCAAATCACTATCATGGAAATGCAAATCCAAACCACAATGAGATTTCACCTTATACTTGTTAGAATGTTGGTGAGGATGTAGACAAAAGGGAACCTTTGTGTACTGCTGGGGAATATAAATCGATGCAGCCACTGTGGAAAGTAATATGCATTTTCCTTAAAATTTTAAAAACAGAACTTCCATGTGATCTAGCAATCTCCTTTCTAGGTGTATATCTGAAGAAAATGAAAACGGGATATCAAAGGGTATCTGTACTCCCATATTCATTGCAGCATTATTCATAGTAGCCAAGACTTGAAAACAATTTGTCTATCAGTTCAGTTCAGTGGCTCAGTCATGTCCAACTCTTTGCAACCCCATGAATCACAGCACGCCAGGCCTCCCTGTCTATCACCAACTCCCGAAGTTCACCCAAACTCATGTCCATCGAGTCGGTGATGCCATCCAGCCATCTCATCCTCTGTTGTCACACAACACTCACACACACACACACACACACACACACGTATATGTGTGAAATATTATTTAGTCAAGATAAAGAAGGACATTCTGCCAATTTTGACAACTTAGATTGACCTTGAGGGCATTATAAGTGAAATAAGCCAGACACAGAAAAGCAAATACTGCATGAATGAGATAGTTTGGTAGCATCATCAATTCAATGGACATAAATCTGAGCAAACTCCAAGAGATAGTGGAGGACAGAGAAGCCTCACATGTTATAGGCCTTGGGATCACAAAGAATCAGATCTAACTTAGCAACTGAATGACAGCAACAACAAATCATTTATATGTGGAATCTTAAAAAGTAAGTCAAGTTCATAAAAACAACTAGAAAGAAAGGATCCAGGGAATGTATGATGGAGGAAACAGGGAGAGGTTGGTAAAAAAAGGATATAAATGTCTAGCTATAAGGTGAATAAAGTCAAAAGATGTAATGTATAACATGGTGACTATAGTCAGTAACACTGTATTACATAATTGACTTTTGTTAAAACAGTAGAATTCAGCAACAAAAAAGATAAATATATGAGGTGACAAATGTGCTGATTAACTTGATGGGGAGAATCTTTTCAAAATGTATGTATCAAAACATCACCATGAACACTTTAACTATCTTACAATTTTGTCAATTATACCTGAATAAAGTTAAAGAAAAAAAAACTTCACTGAATGAACACAAGAGAAAAAAGGAGTTAAGAAGTTTCTAAATTTTGAGAATATAAAGTGATGTACATTATGTCTTTTTAATCTTTCCAATTGCAATGAAAATTTTAACGGTGGCACTAAGCTACAATTTCTGTTGACCTTTGATATGTGAAATTTCTTTCAAATTAAATCAAGACTATTTAGTTATATAGGGATAAAAGAATCTTGATTTGTTTGAGAAACACATTTGGAAAAGTTATGATGAACTTTAATGGGAAACACACTTGGATAGAAGCCTGGGCATAAGGTTGAAATTGATCATCACATTGTTTGTTTAGAAAAGAAAACATAACATTCAAAGAATATGTTGGAAGCATTGGATTTCTTCATGAGAACACACACATTGAAAATGTTGGGATTTGGATAAAGCGTAAATTACAGACTACTTTGTTCTTTAGTTGAAAGTGTTGAACTTTAAAGATATGCGTATATTGTTGGATATACTAAAATCAGAATATTTTTGCATGGAGAATACTTTTGGGGGAAAAAGGAAACAAAATAATAGAAACTTTTGAAAATTTATAGTGCTAATGACCAGACTTTGAAAATAACTCTACAAATGGAAGAATGAAATGATAGACAATTTATAGCAAGTCAGATACATAGGTTATAGAGGGCAGCTGATCATTGCTTGCCTGGGTGGTCTCCCATTTCCCAGAAGAGTGAATCGCTGAGCTTCATGAGAGAGTCATGACATACTCTGCACCTAAGGGGACTTTGTGTGTGGGAAGGGTGGGGGGAGGATGGATAACTCTTTAAAAAGTCAGAGAAGGGGGTCAAAAAATCATAGAAGAAACTTTGTAAGTTATATAAACCAATCCATTTACCCCCAAGAAAAACCACACCTAAATTCTTCCAGGCAGATTAGGATCTCTCCTACTTCTAAAGACCTCCGCAGAAGTTTCCATTTCCGTACTTCAGTACTAAACAGACTTTACTCTCAGAGCACTGTTCTTTTGCCCATGTTAAATCTTTCATGACAGTGCCAAGACGTTCATTTGTTCTTATAAAATCCTCTGCATAGAGGAAGACAGCTGAGTGAGCTTGCTTTAGGAACTCTTGGTCTATTCCTCTTTTCCCTTGGCCCTGTGTTCTCTACACTTAGAAATTCCATTACTTTAAGATAGGGATTTCTGGGGCCTTTCAGGGGTCAAGTAGACAATATATCACTTGTATGATTTAAAAGTGTAGAGAGTGGTGGCAAAGTGGAGAACAAATGCTGCTTTAAAGGCATTTAATTGCATATTCATTGTATGCACTGGTTCAGTTCAGTTCAGTCGCTCAGTCGTGTCTCACTCTTTGCGACCCCATGAATCCCATCACGCCAGGCCTCCCTGTCCATCACCAACTCCCAGAGTTCACTCAGACTCATGTCCATCGAGTCCGTGATNCTGGAAAAACCATAGCCTTGACTAGACGGACTTTTGTTGGCAAAGTAATGTCTCTGCTTTTCAATGTGCACTGGTTAGGCCAAGCCAAATGTGACTTTGGGGGTGAATTCTGCATGAAAGCTGCCCACTTACAGCCTTGCTTTAGGCTTTCCAAAAGGGTAGCATGGGCTTCCCTGCTGGCTCAGCAGTAAAGAATCACTGGTTTGCTCCCCAGGTCAAGAAGCTCTCCTGGAGAAGGAAATGGCAACTCCAGTATTCTCGCCTGGTCCCATGGACAGAGGAACATGGAGGGCTACAGTCCATGGGGTTGCAAAGAGTCAGACGTGGGTTAGCGACTAAACAACAACAAAAGGGGAGCATATGGCAATCTGGTTGCATTTGCCTATATTTACAAACAAAAAACCAAGACTTAGTTTAGCTCTGATGAAAGATGATTCCTGTCTGTATTATCCAGCACTAGAAGCAGTCTTATTAAAGGCAGTTATTCCTACAATTATTTATATTACAATTATAAAATTATGATTATTCTATATTCTGTAGTTCTTGCTGCTGCTGCTGCTGCTGCTAAGTCACTTGAGTCGTGTCTGACTCTGTGTGACCCCATAGACGGCAGCCCACCAGGCTCCCCCATCCCTGGGATTCTTCAGGCAAGAACACTGGAGTGGGTTGCCATTTCCTTCTCCACTGTAGGTCTAAGTAAATGTATTAGCTCCAAGACAATTCCCAATAATCCTTGTGTCCAATATTCATATCCTTGTGTANCACCAGGCTCCCCCATCCCTGGGATTCTTCAGGCAAGAACACTGGAGTGGGTTGCCATTTCCTTCTCCACTGTAGGTCTAAGTAAATGTATTAGCTCCAAGACAATTCCCAATAATCCTTGTGTCCAATATTCATATCCTTGTGTACTAGCCTTGTGTGAGCCATTGGGGGAAGGGATGGTGTGTGACTTGGTCATGAAGTCTTGTAGCTTTCACCTTTGTCTCTCCAGTAAGCCAACACCATGCTACAAGAACATTCAAACATTGCTGTGTAGAGGATCTGAGGCCTCCTGCCAGCAGCCAGCATGATCATGCCAGTCTAATGAAAGCCATGTTGGAGATGGATCCTCCAAACTCAGTCATGCCTTGAGGTAATTGCAGGACCAGCAAATATCTGTTTACAACTGAATGAGAAACTCCAAATGAAAACTGCCCGTAAGACCCCTTCCTGAGTTCTCAACCAACGGGAACTTGAGATATAATAAATGTTTATGTATTGTTTCAAGCCATTAAGTTTTAGTGGTGATTTATTAGGTAGAAGTAGATGTCAAGACAAATAGAGCTGGTAGGCTTAAGAGTCATCACCCAAAGTTTTAGGCCTCTATGACTTAAACCAAGTAACAGAATCAATCCTGTGATCCATTCTTCTCAGTTTCTTTCTTCTTCTTCTTTTTTTTTTTTAATATTTTGAGCTTTTCAAGATATGATTGACACATAACTTCAAGAACTGTACAGTGATGATCTGATATACATATATACTGTGAAATGATTCCCACAATAAGGTTTGTTAACACATCCATCATCTCCCATATTTCCCCAGTTTCTTTGACACCAGGAAGGGAGATGTTGTGTTCTTCCCTGGGAGGGTGGAGCTAGGAATAGTATTCAAAGCAAGGCAATTTTACATGTGTCACATTTTTTCCATGCCATGTGTATGTGTTTAGTCACTCAGTCATGTGACTCCATGGTCTGTAGCCCACTGGGCACCTCTATCCATGGGATTTCCTAGGCAAGAATACTGGAGTGGGTTGCCATTTCCTACTCAAAGGAATCTTTCCAATCCAGGGATCAAACCCACATTTCGTATGTTTCCTGCATCAGATTCTTTACCACTGCCTCACCTAGGAGGCCACTTTCCATGCCATATTGGCTCTTAATAATTATTCATGCATAGCCAGTTGGAGAAGGAAATGGCAACCCACTCCAGTATTCATGCCTGGAGAATTCCATGGACAGAGGAACCTGGTGGGCTGAAATCCACAGGGTCACAAAGAGTCGGACACAACTGAGCAACTGACACAGTAGCCAATATCACTTGAACTTTTATCAAGTGGCAGTGACATGCTAAGGGATCTACTTGAGTTATCATCATATAATCCTTAACAGTAGCTTTAAGAAGTAGATACTATTACTATATTTTGCTAACTTACTACAAGACAATTTTAAGGAGCTGGTGAAATAGGCTCTTGTCTAAGAAAAAATGATAAGGAAAAAATGCTGCAAAAACTTCCCTCCCCTAAAATATCTTTATAAATCAGATCCCATAGTTACTTCAGTTTTATGCATATGAATGTTAAGCATTTTTCAAGGCTTTCTCTAAACAGGGTACTCAGTCAGTTAATGAGTACATTTAGCAGGTGTGTTTTGTACCTCTTCTTGTGAAACTGAGTAGCAATTGCCCATGAAAGTGAGCTTCATGATAGCAGGAACCCAACTGACAAGGGCCCCAGGTCCTGTGCTGTGAGGTCCACTCTTGTCCACTCCAGGTCATGCTTCCCAAGAATCATTCCTGGTCAGTGACTGAGTGTGCCAGGGTCACTACTGCAGCCCTGCGGCCCCCAAAGGACACACAACTCCGAAAGCTGACTGCCCAAGGCCCTACACAGGTCTCTTAAAACTGCAGTGCAGTCTAACAGTCTTCTGCCCATCCTTTCCTTTGCCCCTCTCAGGTCAGGTCTTCTCATACTCCTCTCACAGGTGTTATTGCCCCTCATAAATCTCACACATGGTTGGACCTCTCTCTTCATCTGCTTCTCAGATGACCTGGACTAACACTTACCGGTAGCACATAAAGCATCTACGATCACAGTGTGGCAAGAAACTGGCATGAGCAAGTCTAAGAGGATTTAAGAAGATTCAAGAGATAAGTAATCTGTTGTATAATTTTGGTTAAACAAACTGGTGCTGTACAGGGTTGAGTAAAAGCTGATTTATGAGGATGTTAAATGGAGACCTCTTTGTAGCAAAAAAGAAAAAAAAGTGTTAATTGGAAAAATGACACACACAGGGTGAGTGTTATGTGATCTTTTTGGTGAAGTTAGATTGATTCTTTATCTAAGAATTCCCATGTGTAGCAGCCACTTTGGGGTGCCATGCTTTATCTGCCCTCAGCTCACCTTTGATTTTAGCTGCTGCAGAGATCAACAGTTCTGGGCAAGTTCAGACTCACGCCAACCCATCGCAAGCACTTTGCTAGTGGTAGGGTTGCCAGATTTAGAAGGGAATAAAAAAAAATACACACACCACAGGATGCCTAGTTACATGTGAATTTTAGATAAAGAATCATTTTTAGTGTAAGTATACTTCATGTAATATTTATAATTTAAAAAGAATTCAGTTTATCTGAAACCCTAACTGAACTGGGCATCTTGTATTTTGTTGCACCTCCAGGCAGGAGAGTCTCCACTTTTCTGTTGCAGAGCTTTCTCTGAAGCCCTGGGAGCATCCCCAGCCTGCACACATGAGCCCAGCAGGGAAGGGAGTTGGTGTCCCCAGGAGAGTAACCCTCAGCCAATGGAGGACAGTAGCTGGGGGTTGGCCCTCAGTACCTGTCCCTCCAGTGGAGCTTGTTTCTCAGTTTCCTACAGTTCTGAGTCCCTGTTCCCTCCAGCAGCCATCTCAGTAACGCACACCTGTACTGGCCTCTCCTTCCATTCCCTTTCTTCCTGCTCATTCACTTCTGATTCCCGTGATTACCCTTCAAATAAATCTAATTCCACATCTTGGAATTCACATTTGGGGGAATCTACATTAAGACAACATTTTTATGGATACAAGCAAGTATAAGTAATCCCTTTCCCTCCAAATAATTTCAAGTAGCCATAAATTTGAAAAATGAGCTTACTGTAGTGAATGATCACCTAATTATATGAAGATATAATTTTAGATTCTAAGTAAATAAAAAAATTTATACCACTTAGATTTCAGGAAGGGACATTTTCCTTATTTGTGACTAAAATAAATCATTTGCTCATATTCACTTAAGGTAAAAAAAATTTTTTTTTTTCCTNATAAATTTGAAAAATGAGCTTACTGTAGTGAATGATCACCTAATTATATGAAGATATAATTTTAGATTCTAAGTAAATAAAAAAATTTATACCACTTAGATTTCAGGAAGGGACATTTTCCTTATTTGTGACTAAAATAAATCATTTGCTCATATTCACTTAAGGTAAAAAAAATTTTTTTTTTTCCTCATGAAAACAGTAACTCTCCAGTATGTATGAAGTGAGCAACTAAGGCTAATCAAATCTACTTTCTAGTATACGTACTTTAAAGGCAATAAGTGTTTTTATTTAAAGAAGTAATAGAAACATAGTTTATGTAAACAAATCTGTAGTGGATTTGGGAAGTTTGTGATTTTTACTTCTTAAGTACTTCTGGTCATCAGTATAAATATTGTGATACTATTGAAGAGTTACATTCCTTTCTGGCAGTGTTTCCCATTTTGTCAACTACAGATTTCAAGTCCCTTTAGACTGTGAAAGTTTCTGCATAAAACGATCAATCATCCCCTTCTGGCTGTTTGGCAGAGGCAGCCAATGACTTGTTCTATCATGAAGTGAATTCATATATATTCATGAGGCACAGAGAAACACTTCATTGTTTCAGATTGTTTTGTTATTTCAGAATAAATCATAAAGACACCATCCCACCCATAGCTGGTAAAGAAATATTTGTCCTACGATCCTCACCTTTGTGGTTTGTAGAGTTTTAACCTGCACCGGTTAGCCGACACTACAAGTTTCTTTTTTTTTTTAACAGTACATTGTATACTTTTTTTTAAAAGCACCATGTCTTTATTACCTTGTACCAGCAAAAATTGGGAACATCTAAAAACTGAAACAACATGCGTCCTAAATTAGTGATTTAATTTTCACAGAGCACAGGACTCAGGGCAGAATGATCAACTTTGTACAGGTAGATGTTGTCTGAACTTCCAAATTCCATCAAGCTCAGTCTTTTTGTCCCTTGTTTATTTACGCAGAACCTTCCAAGAATCTATTGTAATTGCAAAATTTTGCCTCCTGCCAAGATGTCTGTGTGGACTTCAATCAGAGACACAATAAATAGCACAAGCAGTATGAAAACAACTTGCTGGGAAAGCTATTAATATTTTAACACCTCTGATAAAAAGGAAAAGAGGTGAATATTTGTATTTAAACCTATCCAAGTTCATCACTTTGTCTGCCTTTCCTAATCAGTGTAATCCTAGGCTTGTAAAATGTTATAAAATTGAGGGAAATAAAATCCAGAGATAATGAATCCCAGAGACATAAAAACCATTGAACATTCTTGATCACCACCAATGTGGTTCTCAGAAAAGAGTTTACTGGATCTTTCCTAAGAATTATGTTTTCAGCAACAAGATGAATCAAACATGTACTGTCTCAGATTCTAACAACGGCTGTTTGTTTAGGTGGCACAGTGCCTATACAGAACTTAGTCAAATTCTTGCCACAGGGGTCAACAAAGTTTAAAAGGACAAATGACAGTAAATGTGGCTCCACATAGGACTGGAATCAGACACTTGAGTTTGAATCCTGGCCCTGGATGTATTTGCTGGTGTACTCAGACAGTTTATTTGATTTTTTTACCCTAGATTTTCTTATCTGGATAATGTAGCTGATCATACCTATCTCAATATTATGAGAATATGCACTAGGCATAGAGTAAGAATCTATGAATTTTAGTTATTATCAGTCACTGTGCTTGATTGCAAAGAGTAGAACCCTGCCCAGCTAGATTAAACAGAAAAGGAATCTGTTAAAGGTCACTGGGCAGCTCTGAGATTCTTGAGGTAGAAGGGACAGAGAATCAGACTTGGAAGTGACCTATAAAGGACAATGCCTAAGTCAAGTTGCAGAGGCTGCAGAGGGTACATATACTGAGCTTACACAGAAGCTAAATTGTGAAGCTCAGTGCAAAGTGAAAATATGGGGCCACTTCTTCAAAAAGTAAGACAATTTTCATTAAAGATACAAAAACGTAGAGCTCTTTCCTTTTTTCTGCAGTCTCTCCACTTGTCTTGATGATTTTTAATTTATTTCATGTTGTTTTCAGTAAGTAAAAAGCCAATTAAAAATTGCAATATGAATCTTATTATTCATCTTGGTATACAGTGTCAGTCTTAAATTCAAATATAAGACCATTTCATTTTTATGCACAATTATTGAAATTAGCACAACTCCTGTGTCGTATCTTGCATATATTTATGTATTTTGTCCTCATTAGAAGAGTAGAAACTGCTCAAAACTAGCTCAACTGTTTTTACTTTGCTTCTTGAAACAGGGCATTCTACCAACACTCTCTACCTTTGGCATGCTGATGAGTAGGAAAGAACTGAAAAGAAAAGGAGATATGGATTGCTTTAATTTCTCCTTTTCTTCTATGTCATCATTCTCAGAGTAAGAGGTTGCTACTACAGAAGACTAACAGGAATAGGAAAAGCTGTGATAGGATTCCTTGGTCGTTCATGTTTCTCAGAACGACATTACCTTTGTTTGCGTTCTGGCTGGGGTTATGGAATCCCCCCACAATACTCCAGAGTAGACATTACTATGTTTACTCTGAGCTTCGCTGAACTTCCACGACACAGTGGGCTACTGCAGCGCTGTGCTTATGGGTCAGTAATTGCTACCTGCAAATGGGCAGTAAGAAACTGGGGCGGACATGTATTTTGGACAAATGGGTATATTTAGTATAATCTGATTAGAGTATTCCTTGGAAGATTTTATTTTCAATCCAGAAAGGCATATACTTTACTGTCTGGATATTCTTTTCTAAGAAAGTAAATGCTAGTGTCAGAAATTTATCTACTTAAAGAAACGCATAGGATGCAAGAGACTAAGCAAAAGAAACATATATAAATTCATCCTTGTCTTGTTGGCCCCAAGAATGTTAGGGCAAAAGTCACCTGACATTATGTTGTGTTACAATGATTCAGAACTAAAGACGTCTCTGCTGGAAAAATTTTCAAGAGCTTAAGGCATCGGTATTATGCTAGAAAGTTGGTTTGATAAAGTGATTTAGTACTTTGTCATTCCATTCCCAGGGACCTTTTCTAGTGACCTGTCATCAACATACACCCTCAATATACAGATAAACCAAACTAGTATCAAGAAATACCTCTCCTCAAAGAACTGGGTTGATAGACAGTTATCAATTGGATGTCCTGTATTCCTGAAATTCATTTTCAAACTCATTTTTCATTCTGTTCTATCCTCATGCTATTCTTTCATGCTATTCTTTCAAATCAAACCAATATTTTAAAGCAATCATCGAGGTAAAAGAGAGGTTAACTTTGGTGTGTAATATATTTGACTTCATCAGATGCATTACTCAGATAAATGTGAGGGATTTCTTGGCTATAAGATTGTTGGAACATTAATCTTCCTTTTGTTTTATTTCACTATTGTAAAAGTAAAGACCTTACATTCTAATCCTTTAACAAAATGCTAAATGAAGTCAGATATAGAAGTTTTTTTTTTTTTTTAATAATAGAAGTAACACAGGTAAACTGTCTTCTATTCTTCACTAATGTTTATCCATGACTTGATTTGGATGAAATTATGTAACACAGATAAACACATACTAGGAAATACCTTTGTTACTTTACTTCTGGTGTTTTTCAGGACTGATATAAGAACTTACTGCTGAACAAATATTTGTTAGGATGAATGACTCTATTAGTAAGTAACTATGACCATTCTAACAAAGATGTTGGTTCATAATGGCTAATAATGGCTAACAGATTTAGGTAAAGAAACTTCATGAAATTAGATTCGCTGTATTGGGTTGCCAGCATTTTCAATTCAGTTTTAAGAAGTTTTTCAAATGGGATTAGATCAAGAATTTAAAGAAAATAAGGGAAGCTTCCCTAGAAAAGTGGTTGTTTGAGTACTTTTCTAAAGTGAATCATGAGGTTATTGAGAACAGCCTGTATCAGTCTGCTAGTTCTCCCCTTCATCCTTAGCCAAACAATATTCAGCTGGGCTCATGATAGCCTAGATTATATTTCTCAGACACTCTTGAGCTATTAATAGATGTGGCCATGTGACTGGATTTTCAAGACCAATGAGCTGTGGGTAGAAGTGATGTGTACAATTCAGACTGTGTTGTTAAGAACAGGAGAATATGTTAAGAACAGGAGAATACATCTATGGTTAATTCATATTGATGTATGACAGAAATCAAACCAATATTTTAAAGCAATCATTGATCAATTAAAAATAAATAAATATTATAAAAAAACAGGAGAATAAAAAAAATCCATCTTATCTAACTCACTATGATTTTGGATTTATAGTATATGCAGACAAAGCTTTATTCTAAATAATGCAATGTCCAAGATAAAATGTTATTGGTGACAAAAATATGGTAAGCTTAACATATGGTACATATGTTAAGCTTTCAATTAACTAAATCAATGTACGATGGGAGTATTTGGCTTATATAAACATATGTATATATATATATATATATATGTGTGTGTGTGTGTGTATGTATGTTATTTAAAGATCTGTCTTCAAAATGAAAAGCGAAAGTCACTCAGACTCCGAAAGTCACTCAGTCGAGTCTGACTCTTTGGGACCCCATGGACTCTGTAGTCTGTGGAATTCTCCAGGACAGAATACTGGAGTGAGTAGCCTTTCCCTTCTCCAGGGATCTTCCCAACTTAGGGATCAAACCCAGGTCTCCCATATTGCAGGCAGATTCTTTACCAGATGAGCCACAAGGCAAGCCCAAGCTCACTGGAGCTGGTAGCCTAACTGTTCTCCAGCAGGTCTTCAAAATAATTACCCTCAATTCTCTATTTGGTTTTGCAGCTTCAGTTTTACTCATGTATCAAGCCCTTGCCTAATCCAGGTCTGGACTTTCAGGGGGCTTGAGGGCTAGTCAGGTGGTCCTGAAGAGCTTACAGAGAAAAAAAGTTGATTTTCCACAATGACATGGAAAGGCTTGAAGACGTTAAGTAAAAGAAGCAAATTACAAAATAATGCATAAAGTATAAACTCAATAAATTAACAAACACACAAATAAATTTATATATGCTAGCTTGGTATGTGTGTATATATATATATATATATATATATGTAAACTCATGTGAATGTATAAATTAATAGAAAATGTTTGCAAAGTATATAGAGAATTATTAATGGTAGTTTCCTCTAGAGAAGGGCCAGCATTTGGAAGGGAATAAGGTGAAGGTGAAATTTAATTTTTTAGTCCATATGCTTCTTTACATTTGAATGCTATATAAAGAATATGTATTCAGAAATTACACATGGATTTTACATGTATGTGTCATGAAGTTAAAATACATATTATAAAAATTCAAATATAAATTATTTATACTTATTAAATANGTGAAATTTAATTTTTTAGTCCATATGCTTCTTTACATTTGAATGCTATATAAAGAATATGTATTCAGAAATTACACATGGATTTTACATGTATGTGTCATGAAGTTAAAATACATATTATAAAAATTCAAATATAAATTATTTATACTTATTAAATACCTAAATATTTGTATATGATAAAAATGAACTTAGGAAGGTGTGGTGTGGTTGTGTTGCTGGGGGGAAAAGTCTTTATACATAATTTTTTTTTTAACTTCAGAGCGAAAGTACTAAGTTTAGGGTTTGACTCATAACTTGCAAGCAATAACTAATGGGTAAGTTATATGTATTCTTTGAAAAGCATAGCTTATAACGTAGAGTGGCTGCTAAGATTGTAAGTTACATCACCAGACCATTCAAGTGCCAAAGCCTGATACCTTAGAGGAACTCAATAGATGCTATCATTATTAAGAGTACTCTTAAAATGTGGAAAACTGAAGTCTTTTAGATATATCTGGTTATAATTTCATTAAGCCAGGTACAAATTATCATGGAGGAAAAAAGAAAACCTGACAGGAAAAATGCAGGCAATGTTTTAAATAAGCATACTTTGCAAGTGAACTCGTAAAATTCCAATTAAAAATGTTTTATAAATGTACAAAATGATTTTTATAAATACATTTATAATATTACAGGTCACATTGAAGATATAATGGAAGAGCTTGATTCAATAGAGAAACCAATAATGGACATAAATATAAGGCAGCCATGAAAAACCTTAAAAAGAAATCTCTAAACTCGATATGAGGAGAGGTTTGCTAAGAAATATGTTAATATAAGGAGATTTAATAAATTTAGAGACATCTCCTGTTCCTAAATGGAAAAACTGAGATAAAAGAAAGCCCAACAACAATGTGCATGCTTAGTCATGTCCGAGTCTTTGCAACCTATGGACTGTAGCCTGCCAGGCTCCTCTATCTATGGGATCTTCCAGGCAAGAATACTGGAGTGGGTTGCCATTTCCTTCTCCTGTGGATCATCCCAACTCAGGGACTGAACTTGCATCTCCTGCACTGGCAGACAGAGTTCTTTATCCACTAAGTCACCAGAGAAGCTGAAAAGAAAGTCAGTTTTTCACAATTGGTAAGTTTGGCACTATTTCAGTTAAATTTGTGGCAGGTTGAGTTCCTAATATAAGACATTTATTAGGAATTGACATATGGGGAAAAAGTAGCAGAATTGCTCAGCAAGTATTCTTAAAATGAATCACTCTATGAGTAAGTTATTATGGCCATTCTAATAAAGATGTTGGCCCATCCCATAATAGTTCATAGAATTATTAATAGAAGGAGTAATGGACTGAGGTGTAGATGCCAAAAGCCTCAGCTAACCAACTGGGACTGCTTGCTCCATGGAGTCATCCCAGGCCAGTTGAAATAATTGATCCTTTTATCACTCCTCTATCAGGTACCTGATGGAAGTGGTCTCTGGTGGGATGAGACCATGGAGGAGCTGACAGCTGGAAGGTACCTACATAGTTCTCACTGCTGGGCAACAAGTCTTCCTTGAGGGGTTTTGGATCATGGGTCTCCATGTCCACCACATTTTGGAAAAATGTGACAAAGTGGTTTTAAAGTTCAACTGGAAATTCCCTGGCAGTCCAGTGGTTAGGATGCCACGCTTTCACTTGCTGAGGGCATGAGTTCAATTCCTGATCAGAGAACTAACATCCCACAAGCTGTGCGATGCAGACAAAAGAAAACAAGTTTCAGCTGGAAGAATAAGCAAACAAGAAGAGCCAATACGTTTTTGAAAAAGGAAAATAAGAAAAAGGATTTGTTCTGTCAGGCACTGAAACATATTTGAAAAGTTTCAGTAATGATTGGTAGTTCTGTCATAGGAATAGACTGAAAGTTCAAAATGATAAGGATATCTGAAAGCCAGAGAAATAGCCTCCTGTACACATAAACATTCAGTACATGATTGTGGGGGAACAGTTTGCTTTTTGTGCTGTTTGTTTTTTGAGATACTCAGAAGACGAAGGTAATGATATCATTCAAGAGTACTAGAGTGGTGTTTCTTACAGCCCACCCTCATGTGGCTGTGGCTTTGCAGATAATTAAGTTTGTTTAAAAAAATCTGGATAATTTCATGTTCATAGAAGTGTACATAAATGGAAGCAATTAGATTGTTGATGTAAGTTTTTCTGGAATGAGGATATAAACCCTAAATATTTAAGACTTATGGAAAAGCTAGAGTTCGGCTGTTTACTCTGCTGTGACAAGCCTCTATGTGGAACGTCACCAGCAGCTGTGAGTCCAGTTTGGACACAGAAAAAAACCATCTTGATATGCATCTGCTCCTCTTCTGTGGATATTTATATGTCTGTATTCTGGGCTAATTAAATTATAATCATGTGCAAAGAAGAGTAGGAATATGTGGATTAGTCTCTTCCTGTTAATCCGTAATTCTCTTGAAACTCTGACAAGTTAAGAGACAAAGTCAGGGAGAAAAGCCTAGATGTTCAGTCAACTTTATTTAAAATTTTGTTTAAAAGTTATTTGGGACAAATAACAAAAAAAGATCACTATCTTGCAGAAATAAACTTTTTTGCCTTTGAATAATTTAATAGCTATGTTTAATAAAAAAAATCACTTAACTGATATCTACTGTGATATTCTAAATATACAGGCAACATTAGCCAAGCATCACTAAATATATAAGAAAAGAAATTTAGGAAGAAAATCACACTTTGAAATATTAAGCACTTGATATTTGAAAAAGACAGCAGATGATGTTTTAAAAGATGTAAGTGATGTGTTTTTTACTTACCAAATAGGCTTTATATAATAAAGAAAATAAAATGAATCGTGAAGAACTAACATGTACACAGATATATTCATCTGACCCCAGGGTTAGAGAAAGCCTTTATAAGCATGAAGAAATAGAAACAGTGGAATACATGAGGTATATATGGGGTCATACATACTCATGACCACACACAGACGTAGACAAAGCTTATGTGTAAAAGCATGTATGACAGTCTCAAAGTAGAGTCTAAGACAAAGATCCATGTGTAAGTAGTTTATTTGGGAATATGATCCCAGACAGCAGGAATGAGTGACAGAAGGAGAGAAACAGGTTGACAGAAAGAGTCAATACAAAGATATATGATCTTGTTGGCCACTCTCTGTGTCAGGTTACTCTGTCCCTAGGGATGTGCTGAGATGACTCAAGGTCCACGTGAAGGAATAAAAGAGAAGCTTCATTTCTTCTAGACATCAATAGTCAGAGGTAGCAATAATCAGAGACTGTTGATTCTTCTCTATATCGATATCTTATCTATATCTATATTTTTGCCACACAGAATATGAGTTCTTATAGAACCTGAGTCCCCTGCATGGGGAGCACAGAGTCTTAACCACTGGATCTCCAGGAAAGTCCCTGATTCCTTTGTATTTTCAGGATATAAAAATGGGTACAAGTGAGTTCCTATGTGTGTGTTCTGTTGAGAAGTCAGGAAGCAAGAAGTGTGGGACAAGGGCTTCAGGCAAATGCTCTCAGACTGCATCCAGGAGAAGCTAGGTGAAGCTAGCAGTGAACTGAATTCTGCAACAGGCTGGAATAAGAGGTGAGGATAGAATACTTCAGATGGGGCACAAGAGACACTCAGTACAGAAAATAAATAAGAACCATAAGCACAATTAAGTGACAGATCAGACTGAAAAATACTTCCTATGTATAGAAATAACTTCATAGGCAAAGACTTCTCACAAATACATAGAAAAAATAAAGTAAATACAATTTAAAGAGGAGAACAAATAATACAGAAAGAAAAAAATTTGATGATAAACATGAAAAATGGTCCTATTGATTAACAGTCTTAGATACGAAAGTGATATCTTTAAGAAATGCAATTTTCACCTGTTGAACTGACAATTCAATAAAAAATTATTCTTCTCAGGTTTGGAGTGAGTAGAAAGAAACAGATCCTTTCACATGCGGCTCAAGATTATCCAAGAGAATATTTCTGAAAGCAACTTGGCCTTATTCACAAACGAGCTAAAATGAGCAATATAATAATCAAGGAATTATTCCCTTCACTATATTTTCAGAACTCACGACTAAATAAAACTATGGGATTTGCAGAATAAGTAAACATGGCCAATTAAGAAATGAAAAAAAACCTAAAAGCAATAATGAGCAAAGAAATTAAAACATATAGTATTAGATAAATAATCTTTATCAATTAAATTGCTGGGATTTTTTAATTGGCAATACTAAATGCTGATGTGGATGATGACTGAAGCCACAAATTAACAGATGCTTTCTCCTTGGACTAATAGCTATGACAAACCTAGACAGTGTATTAAAAAGCAGAGATATCACTTTGCTGACAAAGGTCTGTGTAGTCAAAGCTATGGTTTTTCCAGTAGTCATGTACAGATGTGAGAGTTGGACCATAAAGGGGGTTAGCACTGAAGAATTGATGGTTTCAAACTGTGGTGTTAGAGAAGACTCTTGAGAATCCCTTGTACTGCAAGGAGATCAAACCAGTCAAACCTAAAGGAAATCAATCCAGAATATTCATTGGAAGGACCGATGCTGAAGCTGAAGTTCCAATACTTTGGCCATCTGAGGCAAAGAGTCAACTCATTGGAAAAGACCTTGATGCTGGGAAAGACAGAGGGCAGAAAGAGAAGGAGGTGACAAAGGATGAGATGATTGGATGGTATCATCAGCTCAATGGACATGAGTTTGAGCAAACTCTGGGATATAGTGAAGGACAGGGAAGCCTGGCATTCTACAGTTTATGGGGTCACAAAGAGTCAGGCATGACTTAGCGACTGAACAACCACAACAAATGCTGATAAGAACAGGACTTGTGTACTGCAGATAATTTGTACATGAAGCTCTGGAAAAAATTTAGCATCATATTTAGGAAATGATAAGAAATACAAATATTTGTTGACAAAAGTATTTGCTTCAGTGTATTTGAATTTCAAGGAAAAAGACAACAAAAAAGTGTGCATTTGAAACACAACATAAATATCTGAACAGTAACAGGAGGGCAAAAAATGGTATTCAAATTTATGAATGTGAAATTCATTTCTAGTTAAGTCAGGAACAATAGATTACCTGTTATTGCTGATATAAATGAAGTTCGTGGAAAGCTTTAACCAGTAGAATAAAAAAACAATATATGATGGAAACAAAAATATAAAACACTGAAAAGGGAGGAACAAAGTCATCATTATTGGAAGATTATGTGATTACCGAGAAATACTGAGATCAACTAAAAAGTATTTAACAGTATTAGTACTGCAGTCAGATACAAGATCAATTACCAAATTCTGTAGTTTTTCAATAAATATTAAGAAAAAATCATGTAAGCAAATCCCATTTTAACAGCAGTCTAAAATATAAAATACTTCTGTTAAATTTTAAAATATACATAGATATAAAGAAATTATAAAACGTGACTAAAGTACAAAAATAACTGGAACACAGAGACAAAATTAATAAATAAAGAGTAAATATTGTAAAGATTTCAGGTAAATGCTCTTTCTAATTAATCTATCATTCAATAACTATCATATCAATCAAATTATCAATGATATAACTCCATGATAACTGTGGGTATCTCTTGGTGTTTAAAGATATTTTAGAAGTTTTTTCTCCTTAAATATCTCTGGGTTGTCCCATCACTAAGTTGTTATTTCCTTTGGAAAACTGTCACTTTGAGTGAAACAGAATTTTGGCCAATCCTTAGGTTACTTGGAAATCCTGAAAAGATGTCAAAATTCTAGTTCAATTTAACTAATCTTTAGCCTAAAACCATTGCTGAGTAACTGCCATTTTCATTTCCATGCTAAAAATGGTTACCCACTAAGATGCTGGCAATGTTGGAATATTTATATGTAAAGAGAAGGGACTGAGCTCTCGACTACAACTCTCAAAATAACAATGCTTACTTTGCATCACATAAAGCAAAAAAGAAGTACTGTTCAGGGGACAGTTATATACTCATTGGTTTATCAGGTTAGTTAAGAAATACTGAGCACCAACCTTATCCCAGATATAGGTATGTGGGCTTCCCAGGTGGTACTAGTGGTAAAGAATCCACCTACTAATGCATGAAATGTAAGAGACGGCAAGTTTGATCCCTGGGTCGGGAAGATCCCCTGGAGGAGAGCATAGCAACCCATTCCAGTGTTGCTGCCTAGAGAATCCCATGGACAGAAGAACCTGGTGGGCTACAGTCCATAGTGTTGCAAAGAATCTGACACGACTAAAATGATAGTTACAGTTAGGCATGCAGGAGCTAACAGCAAATAAAATAAAGCCCTTTCTCTCCAGGAGTATTCTGGTTGGGGGGTGTGGGGTGGTGAAAAACAAAATAAACAACATAAAATGTAAATGATGATAAAAATGCTACATTAACTTTGTGATTGTGATTGTGAATTCCTTTCGATTATGGTGCCATTTGAACAAAGGATATCTGGGGGAGAGATGTTCCAGGCAGAGGGATAACAGTAATGCAAATGGCCTGGGACAAATAGTGCTTTTGAGACAAAAAATTGCTCAGTGTAGCTGGATCAGAGAGAGAAGTAAAGTAGGAGGAGATGGAGACAAAAAGGTAGCAAGGGACAAGATCACTCGCAGTCTCTGGATCATCACAAAGTGATAGGAAACCACTGGAGAGTTAGCAGCATTTAGGATGTCAGTAGGTAGAGGGGGCTGAGTACAGGTTAGAGAAGATCAGGGCTTGGGTCAAGCATGTTGTAGCTCAGATGGTGAGAAGTGAGTGGACTCTGAATATTATTTGAGGGAAGAGAAGATAATTGTTGGTAGATTTGAAATCAATGTGATAGGAAGAGAGTCATCAAAGAGTTTTTGAGAAAATCAAGTGGATATGATATTCAGTTAATAATCATGGAAGGTTTAAAGAAATTTTATGAATTGCTATGTATTATCTTCAGAACAGGCCAGATTAGCATGAATTTTTACTGATGTGAGTCATTGGGATATCAAGGTGAAAGTGAAAATAATTTGTCCAAATCTTTACATAAAAAGAGGCAGAAAGGAACTTTTGGAGGTGATGGATGTATATGGCCTTGATGGTGGTGATGGTTTCCTGGCTATATACTTATCCTCAAACTTAACAAGTTGGATACATTACATATGTACAGCTTTTTGTATGTCAACCATACCTCAAAACTTTTTTTTAAAGAAAGAAAAATAAATTGAACTTTTTTAAAAGAAATAGAATGCTATCAACATATTCTGACTGTCTCCTCCCTGCTCCTTTCCAATCCTGGTTGGAAAGCTAGGATTTAAGCAACAAGTGTTGCTTCCAAATCACTTCCACTGCCTTTCCCCCTTTCTCTCTTTTCCCTACAGCTTTCATTTTCCCTTACTTCTCTTCCCTCTCCCTTTTAGTTTTTCCTCTTTGGTTTTTCTTTCTTTATGATATTCCTGACCCACAGGAGTGATAGTTCAGTCTGTTTAGATTAGCACTGTCCTCAGGACCAGATCCTCCCCGTAAGGCTTCCCAGGTGGTGCAATGATAAAGAACCTACCTGTCGATGCAGGAGACTTGGGTTTGATCCCTGGGTCAAGAAGATCCCCTGGAGAAGGGAAAGGCAACTCACTTCAGTATTCTTACCTGGGAAATCCCATGGGCAGAGGAGCCTGGTGGGCTACATACAGTCCATGGGGTCACAAAGTGTTGGACACAACTGAGCAACTGAGCATGCACACATGCACTATATGTTAAATATTAATATTCCCGAATTAAAGTTTTTTCTATAATCCCTTCGAGTCATCTACCCAAAACTCCAAACTGGTCAAATCACCTTCTTGTTCACGATTTTTCTAAAAGTTGACACTGAGTTTAGAATGAGATTCAAACTCGTTAGGAGGGCAAAAGAAAAAAAGCCTGGCTTTCAACATTCAAAAAACTATAATCATGGCATTCGGTCCCATCACTTCATGGCAAATAGATGGGGTAAAAGCAGAAACAGCGACAGATTTTATTTTCTTGGGCTCCAAAATCTCTGCAGATGGTTACTGACTGTAGTCCAGGAAATTAAAAGATGCTTGCTCCTTTGAAGAAAAGCTATGACAAATCTAGACAGTGTATTAAAAAGCGGAGATATCACTTTGCTGGCAAAGATCCATCTAGTTAAAGCTACATTTTTTTCCAGTAGTCTTGTATGGATCTAAGAGTTGGACCATAAAGAAGGTTGAGCACCAAAGAATTAATGCTTTCTAATTGTGGTGCTGGAGAAGACTCCTGAGAGTCCCTAGGATAGCACAGAGATCAAGACAGTCATTTCTAAAGGATATCAACTCTGAATATTCTTTGGAAGCCACTGATGCTGAAGCTCCGATACTTTGGCCACTTGACATGAAGAGCCAACTCATTGGAAAAGACTAATGCTGGGAGAGACTGAGGGCAGGTGAAGAAAGGAGTGACAGGATGAGCTGGTTGGACGGCATCACTGACTCGATGGACATGAGTTTGAGCAAACTCCGGTAGACAGTGAAAGACAGGGAAGCCTGGTGTGCTGCAGTCTGTGGAGTCACAGAGTCAGACATGACTTAGCAACTGAACAGCAACAGGAGGGCAAAAAATGGTATTCAAATTCCTGCCATGCCTATGTCTCCTACCCCTTTTTTAGTTTCTCCATAGGTGGCATTTTAAGTCAGCAAAATGTTTTTTGTTTCTAAAATTTGCCATGTTTTCTCTGGCTGCCATATCTTAGTGCACACACTATTTTTTCTGTCTAGAATATCCCCACCCACTTGCTTTTATCATTTGCCTACTTTTATTTTTCCTCAATGCTCCATACAGAATTATCTTTACTGGGAATCTTTTTGACCTCCACCAGAGGCAATGGCAACCTACTCCAGTACTCTTGCCTGGCAAGTCCCATGGACAGATAAGCCTGGTAGGCTGCAGTCCATGGGGGCGCTAGGAGTCAGACACGACTGAGCAACTTCACTTTCACTTTTCACTTTCATGCATTGGAGAAGGGAATGGCAACCCACTCCAGTGTTTTTGCCTGGAGAATCCCANCTTCTTGTTCACGATTTTTCTAAAAGTTGACACTGAGTTTAGAATGAGATTCAAACTCGTTAGGAGGGCAAAAGAAAAAAAGCCTGGCTTTCAACATTCAAAAAACTATAATCATGGCATTCGGTCCCATCACTTCATGGCAAATAGATGGGGTAAAAGCAGAAACAGCGACAGATTTTATTTTCTTGGGCTCCAAAATCTCTGCAGATGGTTACTGACTGTAGTCCAGGAAATTAAAAGATGCTTGCTCCTTTGAAGAAAAGCTATGACAAATCTAGACAGTGTATTAAAAAGCGGAGATATCACTTTGCTGGCAAAGATCCATCTAGTTAAAGCTACATTTTTTTCCAGTAGTCTTGTATGGATCTAAGAGTTGGACCATAAAGAAGGTTGAGCACCAAAGAATTAATGCTTTCTAATTGTGGTGCTGGAGAAGACTCCTGAGAGTCCCTAGGATAGCACAGAGATCAAGACAGTCATTTCTAAAGGATATCAACTCTGAATATTCTTTGGAAGCCACTGATGCTGAAGCTCCGATACTTTGGCCACTTGACATGAAGAGCCAACTCATTGGAAAAGACTAATGCTGGGAGAGACTGAGGGCAGGTGAAGAAAGGAGTGACAGGATGAGCTGGTTGGACGGCATCACTGACTCGATGGACATGAGTTTGAGCAAACTCCGGTAGACAGTGAAAGACAGGGAAGCCTGGTGTGCTGCAGTCTGTGGAGTCACAGAGTCAGACATGACTTAGCAACTGAACAGCAACAGGAGGGCAAAAAATGGTATTCAAATTCCTGCCATGCCTATGTCTCCTACCCCTTTTTTAGTTTCTCCATAGGTGGCATTTTAAGTCAGCAAAATGTTTTTTGTTTCTAAAATTTGCCATGTTTTCTCTGGCTGCCATATCTTAGTGCACACACTATTTTTTCTGTCTAGAATATCCCCACCCACTTGCTTTTATCATTTGCCTACTTTTATTTTTCCTCAATGCTCCATACAGAATTATCTTTACTGGGAATCTTTTTGACCTCCACCAGAGGCAATGGCAACCTACTCCAGTACTCTTGCCTGGCAAGTCCCATGGACAGATAAGCCTGGTAGGCTGCAGTCCATGGGGGCGCTAGGAGTCAGACACGACTGAGCAACTTCACTTTCACTTTTCACTTTCATGCATTGGAGAAGGGAATGGCAACCCACTC
Source organism: Neotragus pygmaeus (assembly GCA_006410875.1). Lineage (NCBI taxonomy): Eukaryota > Metazoa > Chordata > Mammalia > Artiodactyla > Bovidae > Neotragus > Neotragus pygmaeus. The sequence goes on from SJYV01014360.1 coordinate 902,972, forward strand.
CAGTGTTTTTGCCTGGAGAATCCCAGGGACGGGAGAGCATGGTGGGCTGCTGTCTATGGGGTTGCACAGAGTCAGACACGACTGAAGCAACTTAGCTGCAGAGGCTTTGAGCCGGAAGTTCCTTTTCCTACTCTATGCTACCCTGACTTAGACCCCTTTAAGGTGGTTATCTGTTTAACAGACTGCCTCTATCATATGTAGTAAATTTAGGGTAGGTAACTTAGTTCTAAACTACAGGCTAAGCCACAATCTCTAGTGCATAAGCATGTAATAAATATTAGTTAAAATGGTGACTACATGAAAGGGAACAAAGAAAGCATATTATAAATCCCATAGAGAGAAAAATTTATTCATTAGCATTGATAAGGAAAAATCAGTTTTAGGTTGAACACAGGGAGGTTGGGCGATGAAGATGAGGATTTAAGATGTGAATTCTTGAAAGGCTCTAGGCCTTGTTTTGAATCATACGATGATTTCACTGGATCAAAGAGAGGTTTGGCAAGCAGTTGTTAAGGAACCCTGAAACTGTGCCAACATTTCTGAGCTGATCTGCTCAAGAGTGAATAAATTTTAAGGAACTGTAATTATCATGTGCATTAGCCACCTTCATAATTGGAAAGGTAAAATAGCGCTGAAACAGTGCCGTAAATGACAACATTTATGTGCTTAAGGGTTGTCTTTAAAGGCTCAGTCTTATGAAGATTTGATCTGCAGAGATACAAGCCTTTCAAGTGCTTCAGCCTCGGACTTGTATGGTATTTGGAGACAGTCACCCTAGGGCGTGGCTGTGCACAGTTGTATTTTGTTTAGCTCAACTTCTGAGACTAGCCAGATTCCCAGGACTACCAAGTATGGCAACAAAACTAGCAGAACATTTAGAGGGTCACTAAGCAGCTTGCAGTGTCCTGGCAGGAGTGGACTTTCTCCTGTCTGTGTCTGTTTCAAGTTCTTCTTTGGCTCTTTGTCAGAGGAGCCAAGCCTCCCCAGGCACTGTCAGACCAACAGCCCTCAACTGCTGTATAAACATGCTAGAGAATTAGGCCTGAAGACAATATAAACTGTTAGTTGACATAGTAAAATTCTAAGCCATAAGACATTTTAAGGATCTTTTCCATCTTTCCTTCTAAAAGCAATTTTAATCAACGCTTCTTAATCAGAGAATAATAGTTAAATTGTTTCCATGAGATTTTTAATTGACTTAATCTTTTGCTAACCTTTAAGGCTAAAGCTTTCAATAAAGATTGCAAAAGTACCAATTAAAGGTAAAAGCAAAGGCAAACAAAAATGTTAATGGTCATGGTAGAAGCGTGGCTTTTCCATAAAGAAATCTTTTTCTTTCTTCAAAATAAACTATTAAATTTTATTGTTTCATAGTATGTATTTTAAACCATGCTTGATGTTTGTGTGACATCCAAATCATACAATAAATCCTTAACAACTTGAGCATAATAAATACATGATTTATTTTTGTTGAAATTATATTCTGAAAGAACAAATGGATATCACAAAATTGCACATGTAATGACGTCAAGATTAAAAAAAAACTTTTTCCAGTGGGGATTTTTCCTGTAATCATTGAAAAAGAATTGTACTCCATGAATAAAAAGCCTCCAAAATTAAAGTGCAACTTTAAATATACCAAGATAAACTGTTTATGAAGATGGTATGAATTTTCACCTAGAAGCTCATATGTGCAAAACATATATACTGTATTTCTTTATATTTTAAAATCAGTTTAATTTAGAACTCCGGCCCTCACTTTCCTTTCATCACTTCCATCTCATTCCGCTTCCTATCAAGAACTTTGCAAAGTTTCCTCCATATGGCCAAGGTACTGGTGATGTTCCTCTAGGCTTTGTTCATTAGCAATCATTTCCCATTGGTCACTACCAAGCTGTTCATCTCCAATCTACATACTTCCTTCAGATCCAGAGGCTATGGAATTATATTTCTTGCTGAGATCTGAAATACATGTGGTTATTACACTTTTCTGAAGCCTAGACACCTGTCCAGGATGCTGTCAGGGTGTAAGGCTTAGCTTCTGGTCTTTCTGCAATGAGGGAGACGTGGGTTCCATCCCTGGTTTGGGAAGATCCCCTAGAGAAGGAAATGGCAACCCACTTTGCCTGGAAAATCTCATGGATGGAGGAGCCTGGTGAGCTGGTGAGTCCACGGGGTCACAAAGAGTCGGACATGACAGAATGACTTAACTCTCTGGTCTTTCATGAAGTACCTGTAACCACCCTTTCTCTTCCATTCCCAATTCTACCCTCTCCTCAACTATCTGGATGGAGGAAAAGAGGAAAAGGGGCGCCAAAAACAATAATTGTATGAAACAAACCTCCTGCCACAATTTTAAAGGAGGTAGCCTAAAAAGAATCTAAATATACATTAATAGAGAACTGGATGAATCATTTGTGCCACAACCATACAACTCACTCAATGCAAGGTTTAAAAAGAATGAGGTAAATCTATACATTCTAATATAGAAAAATGTACACGACAGGTAATTAAGTACAAAATGTAATTTGAAAAATTATATGTACATCATGATCTAGTCTTTATAAAAAATTAAAAATATACTTGTATGTATATACATGTGGTTGTAACTGCAGTTATAAATGCATAAAATATTGGAAAACATCCCGACATTCTTTACTGTGATTATCATCAGAGAACAGGACTGAAGGAGGGATGGGAAGAAATGAATTTTTTCCTTATATTTAATGAACTGTGGACATTTTTTACATTTTCATATGACATTTTCACAATTTTATAACTCTAGTTTTTTAAAGAGTAGAAATCTGACAGGTGAATCTTTTCCTTAATACAATAGTTTTTGTATTTGTCTAATACATTTAAAAATGAGCTTAAATACTAAGTACTCTTGTTAATAGCATGAGAGCATTAAAAAGGAGATGTAATTTGAAAATTTAAATCAGTATTCTCTGGCAAGCTTCATAAATTATTACATGCTGAAAATCTACATGCATTCTTTCTTCTATTATTTGAATGCTTCTTATTATTAGATTTTAAAATATTTTACCGATCTTAAATGTGTTTTGTAGTATGCTAGGGCCAGAAATGAAATCACACAATATATTGAAACTAAAAATGAATGTCTTTATATTATTTTAAACACTAGTACATAACTCTCAGAGGTCCATCTCTCACATGTTCAGAAAAGCTTTCTTTGCCTCGACTGTCCTTTTCCTTCTTTTCCTGTGTTTGATTAATCAAGTATATATATTTAAGAAAGACTGTGAAGGGCAGAGTTTTGAATTATGAAAGTAACACTTTCAGGAATGAAAGTCATGAGAGCATTAAATCAAATGATGAGCATGAGAAACTACTCCCAAAGCATAAACTATAAGAGGGTGGCATGAAATGAGGGTAGCTGGCTTGTAAAGGTATTTATTCTTCAAGTAAAACGAATGAATGACACTTTTAAATGAGACATTTAGACTCCTTTTTAAAAAAAAGATTACTCTGAACATCACGGTGGAGAGTGAAGAGAATAGAAAACAAGAAATATGGTTTAAAAAAAATTATGGAAAGGTAGTTCAGGAAAATAATGATAGAAATGAGCTAATTAGTGGGTTTTTTGGTGGGAAATAAAAGAAGAAATTTTGAGGGATGTTTTTTTTTAATAGTTCCACAAAAAATGCAAGGCGTTCATTTGCTAAGCCTATACAAATGTTACTGGCAAAGCATTCTCAGGAAGCACAAGTCAAAATAGATTTTAGGTAGTAAAATAAAGTCTAACCTTTTTTTCTTTTACTTTGTGCTCAGTGTAGTTTCACTTGCTCACACAATACTGCGGGCAGAGGGGTGGAACCTGGCGCTTCAGGCCAGAATTCCGAGTAGGAAAGGCGGCGGTCAACACCTCAGCTGGGCAGGACTCCGAGATTCAAGATGGCGGCGGCGGGCCATGTGCAGACACCGAGCCTGACGCAGCTATCCTGCAGGAGCTGCACGGGTCTCGCGAGAACTCCTCTCCCTCCCCTCCGCTCATAGCCTATAAAGTAGTTCCACCCACAGCCTGTCAGGGAGAGCATGCGCTGCAGAGTGGAAGCGCCAATATTTCCGATTCTCTGAGGGAAAAATGAAACTTTCCTTCGCTTCTGTAGAACCCTGTCTCATACTATTGGCTCCACCAATACTGGGGCAGGAGGACCCTCGCTGGGGACAGAGCAGGGAGGGTTGGTAACACAAGTATATCTATACAATACTTCATGCGTGTAAAGTCACTTCAGTCGCGTCTCTTTGTGACCCTGTGGACCGTAGCCTGCCAAGTTCCTCTGACCATGAGATTCTCCCGGCAAGAATACCAGAGCGGGTTGCCATTTCCTTCTCCAGGGGCTCTTCCCGACCCAGGGATGGAAGCCGAGTCTCTTGTGTCTCCTACACTGGCAGACAGGTTCTTTGACCATTATCGCCTCCAGGGAAGTCCCTGAAAGTAGGGAGTTAGATTTTTATCCAGGGCATGATTAGATGACAATAGATATATAAATGAAAGTCTTAGTGCTGTTTGACAGAGGGTTTCTCAATCAAGTTCTATCGTGATAAAGTTATAGGAAAGCATCCTAGTGAAATTGCTGTCAGTCAAGGGGCAGATTTCTCTTTTAAATTTTATTTATTTATTTATTTATGGCTGTGCTGGGTACCTTCATTGCTGCACGGGCTTTTCTCTAGTTGCGACAAGCCAGGGTTACTCTCTAGTTCCAGTGTTTGAGCACAGGCTCTGTGGCTTGCGGGCTTGGTTACTCGGTGGCATGTGAGACCCCCCAGACCAGGGGTCAGACCTGTGTCTTCTGGACTGACAGGTGGATTCCTCACCACTGAGCCACCAGGGGAGCCCCGACAGATTTCTTGAGCTTTGATTACAGTTGTCTCTTAGGCAGTTTCTTCTGGGTTCCTGCAAGCACACTAACCTAATTCTAACTCAGCCCCAATTCATTATTAAACTCTAAACTCTGCCAGCTCTCATTCTCTTGACACCTCAGTCTCTCCATGACCCAGCATTAAAACTTTATTTTTATGTTTACTTTCATTTCCAAACACCCTCCAAGCTATCTCCCTAGTGTCTCTAATCTCTCTTCTAGCTTTTCCTCTCTCCTTCAAGTTCAGGGTCTTATTTTTCACCTGAGCTTTTGCAGTTTCCCCTTTCCATATTGCAGTAGGTGTGTGTGAGTGCTAAGACGCTTCAGTTGTGTCCGACTCTGTACAATCCGATGGACTATAGCCCAGCAGGCTCCTCTGTCCGTAGGAGTCTCCAGGCAACAATACTGGAGTGGGTTGCCGTTCCCTCCTCTGGGGAGCTTCCTGACTCAGGGATCGAATCTGTGTCTCTTATGTCTCCTGTATTGGCAGGTGGGTTATTTGCCACCAGCACTTCCTGTGAAGTGTAATGCAGTATGATAACATCTAAACCACCTCATACGTTGCAACTGGATTCACTCTCCTGAAGCATTGTATTGATCTTGTTCTTTCTCTGTCAGGGGAACTACGTCAGGGCTGATAGAAATTTTATTTAATATAATCACATGGGAAAACTCTGGTATTATCTACTAAAGTGGAGCATACACGCATCCTATATCTCATTTATTTCAAAACTAGATATACACCCCCCCCCAAAAAAAAGTTATGCCTATATGCAATCAAAAGACAGGTACAAAGTGTTTATAGAAGTGTTATTTGTTAGAGCCAAAAGCTGGAATCACTGCAGTCCAACTGGATAAATACATTGAAATACATTGTGTATGTTCATGCAATACAGTAGTACACAACAATGTAAAAAGTCATTTCTAAATCAAATTTTATAACGGGCAAGACTAATAACCTGTGTCAGAAATCAGAACAGTGGTTTATTTTTAGGGAGGAGGCGGGAACCGGTTACAAGGAAAGGACAGAAAGGGAACTGGAAACATCCTGTCACTTTACATAGGTATATGTTACACAGTGTTTTATACTTAGTGAAAATAAAGATTAACACAAACATACACGTATCGTTCAATGGCTCTGTATTGCTCACCAAATAATGCCCAAACTTCTAAACATACAAAGCAGGATTATAGTCCATGATCTGCTCCAACCTACCTTTCCAATCAATGTGGTCAAACTTGTTCCCCAATATTCCCTGTCACATTCCCTTCCCTCCAGCTACATTGTTGCTGTGGGATCTTCTATATCACAGCTTCTGTCTGCACATAACTTAGAGGCAAATTACTTCATTAAAAATATCAGAGGGACTTCCCTGGCAGTCCAGTGGTTAAGACTCTATGCTTCGATACAGGAGGTGTGGGTTCTATCCCTGGAACAGGAAGTAAGATCCCACATGCCTTGAGGCCAAAAAAAGAGAAAAAAACCAGAATTGAAATCAGAAACCTCTATAGCAATCCCTGGGAGATGGTGAAGGACAAGGAAGCCTGGTGTACTGCAGTCCACGGGGTTGCAAAGAGTTGGACATAACTGAGCTACTAAACAACAAAAATAATAACTTTGGGCTTCCCAAGTGGCACTAGTGGTGAAGAACCCACCTGCCAATGCAGGAGAGGCAAGAGACTCGGGTTTGATCCCTGGGTCAGGAAGATCCTCTGGAGAAGGAAATGGCAACCCACTCCAGTATTCTTGCATGGGATATCCCATGTACAGAAGAGCCTGGTGGGCTACAGTCCATGGGTCAGCAAAGAGTTGGAAGCAACTTAGCACGCACATAACAACTTTATTTTACAGAAAAGACTGTGGTGGTATTGGACCAAATGCTCTGCTAAATATTTTGTTATTGTTGTTCTCCAATTTTCTGACCTATGAGCAAACTATCAACTGGTAAGTCTCTATTGGTTATGTAAGTTCCTTACCATCTTTGGGTTGGCCATGATGCCCACTAAGAGATTCCTAAAGAAAGAGGGAAGCCAGACTGAATGTTACCATGACTAGGAGCCTAACGTGGCTGTGGGATATGCCTGGGTCTAGTGGAAAACAATTAAAATCACAGTGGTTGAAGTGTTTTGCTTAAGTCTAGTTTCACATTGATATCTGAGAGAATCAGATACAGTTGCCACAATTTCTAGTGAGCAATGACATCAACGTAGCAGTAATTGTTGTGACTGTCTCCGTTGGACAAAACATTAAAGTCAGGGGGGACACTGAGAGAATCCAGTCAGTAGGGAGAAGTAAATGCAGGAAAAGGAAATGGGGTTGGGTTTTGTCCAGCTGGGCTGAGCTTTAGGGCAGGGCTTCCATCTGACTGTGAAAACTGGACAAATCTGAAGGAGTGTTAGTCACTCAGTTGTGTTCAACTCTTTGCATCTTCATGGCTGTAGCCCACGAGACTCCTCTGCCCATGGAATTTTCCAGGCAAAAATATTGGAATGGGTTGCCATTTCCTTCTCCAGGTGATCTTCCCACACCAAGGACTGAACTTGCATCTCCTGCATTGCAGGCAGATTCTTCACCATCTGAGCCACTACGGAAGCCCCAGCCTGAAGTAAAAGCCCAGTTAAAATAGATGCGGCAACCGTGATGGAAATCATGGGAACAGGGCACAGTTAGGAGGGCACACATGATTCGAGAACAGTGTGCTCAAACTTCAGCATGTATAAAAATAACTTGGAGAGCTTGTTAAAACACAAGGTCCCGGGTTCCACCCCAAGGGATTTTGATTCTGGCCTGAGGTCAGGCTCAGAAGTTGCATATCTAACTAACTCCCAGGTAAAACACAGTTTTAGGACTATCAGGTTTGTGGAACAAAACTAATTCTAGCTCTCATCTTGGAGACAGGATATTTAACGCTACCAACCTTGATAAAATTGAGTTTGGGGACTTGGCGTGTGCTAAATGCACAGAATGAGGACATCTCTGTGGATCAGGATAGCAAAATGCCAGTGACAAGGGACCAACTGGGACTTCCCTGGGAGCCCAGTGGCTGAGATTCTGGGCTTCCAGTGCAGAGTGCCCAGGTTTGATCCCTGCTCAGGGAACTAGATCAAGCATGTTGCACCTAAGACCAGCCCAGACAAATAAATACATATTCATCAAGGAAAAAAAAGGACAAACTCCTTCTCTCCCTAGTGTAGAATCAGATGGATGGAAACCATAGCCCCATTGTCCTAACTTGCTCTCTAGAGATTACATGTGAGATTTTCCTTAACAGCACCGTGCTGCTATTTAAAGGAAATTTACTGGATAATTTGCCTAGACCAGTAGTTTAAAACCCAGGACAATTTTGCGCACCAGAGGACATGTGGCAGTGTCTGAAGGTGTTTTTGATTGTCATCACTGGATGATGGAGGTGCAAATATCATCTAGCAGATAGAGCCCAGGAGTGCTGCTGAACATCTTATAACTTAGGGGACAGCTCCCACGACAAGGAATTATCCAGCCAAAAATGTCCGTGGTAGAGCCAAGATTGAGACATTCTACCAAGAAATATATCTATGGGGTTTGAAATTTCCACTTGGGTTTCATATCAAGTTACACTGGATTATGGGTTTCCCAGGTAGAGCTAGTGGTAAAGAATCCACCTGCCAATACAGGAGATTTAATAAAAGTTGTGGGTTCAGTCCCAGGGTTGGGAAGATTCCCTAGGGGAGGGCATGACAACCCACGCCAGTATTCTTGGCTGGAGAATCACATGGATAGAGGAACCTGGCGGGTCAGTCCATGGGTCACAAAGAGTTGGACATGACTGAAGTGACTTAGCATGCACACTGGATTATAATCAGCACTATCTAAATTAATATTATCTCTGTTGAAGCAGCTTATAAGAAAAAGAATATTTACTCTACATATTAAACCAAAAGCATTTAAGCAAAATAAAAATAAAGAGACAACAAAGTAAGGTGGTGAGGAAGGAAGAAAATAGTACAGAAAGATCAGGTTAAGGGAGTTCCTTTAGTGGAAATCTAAATAGAAACTTTCGGGAAAGTGAAGAGTGTAGGCTCCATGCCTCATTTAACTCTACAGTCCCTGGACTATAGCATTCATGATAAACACTGGTTTCAAGTGTTGCTATGAAATAAATCCAAGATGTTAGCCCATCCTATTGTTAAGAATTTTGAAGATTCTATAAGTAGTTTTAATTTTCTTCTAAACTAATGATGGTTACCTTTTCAATGTACAAGGTCTATCTTATTAACTGGAACTCTCTGAAAATAATTAAAATCCACAGAGGACCAGATATACCTCATTGTTGCATTCAGTAAATATATTTTGCTTATACTTATTCTTATTTTTCTCCTTTCAAAGATAAAACACAGTCAGACTAATTATTTTCTTAATCAAGAAAATATTTAATATTTGATCGTTTCTTGTAGCTCTTTGTTCCACACCTTAAATACAGTAATTGCACTTTTTCAAGAATTTTCTATTTTTTCCAAGGTCATTTTTAAATTCAAAGACTGTAAGGAGAGCTTTCCTGGTGGCTCAGTGGGAAAGAATCCTCTTGCCAGTGCAGGAGACACAGGTTTGACCCCTGGTCCTGGCAGATCCCATGTGCCTTGTAGGAGCTGAGCCTGATTGCCACAACTACTGAGCCCATGCGCTGCAACTGCTGAAGTCTGTGGGCCCGGAGCCCATACTCTGCAACAAGAGAAGCCACCACAATGAGAAGCCCACGCACACTGGATTATAATCAACTGGGGAGTAACCCCTGCTTGCCACAGCTAGAGAAAAAGTCATGTAACGATGAGGGTCCAGTAGAGCCAAAAATAAAGAAATAAATAAAATTACACATAAAAAAGATTCTAATGAGAAACATAGTCTTAGACTCATTTTCAAAGACTATTTTTTCCCCTATATTTCAGATTTTGTGCTAGACACTCTCACATTTTCTTATTTCTCTGTAAGGTAGGTAAATTTTGTCATGTTTTACAGTTGACGAAACTGACTTAAAGAGTTTTAGGAAATACATCCAAGTTCACACAGATTATGATGGCAGAAATAAGATTCAAATTCAGGTTTTCTGAGTCCAGTGCCAGGAGTCACAACTGAGTATTAAAGTTACTTTCAAGCTTTTGCATATCAGACCAACAGTAGTAATTTTGATATTAGTGAAGTGAAGTCACTCAGTCGTGTCTGACTCTTTGAAACCCCACGGACTGTAGCCTTTCAGGTTCTTCTGTCCATGGAATTTTACAGACAAGAATACTGGAGTGGGTTGCCATTTCCTTCTCCAGAAGATCTTCCCAACTCAGGTATTGAACCTGGGTCTCTTACGTTGTAGGCAGATGCTTTACCGTCTTGAGCCACCAGGGAACTCTAATTCTGATATTATTTGATTATTAATAATGGCATCATACTGATGACTCAGCTGAGGACTAGGAAATAAATTTCAAAGCTTGCCCAAAGAATGAAAGTTACTCAGTCACCATATTGAATGATTCTATATCTGATCTTTCAAGACTCTAGCATTTTTCATAAAATGAATGGCTTAAGGATTATATCTTCATTTTAAAGCAGATAATATTGTGTAAATTATTTACAGCTGTGTAAAAAATTACCCCAACTTCATTAAAACTTTTATCATTTCAGGGTGTTAAGTCAGGGCTGCAGTCTCATGTGAAGGATTGGCTGTGGGGATATTTTCTTTCAAATTCACTCTTGTGGTTGTTGATAAAATTCAAGTCCTCATGGGTTGTCTGGCTGAGGGCTTCTGTTCGATACTGGTGAGGGACACCTGTTTCATGCCACTGGGGCCTCTGTATAGGAAAGCTTACGTTATGGAAGCTGATGTCCATAGAAACAAGTGAGATAGCTAGAGCAGGCAAGCAAAACTGAGTCACAGTGTTTTGGTAACCCAATCATAGAAGTCACATCTGAATGTTGAATTTCCTGTCCATGTATGACAACCACATTGTCTTCATTCCTAATTTTGTTTCTGCCAGACGTGATATCCTAAGGCTGCACATACAGAATACTAGGGACAGAGCATATTTAACACAGAGCATGTTTAACCTGGTATTTAACACTTAGGAGTTAGTTTGAGCAAGTTGATTAACAATCTAACAATTAAACTGAACATTTAATGATCTCCTCCTCCTCCAGTGGTTGGGACTCCATGCTAGGCCTGGCTCAATCCCTGCTAGAGGAACTAAGATCCCACAGGCATGCAGTGTGGCCAAAATAATAATAACAACAATAATAATAATAGTAATCTCCTCCTCCAGGCATTAAAAAAAACAGGCTTCCAAACTGGCTCAAAGGTAAAGAATCCACCAGTCATGCAGGAGCTACAGGAGACACGGGTTTGATCCCTGGGTCAGAAAGATCCCCTGGAGGAGCGCATGGCAAACCACTCCAGTCTTCTTGCCTGGAGACTCTCACGGACCGAGAAGCCTCGTGGGCTAACAGTCCATGGGGTCACAAAGAGTCAGACAAGCGAAACAGCTTGGCACAGCATGGCACCTCTAAGCAACTGGAAAAAAAAAAAAGAGGCTGTTGAGTGGGGCTTCCCTGGTGGCTCAGATGGTAAAGAATCTGCCTGCAATGTAAGAGACCTGGGTATGATCCTTGGATCAGAAAGATCCCCTGGAGAAGGGAATGGCAACCCACTCCAATATTCTTGCCTGGAGAATTCCATTGACAGAGGAGCCTGGTGAGCTATATAATCCATGGGGTACCAAAGAGGTGGACATGACTGAGTGACCAACAGACACACCAGGCACAAAAAATAGCAAACGGAAAGAAATTAGCTATTTTGGCCCTGTTACTACCTTAAGGCATTGGGTCTACCAGTCAACAGTTAATATTAATGTACTTCATGTATTTAACATGAAGTCCCCTGATAAGCAGGATAAGATACTCTTTAGCGTGGTGCATACACACAATGGAATATTATCAGCCATAAAAATGAATGAAATTGGGTCATTTGTAGAGATGTGGGTGTAACTAGAGACTATCATACAGAAAGAATAAGTCAGAAAGAGAAAAACAAATATCATATATTAGTGCATAATGTGAAATCTAGAAAAATGGTACAGATGAACCTGTCCTCAAGGCAAAAATAGAGACACAAACATATGGATACTAAGGGGGTAAAAAGGGTGGGATGAATTGGGAGATTGGGATTGACATATATACATTAATATGTATAAAATAGATAATGAATGAGAACCTCCTGTATAGCACAGGGAACTCTACTTAAGGCTCTGTGGTGATCTAAATGGGAAGGAAATCCAAAAAAGAGATGATATATGTATACATATAGTTGATCCACTTCACTGTACAGCATTAACTACCACAATATTATAAAGCAAATATACCCCAATAAAATAACAAACAAAAAATATTGTAAAGCAAAAAAAAAAAGTTTATCATAGTTACTATTTTAGAAGGATGTCTGATCCATAATCTCTATGTGCACAGAATAAACGATAATTTTCCAGGAAGAATATTCGAATAAATGACTACATATAGTCTTAAGATAGAGATGTGATTGACAGTGCGTATACATTGAGATTTTTGAATTCAGGTTAAAAAAATTTTCTGATTATGTAGAATTTCAAACATACACAAAAGTAAACAAAATAGAATATCCAGAATGCAGCCTCAACAACCATCAAATCAAGCACCATCCAAACACACTTCCTATGCTGTTTTTGAAGTTTTGTTCCAGGCATCAAGTGATTTCACCTAAGGATATTACAGTATTTCATTCTAAAAGAGAAGCAGTTGTTTTTACATAAAACCACAGTATCATTTTCCTCCTAAAAGATACAGTAATTTCTTCGTACTACTAAATCATTAATGTTTTGTGCTTAATTGTACTTTATTTTTATAGTGAGATAGATAAAAAGTAGTTCTGAACTGGGGTGATGTTTTAGCTCACAGGGGACATTTGGCCACATCTGGAGAATTTTTTATTATAACTGGGGGTGCTACTGGCATCTAGTGGGTAGAAACTAGGTATGCTGCTAAACTCATAGGACAGCGTCCCATAACAAATAAGTGTCTATTCCAAAATGCCAATAGTGCCACTGTGGAAAAGCCCAGGTGATGGACAGATAGATATGAATGGCAGTTGTATATCTGTGCTCAGTCACTCACTTGTGTCTGATTCTTTGTGACATGGGCTATAGCCCACCAGGATCCTCTGTCCATGGAATTTTCCAGGCAAGCTTACTGGAGTGCATCGCCTATTCCTCTTCCAGGGGATTTTCCTAACCCAGGGATCAAACCCGTATCTCTTGCATTGGCAGGTGGATTCTTTACCATTGAGCTACCTAGGAAGCTCCAAACAGCAATAACAATAGGTCAAAGTTTATAAAGAGTTGAGATATATCCATCCTACAGGGTCAGTTTAACAGCCACACAAAGGGCAAAAATGGAATTAAAATTGACAACAGTTTCAGAATTTTGATTCCAATCAAGATATTCCACCAATCAGTTGGAATTTCATTACTGTTTTAAGGCTAGAGATCCTTGTGTGTGTTCATGCTAAGTTGTTTCAGTCGACTCTTTGCGACCTCATGGACTATTAGCCCACCAGGATCCTCAGTCCATGGGATTCACCAGGCAAGAATACTGGAGTGGATTGCCGTTCTCTCCTCCAGAGGATCTTCCCAACCCAGGGATCGTATTTGGGTCTCTTAGGTCTCCTGCATTGGCAGGCGGATTCTTTACCATGAGCACCACCTGGGAAGCCCTTAGAGATCCCTGGGAGTCATTAATGGAACATCTGTGTCATGTGTGGATAAACAGAAGAGTACCTTGTTTCTTATGTGAGCAGCAGAGCCAAAGGAAGTCATGAACAGAATGTTTAGTAAATGGAAGTAGAATACGTGTTCTGCAGCCCATGAAAAACCTCGCAAAAATTAACTTGAATTTGCAAAATAATCAGTCAGAAATGGCTTTCATGTAAAATGATGCTATGAACAGTAATGCTTGGGTCATATTTTTAAGATGCAAATGGATATTAGTTACTTTAATGCAGACAGAGCTATGCTCATTACTCTCCACACAGAACCCCTGGCAATAATTTACCTAGGAGCGCAGCAGTTCATGCAGATCAAAGCTGCATTATTTAAGTGTGTCCAGGGGGCAGATTTTTAGCTCTGTGCCTTATACTTTCAGAAAAAAAGAAAAAAAGGCGGTTTGTATCTTGACAAACGAGAAATGTTTAACTAATTAGGTGCTTCATTCAAGCCCTACAATATTTAAACTCCTGAATTCCTCCTATTATCTGGGGTGAGGCCCCTCCCTACTACAAATACAGAACAACTGTGGGAATGTAAATATCTTCAAATGAACAGCAGCATATTTTCATTTAAATGAAACCCGAATGTGAACTAGATTTTTGGAAAGGAAATGGCAGAGAGAGAGAAGAGAGAGAGAGAGAGGGGCTGTAGTTGCTATAGAATGCGCCTGGCTGCTTCAGCTCTCAGACAACTGATGAAGTCCAACTCTGAAATTTCAGGCAATTTGGATACCAAGCTCCTCCTTTTCTGTAGTCTTCTCTTCCATTGGTAAAATTCTTTCGCAGGGTCATGTAGGGATCCCACCCCTTCTCCGTGTTTTCACTCTGTAGCGCTACACAACTTTACACCTGAATGAACGCCAAACCTCAGTGGATATATAAAGGGAAGCTTGAGGAGGAATTTCACAGTTACAGTGCAGAAGCAGAGGGAAAGGAATTAACCAGCTCTCCAGCCAAACAAATCCTCTACTCACCATGCTTCCTCCTGCCATTCATTTCTCTCTCATTCCCCTTGCGTGCATCCTAATGAAAAGCTGTTTGGCTTTTAAAAATGATGCCACAGAAATCCTTTATTCACATGTGGTTAAACCTGTTCCAGCACACCCCAGCAGCAACAGCACAATGAATCAAGCCAGAAATGGAGGCAGGCATTTCAGTAACGCTGGACTGGATCGGAACAGTAAGTGTGTTTTACTTGCATGAATTTGGTGTTCTTATTGGGTAGCATTAACTCACATTCCTGGCGAATTATTTCATTGCTAACTAACCTGAACCATACATGTTTTGCTAAACAGTCTGGGAGCAATCCGCTGCATGTGTAGACTGGCATTCTTCCCTACAAAGTTAACATAACTAAAACAGTGATTTGATAATGTAGGCATAGGCTTCGGTTTTCCAACATTCCAAGAGAAAATGTTTCCAGGAATTAAAGTGTTGCTTCTTTGAAATGCAGAATGAAATTTTTTTTTTATGAAGTGTTGTTCTAGATAGCTTAAATTCAGGTTGTGTTCTGTTTATTTCAAAACATGTGCAGTTCTGGTAGAGTGTATAAAGGTAAATAACCAGAGCACATATGGGAAATCATAAGGGGGAAAAAAAGAAGCTTTCTGAGGGGGGAAAAAAAAAGGCTCACACCTTTTTTTTTTTTCTAAAAAATGTCTAGTGAAATAAATGAAGTTTGGATAATGATCTCTGAGAAAGAGGGATAAAACTAAACACTGGAGAATCATATTTTTCTGAAATAACTTCTTATTCACCGGATCAAAATGTAGGTTATTGTAGACTTCTGTGAAAGACCAAGGGAAACTTTTATGAGTCTGGAGATTTAAAATAATGACAGTACAATAATACTTTGTATAAAAACTATTTTTCTTCCTTTCTGTTTGCTTAATTGACATACTTGTTGACCACTAGTTGGAGGGATTCAAATGTCTTTTCCTAACTTTTGCTTCACTCCTTTCACATGCTAGTAATTGGACTTTAAGACAGACACAGAGAAAGAGTTCACAAGAAATCTTATACAAATATTTTTGCTCCTCCTCAGCTCCATTCAAGCACTGAAAAGAGTTTCAACCTTTGAAAAAATCAAAGCAAATATGACTGTTTATGTCTTTCTAAGAAAATCAAGGTGTTTTTTAACTTTCGTGAGGGTTTGCTTTTACATATACAAGAACTATCTGATTATTATTAGATTACCAAGCAAGGCGGTGGGTATTCATTGTCAATGAACTGTCACTGCAAAAATGCCAAATTTCTATATACACAGAAACAAAAAGCTAGGCAGGTCAAAATCATCTTGGCTGTTTCCAGGTGCATTCCTAAGGCAGCTACAGGAAGGTGAGCTGGAGTCAGAATCAGACAGGCAGAATATGCTGACTGGCCAGCTAGGTTACACTTTAATTTCAATCTCACACTCCATATCTGTACAGATGTATATGTTTTACATTACATTTTTTTCACAACTATCACATCCCTTTAGACTATATCTTTTACCTTATAAGTTCTGGGGGCACAGTGCTAAAGGAACACTCCTAATTCAATATCTACCTCATATTAGCTTTCAATATCCTATGCAAGACCACTTCAATGTCCCTTATCATCTTTTTTTTTTTAATTTCAGCAGCCTGTACTTTCAACTATATATATATTTCTGGTTAACAAGGCTGGATTTTTTCCCCAAGCTTGTTACAGGCAATTCTCCTCAAGTTTAGATAACAAAGCAATGGAAAAGAAAACCCAAATATTTCAAGACTAATTTTTGCTTTAATTACATAAGGCATGTAACAAGAAACAGTCTATTAGAGAACATACTTATCAAATTCAAATGACTAAACAAAGTTTGCCATGACCAATATTCAGGAAACAAACACTGTGGTTCCTCTTGCAGTTGTAAATCAGTCATGTTAGGCATTTTTCTGCCATAAAATTCATGGAAATGTAGCCAAGTTGTTATGGCAACCATACGTTCCTGATTTAGGAGCTTTTATATTCTTTACATGTTCAGTTGTAGTGACATTTTGAATTTCAAGCATTTTAATTGTGTTTTTAAAAGATAGTTTGGGAGTTTATGTTTAAAATGTAGTTATTAAGTTTGAGATGCAAAAATGTCAGACATTGTACACATATGTATATATGATTCACTCCAGCTGAATTTTATAATTGAAACTAAATATTATGGATTTCATTGTACACAATATTCAAATTCTTTCCACATTTTTTCAATAGATTTTTTGAAAAACCTAATTAAAAGCACTTGTAGACATTAACTAATAGACCTGTGAGTGAAGAACATGAACATATACTCCCTCTTAGCTCATTAAAGAATGAATATTCATACATAAAACTTAGAGCTGCTTAATACATATCGGGGGAGTAAAACTAAGAAAATGGGATTTTCAAATACTCCAGTAAGCAATTAGCTAATGTTACATATGTAAAAACAAATCAGGCTCAGTTTATTTTATCCCATAACTGATAATTTTCAGGCAAGCTTTCGCTATAACCATCCAGGTGGATTTTTGCATTGTGAGAACAAAATAAGAGTTCACTTCCTATTGGCCAATTGGCTATCATTTGGACATTACTTTTTGTCATTGCAGATTACTTTTTAAGTGTTTGTCTATGCCTCTCATGCACACACACACACACACACACATATATATATATATATATATATATTTTTTTTTTTTTTCCTGTTTCCTGCAGCTCGAGTTCAAGTAGGCTGCAGAGAACTGCGTTCCACCAAATACATCTCGGACGGCCAGTGCACCAGCATCAGCCCTCTGAAAGAGCTGGTGTGTGCAGGCGAGTGCTTGCCCCTGCCTGTGCTGCCTAACTGGATCGGAGGGGGCTACGGAACAAAGTACTGGAGCCGGAGGAGCTCCCAGGAGTGGAGGTGTGTCAATGACAAAACGCGTACCCAGCGAATCCAGCTGCAGTGCCAGGACGGTAGCACGCGCACCTACAAAGTAACCGTGGTCACCGCCTGCAAGTGCAAGAGGTACACGCGGCAGCACAACGAGTCCAGCCACAACTTCGAGCGCCTGTCGCCGGCCAAGCCAGCCCAGCACCACCGAGAGCGCAAAAGAGCTGGCAAACCCAGCAAGCACAGCGTGAGTTAGAGTTCAGACCTCCAAACCGGACTGGCTAGGAACCATCTGCTCTACAGATTTGATTGCTTGGACGACTGGAGCCTGCCACTGCTGTTTTCTTACTTGAAAATATACGCTTTCTGCTTTGATCAAACTCAGCCAGCTGTCCTGAGTATCAGGAGCTTCTCGAGAGATAGATTTTTCAAGTTTTTCAAGATGTATAAGTATCCATGATGCGATTTGCCGTTAGACTCCACACATCCTGTAGTATTAATTCCCCATGGTTCTTGAAAGACGGGTGATGCTATACTCATCATTGAATCTTCACTTTTTAACATGGAAAAGGGCTTCTCAGTAACCCTTCATTTCCCAAACCATCCTCTCCACCCCACACCCAACAAAACTTCTTCGAAATTGAAAAAAATTTTTAAGAGTTGTTGCCATGAATCTTCAGGTTAACAGTTCAGAAGGGTGTTTTTTTTTGGTAATCTTCACGGGAACAGTTTAGCTGCCAAGAGTGATCTCCCTTTGAAAGAGTGAAAGACCTTGTGACATTTCACTTCAAAAATAAGCCCTGTAGCTTTTTACAGTCTCATAGTATGAAATTATACCCTGCATGCTGACCCTTGCTTGGAATGGAATGCCAGAAATGCATGGCAGCAGCTAATAAGTAAAGCTGATTAACTATTTATTTGTCAATGTTATTATTTAATGAGCTTTCACAAGTGATTGTTTTCAAAATGTTAATTTTTTATGTCTCAAAGCTTTTTCATGTACCTAAATATTTTCCTGTATAATTTGTGGTTGATCTAGAAGTATGACAATACATACTGTAGATATGTAAAATAAATATTTTAGTCTCCTTGTTACATATATGTTTCATCATGAACTTTATCAATAGTATAGATCTTTAAAAATCAATAAGATGCTTTGTAAAGATGACATAGGTAACAGTTTCCTATTTAATCTGTGCAATCAGAAGGTGACTTGACCTTCAATGGGTTTCTTTTAACAAAAATAAACACGGCTAAATGGTATTGTCTTTGCCTCGAACACGTGTAAAATGGTACAGAATAAGCACACAAACTGCAGAAGAAGTACATCAGAATCATCACTTTTTTAAAATATAAGGCACATTCAAGTTTTGATAGAAAAATCTATAGTAAGAAGAAGAGAGAGATAGGGAGACCATCTAGTTGGTAAATAAGATGTTTGAAAAAGTTGGATGACAATCCAGCAGTGAGTTGTAAGAAGAATATCATGTTTATACATACCTGTGGATGCCAAATCTGCTGCCCATTATAATCACCTGGAGGAGAAAGTATGCAGCCCAGTAACCAGGCTGCCATACAAATTATATCATAGTTTCTGAACGTGGAACTCAGATATTAGCAGTTTTTGAAGTTTTTCAGGGTATTCTAATATGCAGTTAAGTCTGAGAAAGGAATTGTGAAAAAAATCACTGCCATACATTGGGAAACTTTGACTACTATTGCATGGTCCTCAAATCAAAAACTAAAATGAAAGAGAACAACAAAGAAAACAAAAACAAGTTTTTCGATGTTTTCAAGTTTGACATGCTGTTTATTAACCAACGTGGTCAGTCTTGAACAAGATTATACAGTTAAATCACTGATTTGTCAATTTAATCATTGACTGATTCTATTACACTAAGTGAATAAGACCAAAGAGGCTTGATTATGTATCGATAAGATCCAGATTTTTTTTTTTTTTTGATTCTGAGTATGATGGAGTCCTTACTGCTTGTTTTTGTAGATTGTTCTTTTCTGTAACCACAAGTTGAAAAGTCACATGTGTTATTACATAAAGCATGGTGATAGTAAAGTCGCTCAGTCGTGTCTGACTCTTTGCGACCCCATGGACTGTAACCTACCAGGCTCCTCTGTCCATGGGATTCTCCAGGCAAGAATACTGGAGTGGGTTGCCATTTCCTTCTCCAGGGGATCTTCCCAACCCAGGGATTGAACCTGGGTCTCCCGCCTTGCAGGCAGGTGCTTTAACCTCTTTCCCCTCTTCCCCCNCCCCCTCCTCCCACCTGCAAGCACACACACATTTAGTGTTTACAGTTGTTTGAACTTTAGTGCCAGGTCAAAGAAAGAGGTAACCAGGTCAGTTGTATCCCCTTCCTCCCACCTGCAAGCACACACACATTTAGTGTTTACAGCTGTTTGAACTTTAGTGCCACTGGGCAGTGGAACAGTCACCTTTGTGCCACAATTTGCTCACGGAGTTTGCAACTTGAGATGTTGACAGCTCAAAACAGTTTGCATCCTGAGGTTTTTAAATGATCTTCAGGGAGGAGGCTGTTCTTTGGTTAACAAAATGCCTGTATCTGGAGCATTTCTCCAGCATCTTCTGTTGCTACAAGTCACCCTTCTCTCTGGAGTCCTTGTGCTTTAGGTTTGCATTTTGAAAGTGTTTTTAAAAGGTGGATAATCCCCNAGGCTGTTCTTTGGTTAACAAAATGCCTGTATCTGGAGCATTTCTCCAGCATCTTCTGTTGCTACAAGTCACCCTTCTCTCTGGAGTCCTTGTGCTTTAGGTTTGCATTTTGAAAGTGTTTTTAAAAGGTGGATAATCCCCTTTCCCACCTGAATTAGTCAAAGACATTCTTTCCTAACTCTCAGATTCATAGCTTCAGATCTGACAGTGACAGATGTGATTAGACAGAGTAGTTTTAAAGTGAGATGTAGATGGGGAGCTGCTAGCAGGTCACTGTTGCTCTCTGCATTGTTTATATTCTGCTTCCGTTTTCCCTTTTTAATGAAGTGAAGGGTAAAAATTCGGGGATATTTTGAAGATGGAGCTGTTTTGCACCTTCTTAAAACGTGAATTTGATTGTAGGGGTGGCTGAGTCTATTGTCATTCCCCTGTCTGGTGCTTTTGATTTTCTGCCTTTTTATTGGCTGCACAGTGTTATCTGATCAATATATGATTCATCGCATCTTTCAGTTGGGTGGTGTGGCTGTGCNTTTTTTTTTTTTTCCTGTTTCCTGCAGCTCGAGTTCAAGTAGGCTGCAGAGAACTGCGTTCCACCAAATACATCTCGGACGGCCAGTGCACCAGCATCAGCCCTCTGAAAGAGCTGGTGTGTGCAGGCGAGTGCTTGCCCCTGCCTGTGCTGCCTAACTGGATCGGAGGGGGCTACGGAACAAAGTACTGGAGCCGGAGGAGCTCCCAGGAGTGGAGGTGTGTCAATGACAAAACGCGTACCCAGCGAATCCAGCTGCAGTGCCAGGACGGTAGCACGCGCACCTACAAAGTAACCGTGGTCACCGCCTGCAAGTGCAAGAGGTACACGCGGCAGCACAACGAGTCCAGCCACAACTTCGAGCGCCTGTCGCCGGCCAAGCCAGCCCAGCACCACCGAGAGCGCAAAAGAGCTGGCAAACCCAGCAAGCACAGCGTGAGTTAGAGTTCAGACCTCCAAACCGGACTGGCTAGGAACCATCTGCTCTACAGATTTGATTGCTTGGACGACTGGAGCCTGCCACTGCTGTTTTCTTACTTGAAAATATACGCTTTCTGCTTTGATCAAACTCAGCCAGCTGTCCTGAGTATCAGGAGCTTCTCGAGAGATAGATTTTTCAAGTTTTTCAAGATGTATAAGTATCCATGATGCGATTTGCCGTTAGACTCCACACATCCTGTAGTATTAATTCCCCATGGTTCTTGAAAGACGGGTGATGCTATACTCATCATTGAATCTTCACTTTTTAACATGGAAAAGGGCTTCTCAGTAACCCTTCATTTCCCAAACCATCCTCTCCACCCCACACCCAACAAAACTTCTTCGAAATTGAAAAAAATTTTTAAGAGTTGTTGCCATGAATCTTCAGGTTAACAGTTCAGAAGGGTGTTTTTTTTTGGTAATCTTCACGGGAACAGTTTAGCTGCCAAGAGTGATCTCCCTTTGAAAGAGTGAAAGACCTTGTGACATTTCACTTCAAAAATAAGCCCTGTAGCTTTTTACAGTCTCATAGTATGAAATTATACCCTGCATGCTGACCCTTGCTTGGAATGGAATGCCAGAAATGCATGGCAGCAGCTAATAAGTAAAGCTGATTAACTATTTATTTGTCAATGTTATTATTTAATGAGCTTTCACAAGTGATTGTTTTCAAAATGTTAATTTTTTATGTCTCAAAGCTTTTTCATGTACCTAAATATTTTCCTGTATAATTTGTGGTTGATCTAGAAGTATGACAATACATACTGTAGATATGTAAAATAAATATTTTAGTCTCCTTGTTACATATATGTTTCATCATGAACTTTATCAATAGTATAGATCTTTAAAAATCAATAAGATGCTTTGTAAAGATGACATAGGTAACAGTTTCCTATTTAATCTGTGCAATCAGAAGGTGACTTGACCTTCAATGGGTTTCTTTTAACAAAAATAAACACGGCTAAATGGTATTGTCTTTGCCTCGAACACGTGTAAAATGGTACAGAATAAGCACACAAACTGCAGAAGAAGTACATCAGAATCATCACTTTTTTAAAATATAAGGCACATTCAAGTTTTGATAGAAAAATCTATAGTAAGAAGAAGAGAGAGATAGGGAGACCATCTAGTTGGTAAATAAGATGTTTGAAAAAGTTGGATGACAATCCAGCAGTGAGTTGTAAGAAGAATATCATGTTTATACATACCTGTGGATGCCAAATCTGCTGCCCATTATAATCACCTGGAGGAGAAAGTATGCAGCCCAGTAACCAGGCTGCCATACAAATTATATCATAGTTTCTGAACGTGGAACTCAGATATTAGCAGTTTTTGAAGTTTTTCAGGGTATTCTAATATGCAGTTAAGTCTGAGAAAGGAATTGTGAAAAAAATCACTGCCATACATTGGGAAACTTTGACTACTATTGCATGGTCCTCAAATCAAAAACTAAAATGAAAGAGAACAACAAAGAAAACAAAAACAAGTTTTTCGATGTTTTCAAGTTTGACATGCTGTTTATTAACCAACGTGGTCAGTCTTGAACAAGATTATACAGTTAAATCACTGATTTGTCAATTTAATCATTGACTGATTCTATTACACTAAGTGAATAAGACCAAAGAGGCTTGATTATGTATCGATAAGATCCAGATTTTTTTTTTTTTTTGATTCTGAGTATGATGGAGTCCTTACTGCTTGTTTTTGTAGATTGTTCTTTTCTGTAACCACAAGTTGAAAAGTCACATGTGTTATTACATAAAGCATGGTGATAGTAAAGTCGCTCAGTCGTGTCTGACTCTTTGCGACCCCATGGACTGTAACCTACCAGGCTCCTCTGTCCATGGGATTCTCCAGGCAAGAATACTGGAGTGGGTTGCCATTTCCTTCTCCAGGGGATCTTCCCAACCCAGGGATTGAACCTGGGTCTCCCGCCTTGCAGGCAGGTGCTTTAACCTCTTTCCCCTCTTCCCCCTCTCCCCCACCAGGGAAGCCCACATAAAGCATAGTAAGCTAAATAAGGGACATTAAAGTTGTCCCTTCCCCGTGAAAGGAAGGAGAGTCTTAACGTACACGAGGACAAGGAAACATCTTTCAATTTTAAATATGCTAACTATTTTATCATTAAAGTAAAATAATGATTCAGCGTCCACTATTGATTTATATTCTAGTCTTACTAACTGGATCTTAAACTACATATAATATCATTATACATGGAACATTCATAATAATTACATCATAGGTAAAATATACCAAAAATGTATTATTTCTTATGCCTAGTTTACTTGCTCATCATAACTCAGTTTGGGATATTTAACATAACAGAGGACTTAAGATGATTTGGGCATTTCTTTCTTCTCAATATCATAGCACCCTCTATAGAAGGTCTTAGAGAGGATCTGCAGTCCATGGGGTTCCTGAGGGTCGGACACGACTGAGTGACTTCACTTTCATACGTTGGAGAAGGAAATGGCAACCCACTCCAGTGTTCTTGCCTTGAGAATCTGAGGGACAGAGGAGCCTGGTGGGCTGCCATCTATGGGGTCACACAGAGTCGGACACGACTGAAGTGACTTAGCAGCAGCAGCAGCAGCAGAGAGGATCTAAAAATTAGTGTATCCTAAGGCCTGAGGCTTAAAAAGGAATTGACCAGACAATAGTCTCACAGTCAATAAGATTATGTTGCTGCCTTTTACTAATGAAACATTGAAACAATGGTTTTGGTGATAAAATACTAAAATCACCACTAATTTGATTGGTAATAGTGTTTAGTAAGTGAATATATAAGAAAAAAATGAAATGGAATAAAGGAACCTTATAAATAAAGTTATAAATATATATATAAACTATAAATAAGATTAGTCTCTGCTAAGTCAAGAATTGGATCCATTTCTTATGGTCACATTCAACTTACTGATCCACTTCAGGCCATATTACATTGTGAGGCATTCATTGCATGGTATTTAACATCCAATGACAGGAAAAGGTCAGCAATCAATAAGACAAGCCTAAGATACAATCAGGCAGTCAGTGAAATGAAAATTTAAACAGAAAATGGAGCTTTGTAGTTATTATTTTAAAATGCTAAAAAAGTATTGCATCTTAATTGCTGATTATATTTCAGTTTTTGGTTTTTTTTCACAGTTAATTCACATTTTCTAGTTTGATTGAACTCTGCATAATTGTATTCTTGTTTTAGTAACTATCATTTCATTATGGTGATTGTGATAATTTTGGCAAAGCCTGACTTCTAGTTCACATCATAATATTTATCCATAAAAGACTTACCAAATTCATTTTGGCCAATATGAATAAAGAGCTTTTTTTGAGTAGCTTTACTGATAGAAGATAGCTTGGTAGAGAGATAGATAGGTAGATATATAGTTAGATATTGATATTTATGTAGATATAGTTATTTTTTATCAATAACAAGAATGAAAGAAAAATTGATAGTACATATACAAATAAAGAATACATAGAGTATGCTACACCTAAGTTAAATATGGACATAGAGGCTTCAGAATTATTTGCAAAAAATTAGTATTTTAACTACAAATCATTTGCATTTATTCACTTAGGCTAGTTGTGAATAACCACTAATTGACAACACTCTGTTAGCCATGTTTATTTTACTGTATATTAAAAAAAAATTAGAGTATGTTTTTTATTTAAAAAGACTGAATCTTAATTCTTCCTGCCTTGTATAAACTTAGTAAGGTTTTGCCAGATGATCTTGCTGTCATTCACCCCAAGCTAGTAGAATGACTTTTTAAAATTGTATAACCTGATCTATCTATTTTGTATCATATTTACTTTAATAGACTTTCAGTAGGTTATACTCAGTAGTCATCAATGGAAAGAATAGTATTTAGCTTAAGCAAAGCCAGGAAACTTCCAAATTGCTTGAGTAAATTAAAGCCTTTAAAAGTTTAAATTTAGTGTGTTGAAAAAATTTTTTTCAATCACCATGAAATGTAGGTATCAAAATATAATTCATTACATTTGGAATTAAAGTGTGGTTTGGATTAGACTTAACTCTTGAAAATGTTTTTTAGTACTAATGTGGCAATTCACTGCATACCATAAATTCAGCATTTATGTATACTTTCTATAGTCACACAGTTCAAATGAAACATAAATGCAAGGCAAAGCTTTGATAAAATCCTTGTAGACACTCAGGAAAATGACTGAAGTCTTCAGTGCTACAGCTTATTGTTAGACTGTCTCCTTCCTTCAAGGACAGATAGTGATGATTCACACCTTGGTTTAATTCGAACCCATTAAAATATAGCTTTATGGTAAATTACAATTAGTTTAGATTTGTGAACTGAGTATACATATGGACACTAGAAATCCTTGTTACATCCACAAAGAGAGACCTACTAGAATAAATATGCCAATATATTGGTCTGTCCATCATTTCTAATTCCATAGTTAACATCTATAGTGTTTGGTGCCTTTGCCTGCATATTCTGCAAATCCTCTCAAAGAACTACAGGGTAACAACTACTCCAAAAATCCTAGTGGGAAGGTACTTCAAGTTCCAGTTTCAAAAATTGATTAAAATGAATTAATGCTAAGCTGTGTAATTATTTCCAGTGCAAATCAGACTGAGTGATGATAGTTTATCATTTGCATTGCAGACCTGCTAAAGGATTTATTTTCTGTTACAAGTGAAGACTGAAACAGCTTGAGAGATTTAAGACGGAACTTAAATATTTTCTTTTGAATTTTAGTAACTGCAAACAAAGGGTTACCTTGTGTTATTGATTTAATTTCTTAATGATGGGATTAGATGCATGAATCCGAGACAATGTCTAAAGTGAATGACATTGTCAGTGATATAGACATAATCAGCTGAAGTTCATTGTTAATGAAACGAATCAAATGCCTGATAGCCTTAAAGATAAGTTGCTATTAAAATATAACGTCGTCTTTTTCTTTCCCAGGCAGCTCTGTGGTAAAGAATCCATCTGCCAATGCAGGAGACACGAGAGATGTGGGTTTGATCCCTGGGCCGGGAAGATCCCTTATAGTCGAAAATGGCAACTCACTCCAGTATTCTTGCTTAGAACATTCAATGGACAAAGGCATCTGGTGGGCTACAGTCCACAGGCTTGCAAAGAGTTGGACGTGGCTGAGCACACAAACACACGTCTTCTTCAGTAGGAATAAATTTGTCCTAAAAAATTTAAGGTCATTAAATTTGCACAAATTTTTGAATCTTTCATATTATAATATTGGTGAATTTTTACAAAATGATAATTTAAATCCTTTTATTTATTGAAGTACTAGTTTAAATTTGCCTTTCAAAGACAGCCTAAAACATTGAACTCAATAACCAGGATTTTTAAAAAATCCTTAGAATAGTTGACAATTTTTACTAACTAGAGTTTTCGGTATACTTTTTTGTGCCTTGTTTCCTCTTACTTTTTCATATGTGGTCTATACATCATAAAACATTTTCTTTATGTTGTGTGTTTGTATTATTTCCTCAAGCTTAGAGAGTTAAACAACAACTTTCTTATCACAAATTGTCTTATTGCAAACCAAAGACAAAATTTGCCAAATGCATTTAATAATCCAGTGAAGAGTTGCCACTTTGCCTTTTTATTGACACTAAGACTCTATGAATTTTATTCACGCTGTATACTATTGAAGAAATATTTTGCATTTAGTCAATGACATAGCTTGACATTTTGAACAAATATTAAAAATATTTCAGTTCAACTTATCTGTTTTTGTCTTATGTAGCAATTTTATACAACTGACTGCCAGACATGTGAACTTGGGAAGAGAAGACCTGGGGTATGGTTTAGAATGTGCTGCTACTAACTGGTTGGGTGAAATCACACTTGTGTCTTAGGCTTTCTAAGGCTCATTTACTTTATCCATAAAATAAGGGCATATAGCCTAAAATATTCACTCTCTCTTATCCCAGACAACACGGCTGTATTTTCAGTCACACACATCTGCCACTAAAGAAGGCCGATTTGACTAGCACTATTCTTCAGTTCCCTGGTGACTAAGTCAGTAAAGAATCTGCCAGCAATTCAGGAGATCTGGGTTTAATCCCTAGGTTGGGAAGATCCCCTGGATACCCAACACTTACATGGACGTTTTAAAGTAACTGTATGCTTTTGAAACAATGCCATGCTAGTCAATTTGCTCTTGACAAGAGCCTGTAATGATAGGACGATCTACCTGACAATACATGGTAAAGTCCTAGCAAAACCATCTCTAAAAATACAGAGAATTTTATGGATCACATCGGATGATTGCTGTATCAGGCCAATCAGGCTGACATTTTGTCACTTAAATTGGTTTTCAGTCATTAACATACATTTGAGAGTAATAATTAAAAAAAAAAAAACTTGAATTGCATTTGTGTAAATGTATGTTTTATTCTCATTTCTTAATTCATGAATGAGGGGAAAAATCCAAGAGAATGCCTTCAGCAGATGTCTGAGTTGGAGCAAGCTCTTCCTTCCCCTTCCCCGCTTTTTTTTATCATTGTGTTCTTTTGGAGTTAAGGCTTTTATGATTCAGTGATATTATTAAGCTAAAACAGGTGTGGTTCCTGGACATTCTGGGCTATGTGAATTTTCCATTGTGTTTTATTATCTCTTTTATGGCCTGTAGTAATGATAAGCATGTTCAAGGGGAAGATGACCATAATACCAGAGCTGCTCTATGTTGAGCTGAAATAAAGAGCTGGAAATGCTGGTGACAGGGAGAAGAGGCTTGTAAGGCCACACAGTCAGCACTGTAGCATACCTCTGGAATGACTTCTGAAAACCAGTCTCTCAGGAGACTGTGGCAGGCTCTCTGCTGCCCAAAATAGGAATCTTCCAACACTATGTAATTTCCAGGCTTTCAGAAGCCTGCTGCTCTCTTCCCTGGTAAAAGGAAAAAAACAAACTCGTAAACAAATAAACCCTCTCTCCAGCTCCTCCATAACTACCAACACCTTGTTAACCTTCTGTTGGCGGTTTTTGATTCCTCTCAGATACATACATCTCCGGAAGAGAAAACACACCAGGATGAGGTTTGGAACCTCATTAGGACCAGCAGGTTGACAGTGAAGCACGGGAAAGGGAAATGGGTCTACAGGAGAAAGCCACGCCTAAAAACGCTAGTTTCATATCTGCTCCCACATAGAGTAAAACATACTCAACCAGAAATAGAAATATGCTATATGATTTTTCCTAACTCATCAATTACTACCAGTAGATTTAAAAAGCTTGCCTTTGATATGCTTTTAAAAAGCTGCCCTTTGGTTGTGTTTGTTTAAAGTGGTCCATGGACCATATGATGAGCTTCCTCAGTGACTCAGTGGTAAAGAATCCACCTGCAATGCAGGAGACACGGGTTCCATCCCTGGGTTGGGAAGATGCCCCGAAGCAGGAAATGGAAACCCACTCCAGTATTCTTGCCTGGGAAATTCCATGGACAGAGGAGCGTGGCAGGCTAGAGCCCATGGCGTCACACAGAGTTTGACACACACACACACACACGCGTGCGCGCGCGCGAGGCACGATGGGCCATATTGAGTACTCAAATGATCTCTCAGTTTAGAGTCGTTTTTGCTTAGCTGTTAAGTGTCTGACTCTTTTGCAACGCCATGGACTGTAGGCTGCCAGCCTCCTCCGTGCATGGAATTCTCCAGGCAAGAATACTGGAGTGGGAAGCCATTCCGTTTTCCAGGGGATCTTCCCCATCCAGGGGTAGAACCTGAGTCTCCTGTATTGGCAGGTGGATTCTTTACCACTGAGCCACGAGGGAAGCCCCAGTTTAGAGTCAGGAGAATTTAATCCCAATCCCCAGTGTACTACTTCTGAATGGCCTTGGGAAATGCAACTCAACTGTAGACTTCTGAGACCTGAGTTGACATCTCTGTACTGACTAGTTAGCTTCCAAATGGAAACAGACAACTTACTCAGGGTGAGTTAAGGAGGATCTATTTACAAGGGGACTCATTATAAGAGTCTGGGTGGGGAACAGGGAAAGTACAGGGCTAGTGCAGGAGTCCCAGGCCAGCAACAGCAGCACTGTCATAACCCCCGGCCCTAAGAAGAGGGAAAGATGGGGCTGGGGGGGACTGGAAGGTCGGGGCACACCTGGAGAGGAGCTGTGGGCTGCGGGCAAGCTGAGCAGACCATCAGAAGGACCTGAAAAGTCAGGGGTCCAGGGCAACAATACTCCGTCACTCTCCTTTCTCCCTTATCCTTCTGATGGATCTTCTGCCAGGGCTCCCATGGGCTGACCCCATCAGGGGCCATGGGCTTGGGAGCTGGTGAATATAATTTGTACAGGTGAGCCTTGGGGAAGAGGACAGGGTGGAAGAGTAGAGAGAGGATAGATATGGGAAGTCAAAGCAATGATACAAATGAACTTACCAAACAGGAAGAGACTCACAGCCTGAGAGAACGAACTTACAGTTGCTGGGGGAAGGGTTAGGGGAAGGGATAGTTTGGGATGGACATGTACACACTGCTGTATTTAAAATGGATAACCAAGGACTTACTGCACAGCATATGGAACTCTGCTCACTGTTATGTGGCAGCCTAGATGGAAGAGGAGTTTGGGGGAGAATGGATACATGTATATAAATGGCCGAGTTCCTTCACAGTTCATCTGATGCTATTGCAACATTGTTAATTGCCTATACCCCCAGTAGAAAATAAAAAGTTTAAATTAAATAAGATAAAAGAAAGTCAAACATACCTGCCTGGGCATCCTTTTCTTTACAACATCTGGAACAGTGTACTGCATTTAGGGGGTGCTGAATTACTATACAAAATGTAGAGATTAAGTTGTATGGATTAAGATCCAAAGTCTCTTCTAGCATTGATCTTCCTATTTCCAGCTAGAGATGAGAATCTAAAAGAGACTTTTGGGAGAAATTCTGAGAGCAGGTGGGTTCTTTACCACTAGTACCATCTAGAAAGCCCCATGGATACAGTGGGGAATAGGAATTGGGTGTTTATTTTTGCTATTATTGCTGCTACCTGTTTTAATAACAGTCATGTCATTAGACATGCAGTCATAGGTGAATGATTAACTACAAATCGGTTTCTATTTGGGGTTTTTTTATGACAGCATTTCAAACTTTGAAATATTATATTAGTTGGGAAAAGGCACTATTTATTCCATAAATCCATTTCATATTAACTGAGAACTGCTCACCAAATATGATCAGTTCAGTTCAGTTGCTCAGTTCTGTCCAACTCTTTGTGACCCCATGAACTGTAGCACTCCAGGCCTCCCTGTTCATCACGAATTCCTGGAGCTTACTCAAACTCAGGTCCATCGAGTTGGTGATGCCGTCCAACCATCCCGTCTGCTGTCGTCACCTTCTCCTCCAGCCTTCAATCTTTCTTCAATCTTTTTCAGTGAGTCAGTTCTTTGCATCAGGTGGCCAAAGTATTGGAGTTTCAGCTTCAGCATCAGTCNGTGTTTAAAAAACTATTTTTAAGATCACTGTCCTCTGAATGCTAGTAGAAATTCTGAAAAATGACTTATTTTTACATGGTAACAGTTTGTTTAACATCTTAATTATAAATTAATTTTAATTTGGAATTAAAAGTAACATTATACATTTCAACAACAGAACATGATTGATACCAATTTCTAATAGATTTCTAATAGTCATTACTTTTAAGTACAAGATATATTGAAAAGAAGAAAGTCAAAAGAAAGTAGAGTCCGCTGTTTCTATTTCATGTTACAAAGTCCATTTTTATTTCTGATTTTGATTGTTACATATTGAGGTGCTCCTATGTCGGGTGCATAAATCTTTATGGTTGTTATGTCTTCTTGGATTGATCCTTTCTTGGACTGATGATTATGTAGTATCCTTCCCTGTCTCTTATAACAGTCTTTATTTTAAAGTTTATTTTGTCTGATATGAATATTGCTACTCCAGATTTCTCTTGATTTCCATTTACATGAAATATCTTTTTCCATTCCCTCACTTTCAGTCTGTATGTGTCACTAGGTCTGAAGTGGGTCTCTTGTAGACAGCATATATATGGACGGGTCTTGTCTTTTGGCTGAAACACTTAATTCATTTACATTTAAGGTCATTATCGATAAATATGTTCTTATTACCGTTTTCTTAATTGTTTTGGGTTCCTTTTAATAGGTCTTTTTCTTCTCTTAAGTTTCCTGCCTAAAGAAGTTCCTTTAGCATTTGTTGTAAAGCTGGTTTGATGGTAGCTGAATTCTCTTCACTTTTGCTTGTCTGTAAAGCTTTTGATTTCTCTGTCAAATCTGAATGAGATTCTTGTTGGTTGTAGGTTTTATACCATATCTTCTTAAACCAATTGTCTATTGTACTTGGGTTGTTTCCCTGTCTTAGACATTGTAATCTTGATTCCTAAAGATCCATTTTAAGTCAAAGATTATTCAACACTCTTATTTATAATTAAAAACATAGTGAATAAATTGTCCACTACTCAAATCAGTCAAAGAAAATTTTCCTGAAGAACAGTTTAATGATTTTCCAGGGTTGAGGGAGAAGGAGGATGCAAAAAGCAGAGTATGTTGGCCATGCCAACACATAGGGCTTGTTATGAAATAACTAGAAAGTTCAAAATGTACCATATGTAAAAGACCTAGTGGGAAGTTGCTGTATAACATAGAAAGCTCAACCCACTGCTCTGTGACAACCTGGAGGCATGGGTTGGGGTAGGGAGTGGGAAGGAGGTTTAAGAGGGAGGGGACATATGTATACTTATGGTTGATTCATGTTGTTGTATGGCAGAACAGAACATTGTAAAGCATTTTTGCTATTAATTTTTTAATTCAATTTGCTTTTAGTCAGAGGCATTTATGCAAACTGATAAAACCTCATACGTTTCCAAGCATAATAAGCCAGAAATTAGGAGTCTCTGAAATTTGGGCACTGGCTGAGGTTGTCTCCAGATAAAGGAAAACAAAAAAAATGACAGGTTTACATCAAGTTCTACAATTCAGTGTTACTGCTATGTGATATATGGAAAAGTCCACAATAAGATAGGACAGAAGTTGAGTGTGGGTGTTTAGAAGCTTTTGTATCACTTTGACATTGCTATTTTTAAGCATGTGATCAGTAGGTTTGCTAGTTAAATCTAATTATAAAGCAATTATGCTTACTTTCTGTGTATCTTACTGCTGATTTTCACTTCATTTCTGTAATTGATTTTTATTGCATTTCACAAAGTAGTGGTGTACAATGGATTGGGAATTAAAACAAGCAAAACAAAAGATTCTTCATCACAGACAATTTGAGAAGCACTGATCTAACCACCTGGGGCCTTGAGTAGTCTGTTACCCTCTGTTCAAAATCTACCCTGAAGGTGTCAGGGGTGGTCCTTCACTGAACTACTGGATGCCTGGCTTCACAAAGGCCAGTACTATGGAAAAATGCTAGTTGTTAACTTTAANTTGAGAAGCACTGATCTAACCACCTGGGGCCTTGAGTAGTCTGTTACCCTCTGTTCAAAATCTACCCTGAAGGTGTCAGGGGTGGTCCTTCACTGAACTACTGGATGCCTGGCTTCACAAAGGCCAGTACTATGGAAAAATGCTAGTTGTTAACTTTAAGTTCATGGTTTCTTCCTAATTTAATTAGTGTGGATTAATTTAGGGATGAGGATGGAAATTGCCAAGTAGAATCTGGAACAAAACAAATACAGGTTCAATCTAGTCCCTATTACTACTACTACTACTGTCGCTTCAGTCGTGTCTGACTCTATACGACCCCATAGACGGCAGCCCACCAGGCTCCCCTGTCCCTGGGATTCTCCAGGCAAGAACACTGGAGTGGGTTGCCATTGCCTTCTCCAATGCATGAAAGTGAAAAGCAAAAGTGAAGTCGTTCANACTCTGTGCGACCCCATAGATGGCAGCCCACCAGGCTCCCCCGTCCCTGGGATTCTCCAGGCAAGAACACTGGAGTGGGTTGCCATTTCCTTCTCCAATGCATGAAAGTGAAACATGAAAGTGAAGTAGCTCAGTCTTGTCCAACTCTTCGTGACCCCATGGACGGCAGCCCACCAGGTTCCTCCATCCGTGGGATTTTCCTGGCAAGAGTACTGGAGTGGGGTATTACTCCTTTCTTAAACTGAAGTTACTCTGTAGTGTCAATAGTACCCCTTCTAGGGTTGCTATGAGGATCAAGGGAGGTAAGTCATGCAGAAATACCTGACACACAGTAGGTGTTCACCAAAAGGATACAGATTGGCCTTTTACCTTCCTTTACTCTCAATATACCAAGTAAAGCTGAAGGTGTTTTTTAATGAATGGCTGAAACTGACTTAATCCTGATTAAGAATTTTTACAAATGTGTGTTGATCTCTTAATGACATCTTTTTTTTGGAGGGGGAGTCTTGTAGTTTCTTACTTTTATAAAACTTTTTATGAATGGCAATTGCTCTGACTAGGCAAGCAAAGGAAAGATTTGAATCTGTTAGTTTTTATCTCTACCTGCTGAGCCTTATAGAAAAACTGTGACAGAGAATGAAGGGATAATATCATAAGCCATTATTATTATCTCTGTCAATGAAATGATTCATAATGATTATGGGGCAAACTGTGTACTAATAATGAAGTCATTCCATACAATTTGTAAAAGTCACATATGTTGATATACCACTTCCTACTGTTTTATGTCTATTTATAACTCAATTACCTGGTATTACTGTTAAGGGAGTTGCTTTGAGATTGAACTGTAACTGAGTTAAGCTGATGGCAAAAACAAATCTGTAAAAATGTTTTTAGCTTATCCTCTCTCTGCAACTCAGTGCCCAGACCTCTGTGATTTGGACAAGTTTGATTTGTAGATTAAATATGGTATTTCCTTTAATTTCCTACTTATGTGTAGAAAGGTTGTTTGTTTCTTTGTTTTATATCTGGTACAATTAGTGACATGGATGCATTGTTATATTCAGTCAAAGGGTAAATTAGACTCATTTGAGAAGAACATTTTTTATCTGCTATTTAGTAGCTATTTCTGAAGTGGTCATTATGGTGGGTAATGACCACAAAAGTGTTAATGTGTTCATAATACCTCACTTAATTCCTCAGTGACTCATTGAGAATCTCAGTTCAGTTCAATCGCTCAGTTGTGTCCAACTTTTTGCAACCCCATAGACTGCAGCACACCAGGCCTCCCTGTCCATCATCAACCCCTGGAGTTTACCCAAATTCATGTCCAGTGAGTCAGTGATGCCAGCCAACTATCTCAATCTCTGTAATCACCTTTTCTTTCTGACATCAATTTTTCCCAGCATTATGGTCTTTTCAAATGAGTCAGCTCTTCACATCAGGTGGCCAAAGTATTGGAGTTTCAGCTTCAGCATCAACCTTCTAATGAATGTTCAGAACTGATCTTTAGGATGAACTGGTTGGATCTCCTTGCAGTCCAAGGGACTCTCAAGAGTCTTCTCCAACACCACACTTCAAAAGCATTGATTCTTCTGGGCTCAGCTTTCTTTATAGTCCAACTATCATGTCCATACATGACTACTGGAAAAATCATAGCCTTGAATAGATGGACCTTTGTTGGCAAAGTAATGTCTCTGCCTTTTAATATGCTGTCTATGTTGGTCATAGCTTTCTTTCCAAGGAGTAAGCGTCTTTTAATCTCATGGCAGCAGTCATCATCTGCAGTGATTGTGAAGCTCAAAAACATGAAGTCTGTCACTGTTTCCACTGTTTCCCCATCTATTTGCCATGATGTGATGGGACTGGGTACCTTGATCATAGTTGTCTGAATGTTGAGCTTTAAGCCAACTTTTTCATACTCCTCTTTCACTTTCATCAGGAGGCACTTTAGTTTTTCACTTTCTGCCATAAGGGTGGTGTCATCTGCATATCTGAGGTTATTGATATTTCTCCCAGCAATCTTGATTCCAGCTTGTGCTTCATCCAGACCAGTGTTTCTGATGATGTACTCTGCATATAAGTTAAATAAGCAGGTGACGATATACAGCCTTGACATACTCCTTTTCCTATTTGGAACCAGTCTGTTGTTCCATGTCCAGTTCTCACTGTTGCTTCCTGACCTGCATACAGGTTTCTCAAGAGGCAGGTCAGGTGGTCTGGTAATCCAATCTCTATCAGAATTTTCCACAGTTTGTGTTGATCTAGACAGTCAAAGGCTTTGGTGTAGTGAGTATAGCAGAAGCAGATGTTTTTCTGGAACTCTCTTGCTTTTTTGATGATCCAGCGGATGTTGGCATTTGGATCTCTGGTTCTACTGCCTTTCCTAAAACCAGCTTGAACATTTGGAAATTCATGGTTCACATATGTTGAAGCCTGGCTTGGAGAATTTTGAGCATTACTTTACTGGTGTGTGAGATGAGTGTATTGAGAATCTGCGTGGCCATATTTGCAATTTCTTTTGCTTGTATTCCTTTTAGTTTAAGAACTATAATAAACACTGTGTGTGTGCTTAGTTGCTCAGTTGTGTATGACTCTCTGTGACCCTTTGTACCATAATCTGCCAGGCTCTCCTGTCCATGGAATTTCCCAGGGAATAATACTGTAGTGTGTTGCCATTTCCTTCTCCTGGAGATCTTCCCAACCCAGGCAACAAACCACATCTCCTGTGACTCCTGCATTGCAGGAGGATTCTTTACCCATTGAACCATCAGAGAAGTCTTCCTTTAATATATAGCATGTATGTATGTGAGCATGTGTGTTATGCAATCAGATTGCTTCCTTTTTAACAATGGTTTAATATAAAGATATATATATATATAAAGATATTGAAGAGTTAGATAATTGATTTTATTTTCCTAATTTGCCTTTGTTTATAGTTACTTGAGCATTACTTTACTAGCATGTGAAATGAGTGCAATTGTGCAGATGTTCAAGCTGGTTTTAGAAAAGGCAGAAGAACAAGAGATCAAATTGCCAACATCTGCTGGATCATCGAAAAAGCAAGAGAGTCCCAGAAAAACATCTATTTCTGCTTTATTGATTATGCCAAAGCCTTTGACTGTGTGGATCACAACAAACTGTGGAAAATTCTGAAAGAGATGGGAATACCAGACCACCTGACCTGCCTCTTGAGAAACCTGTATGCAGGTCAGGAAGCAACAGTGAGAACTGGACATGGAACAACAGACTGGTTCCAAATAGGAAAAGNAGCTTGTGCTTCATCCAGCCCAGCATTTCTTATGATGTACTCTGCACATAAGTTAAATAAGCAGGGTGATAATATACAGCCTGGGCATGTTTCTTTTCCTATTTGGAACCAGTCTGTTCCATGTCCAGTTCTAACTGTTGCTTCCTGACTGATCTTAGTTAATTTTAAATAAAAATAAATAGCTTTGGCATCTTGGTAGTTTTCAAAGAGTTTCTCTCTCTCCTTTACTCATGTTAATGAGTAAAGTGTTAATGCCCTTACTCATTTCCTTTGAATCACCCTTGGTTTGCTTTCTTGGCTATGCTGTCATTTCTCATCCATTTCACTTATTTGTGTGACACAAAAACTGCTATAGGAAACATTTTCACATTTATCCTCCTTTTGCCTCTAAGCTCAATCTTGACTGCTGTTGAATTTGCTTGTGAGGGTTCTCAGTCGCTAAATCTTGTCTGACTCTTTGCAACCTCATGGACTCTAGTCTGCCAGGCTTCTGTGTCCATGTGATTTTCCAGGCAAGAATTCTGGAATGAGTTGCCATTTCCTCCCCCCAGGATAGAACCCATGTCTCCTGCATCAGCAGGTGAATTCTTTACCACAGAGCCACCTGGTGAATTTGCTTACTTTACCAATATGTCACTTCAGGGTTCATCCTTTCATTCATTTCTTAAATAAAAGGAAAAGAGCAGTTTTTCTTTTGCTTTTTTCCTCCTTTCTCATTGGGCTTCCCTTGTGGCTCAGCTAGTAAAGAATCTGCCTGCAATGCTGGAGACCTGTGTTTGATTCCTGGGTTGGGAAGATCCTCTGGAGAAGGAAATGGCAACCCACTCCAGTATTCTGGCCTAGAGAATTCCGTGGATTGTCCATGGGTTACAAAGAGTTGGACACAACTGAGCGACTTTCAGTTTTTCTTTCTCATAATTCCAATGAAATATGTCAATCCACTCCTAAATGTCCAGGTTATTGTTTTTTCTTTATATAACTTATATTAACTGATGGCTTAAAGTCATTCTCTAAATTTTGAATATGTTTCTGCAAGAAAAAACTTTTGGGAAACTTTCCTCCAAAATATATTTATTTATTTACATGTATACTCTATTAATATATTCTGTATATTAATAACATTTAAAAACAGAAATAGGATAAAATGAGATAAAATTGAAATGCAGATTTTCTTCCTGTGGTCCAATGGACCAGTAAAGCTTAAATAATAATAATAATAATAATACAAAAGATATTATATAAAAATATAATAATATTTATAAAATATAAAAAGATATAGTAATACAAAAACAAACTAAGTAGACTTGACTATATTCTCTGAAGATANTCCTGTGGTCCAATGGACCAGTAAAGCTTAAATAATAATAATAATAATAATACAAAAGATATTATATAAAAATATAATAATATTTATAAAATATAAAAAGATATAGTAATACAAAAACAAACTAAGTAGACTTGACTATATTCTCTGAAGATAATAAATGCCATATAAATTTTGAAAACTTGCACAGGATTTTATACTGTTTATTTAAGCATTTCTCAATCCTATATTACTCCCTTTTAAGATGCTCTGTGTTATCAGTAATTGTGTATTACAAATTATTGTGTCTTTTGAGATTACAAGTTGATTAATCATTGCCTTATTTACTAAATTCCTTGTCATATATATTTTCTTCTGTATGCCAAGATGGTTTAGTAGGGGGGAATCTGAAAGACAATAACATAAGTGGAAATAAAATATTTAACACCATTCTAAAAATCAATGGCAAAATTCCAGGATAACATGCCTGCTGTATCTGGAAGTATATTTTATCCTTGACCTCACAAGAAGATATTTAGAAGTATAAAGATTTTGTTGCTAAAGATTCTTTCAACATAGTTCACTGGCATTCAAAAGTGATGTAATTTTCTTATGCCAGGATACCCTTAATAAACTTGGACAATTTGTTTTATATCCTTTAGGAACATTATATTCCTAATTAATGCCTGCATTTAATATGGATATTAACTTTTCATTTGTGTCTTTTATTAATAACAGAAAAGAAAGGCTCATTAGAAGCATTAAAGTTTTCATTTCTAAAGATGAAAAAACTTTCTTTTAGTATTTTATGAGAGAAACTAGTTATGATTTGGTAATTTTGAAATAGTAATTAGCTATCCATTCCTCCTTTCTGTTTCATATTTGCTTTTCATAGGTGAAATTACTGTCACACAAGTTAAAGTGGCTCTGATTAGTCAGTTGTTTCTATTACCACATGCGTATGCTCTCAGTCGCTCAGTNGTAATTTTGAAATAGTAATTAGCTATCCATTCCTCCTTTCTGTTTCATATTTGCTTTTCATAGGTGAAATTACTGTCACACAAGTTAAAGTGGCTCTGATTAGTCAGTTGTTTCTATTACCACATGCGTATGCTCTCAGTCGCTCAGTTGTGTCCGACTCTTGGTGACCTCAACAACTGTAGCCTGCCAGGCTTCTCTGTCCATGGAATTTTTCAGGCAAAAATACTGGAGTGGGTTGACACTTCCTCCTCCAGGGGATCTTCTTGACCCAGAGGACGAACCTATGTCTCCTGCACTGGCAGGCGGATTCTTTACCACTGAGCCACCAGGGAAGCCCAGCTATTACAACAGCAGCACATAAATCTTGGATTAACAATCAAACTCTTTTATCACTGGATGCTGATCTAGTCTGTTGACTTTATAATCTAAAATGCTTAATTGACTACTTCATTGCCCTAGGTTTTGTTTACATCATTTTTTCCCTTTAATTAGATTGAAATTTCTTGGAGAGGTAAACTATGTTTTTTTACCAACTGCCTGCCAATGCAGGAGACATAAGAGAAACAATAAGGAGACACGGATTCCATCCCCGGGTCAGGAAGATCCCTTGAAGGAGAGCATGGCAACCCACTCCAGTATTTTTGCCTGGAGAATCCCATGGACAGAGGAGCCTGGTGGGCTACAGTCCACAGGGTCACAGAGGTGGATATGACTGAAGTGACTTAGCACGCATGAATAGATAGCTCTTACATAATAGCTTGATACCCTCNCAGTATTTTTGCCTGGAGAATCCCATGGACAGAGGAGCCTGGTGGGCTACAGTCCACAGGGTCACAGAGGTGGATATGACTGAAGTGACTTAGCACGCATGAATAGATAGCTCTTACATAATAGCTTGATACCCTCTTAATGAAGAAAAATTCATCTTGCTTTTTCAAAGCAGAGCATTTCTTTGTGGGTGAGGGAGTTGGGACTGACTGTTGCTATGAGACAGGTGGAAGCTGTTGAGATGCTTACATATCAAGATGGCCAGAAGTGCTGCCTGTTACTCTTCCCACCATGGGTTGTGTCTCCAAGCCATGGCAAGGCGGCATGGATGATGGTGGGTCTTGCACAATCTCTGATTCCCAGATGCCTAAGATACACTTGTAGCAGATGAATGCTAATAGACAGCTGTAAAGCAATTAATAGAAAAATGAAAAGTGTTGGTGAGGCTGTCTGGAAGAGGCATTTCAATACAAAGCATGAATCCAGCTTTCCTTCGGGATTTTTAGGAAGTTTGTTTCACGTAGATGGTGCTTTTGCTCATGTTTCTTATTTTTTTCTGACTTCTTTTTCAGATGCATTATTTCAGCTCAATGTCACATTCTCAGTTCTTTACTGTATTTCTTGATTCAGTCCTTTAGGGAGATGAAATCAGTATCCCAAGCAGGTTTTTGAAGCTCAGAGAGATGACTAGTTAGTGTACACACTCTGCCTCTGACACAAAGAATCACTGTCTGATGAAACAGAAAAATCTTAAGAATGTAAATGAAACAAAGTAGGTTTTTGTGCAAATCTAACTGATGCATGCTCTCTTTGATATAACTTTCCTTTACATCAGAATGGAGTTTGTTGAGTCAGTTAGTTATATTTTGATTGTTTTATTTCTCCCTGCTTGGGCCTAAGCTCCTTTTAAGGATGTTCATAGTAAAAACTGTTTTCAAAACTATCCAAAAAGGGGTCAGTATTAACATATTCTTTTCACTTGATGAAAACTTGAGAGAGTTGAAAGCCCTTCATTTTACTTCTACTTCCTACAATATGTTATTTCTTGGAAAAGTTGTCTTTTCTCACTATAGCCCATTTGGTAAAGAATCTTCCTGCAATGTGGGAGACCTCGGCTTGATCCCTGGGTTGGGAAGATCCCCTGGAGGAGGGCATGGCAACCCACTCCAGTATTCTTGCCTGGAGAATTCCCATCATTCCCATCGACAGAGGAGCCGCTGGGCTGCAGTCCCTGGGGTCAAAAAGAGTCAGACAGGACTGAGTGACTAAGCACATATACCCTACAGCTAAGNGGGTTGGGAAGATCCCCTGGAGGAGGGCATGGCAACCCACTCCAGTATTCTTGCCTGGAGAATTCCCATCATTCCCATCGACAGAGGAGCCGCTGGGCTGCAGTCCCTGGGGTCAAAAAGAGTCAGACAGGACTGAGTGACTAAGCACATATACCCTACAGCTAAGACCTGAAGTTTAATAAGCCTTGAAAGTTGAAAGTGAAAGTTAAGTCGCTCAGTTATGTCCAACGCTTTGCGACCCCATGGACTGTAGCCCACCAGGCTCCTCCATCCATGGGATTCCATTCAACCCAGGTCTCCCACATTAGAGGCAGATGCTTTAACCTCTGAGCCACCAGGGAAGCCCAATGGCCTAAGATGAGTAAGTAGTTTACTCTTATGCAAGATCTAAATTTCTGGAAAGACAAAACATGGCATGTAAATTGTGTTAAAGTAAGATTCACTGGATAGAAGGAGTTCAGTGGTGGAGTCTCAATCCCACATCTGAACTATAAGACATTATAAAAAGTCGTTTGGGGGCCAGTGGTTTGTCCTGAGACCTCATTTCTCTGACTAAAGTAAGAAGAGTTGTTGACTTTTCAGTTTGTTTGTTACTTGTTAGCACAGAGTGTGACTTCTAAGCTCTTTATTTGCTGAGCTTCAGTCCTTCTTTTTAGACTTTCTCTACTCATTACTTGAATTAGCCTCATATCTACTGACAAGTTGCTTGGGCTGTGGCATGCATGTGTGCACGTGCGCTCAGTCGCTGCAGATGTGTCCGACTCTGTGTGACCCCATGGGCTGTAGCCCCCCAGGCTCCTCTGTCCATGGGATTCTCCATGCAAGAATACTGGAGTCGTTTGCCATTTCCTCCTTCAGGGTATCTTCACAACCCAGGGATCAAACTCCTGTGTCTCCTGCATTGGCAGGTGGATCCTGCACCACACCATTATGCATATCTTCATCCAAATCCAGTCTTTGTCCCAGACCTAGGAACACTGCAGTGATTCAGCCTCCTCAGAATATTTGCAATTATTAGTAGAAACATATTAAATGTTGAATTGGATTTCTCTCCATCTTCACTGTATTCACAATAAATTACTATTCTTTAGATGAAAGGCTTAAAGCCTTATTATTCTTCCACATGGTTTTATTTTTCAGATGCATTTGGTAAAAACACATGAACAAATAAAAAGTCTCTGCTAAAAACCACTGAACCTCAGAACTGATTCTCATCAGATGATAGAAAAAATAGAGCAATCTCAGCTGAAAGATAAAATCTGAACAATTTTACATAATGGCAAAAATAATTTGTTCTATTTAAGTAATGAAAAGGAAAAAAAGCATTTTTGGGAGTAGTCACAGTAAAAACATGAGTTTAACCAATAAAATAAATGTTTCAATCTGTTCTTAGCAAGGCACATTATTTTATACAGATAATCATTTTTCACAAAATTTTAAAGAAGAAAACAAAGACTATGTCCACTTAGGAATCCTTTCTTATCCTAAGGGTACCTAATATGATTTCTTTAAGCCTCTTTGTCCTTAATTATATAAAGAGGAGTTGGGAAAGTTGAGACTAAAATGCCTTTCTCTGCTAAAATATCTAAACTCAATATGTTGTCAGATGGTTAATAGTATCATTATATTGATACTGTTTATTCCATGGAGTTAGCCATTTGTCCTAGAAAATAGCATTCAATGAAGAGGTAATTTTTGTCAGGTGGCTTTTGGTAAAATTATGAAGTGGGCCAGCAAACTGTTTTGGCTTCTTATAAACCTGAAGATTGATGAAATGGTAACAGTCATATAGATGCTTCTAACATAGATCAATTTAATTTATTCAGCCAACACTTCTTGAGTGCCTACATGGTGCTAAGCACTGTGACATATGCAGGAGATAACATGGTGAACAAACCAGATATTATTTCTCACCTACACACTGATGGTAAAAGGGGAAGTTAGTTTAAATGCTTTAGAAAACTGTCTGCTACGTCTAATGAAACTGAATATATGTATACCCAGTGACCCCCAAATCATGCTATTACATATATACACCACAGAGATAAGTATGCATGTTTACCAAGGATTTATACTTTTTTTGAATGTATATTTAAAACAGCATTATTTGGAATAGTTCCAACTAGAAATTGAAAATGCAAATCAGGAATAGAATGGATAAACAAGTAAGGCCAGAGAGCAATAGGGGTGATCTACAACTATACATAACAATACGAATTTCATAAACATTGTGCTGGCTAAAAGAAGTCAGGCACATACTTGTTACATACTATATAATTCTATTTATATGAAGTTCAAGAAAAGCAAAAGAAATCACAGTTTTTGGAGTCAGGAAACGTTTACTTTTAGCATATAACAACCTAGAACATAGTATCAGAGTCTTCTGGGGGTGTTGCTGTTCCTCTGTTTCTTAATCTGAAAACTTGCTATACAGTTGTGTTCAATTTGTGAACATTCATTGACCTCTACACTAAGGATATATGTACTTTCCTGCACAAATATTATAATTTAATAAACAGCTATCACCCTCCCAGGAAAAATGACCATGGGTAGTTTACAGTTTAGAATGGGAGACAAATAAGCAAACCAGAAAATAGATGAATGGCACAAGGTACAACAAAAGAAATTAAGAGTATAGCAAAGATTAGCCAAGTATGTCCAATGAAGGAGGCACCCTGAAAGAAATGATCCCTTGTTTGATAAACATAGTCACTATATGCAGAAGAGATGGCTGTTCAGAAATACCATTTGCTTTCCAGTGTTCTGGGTACTTCTTGAAAAGGAGGTACTCCTGTCTAGTGGAGGGTTTTGTAGACTGATCAGTTGATCATTGTGACTTTTTGGTGATGCACAGTTATGCATTGTTCCTTGAATAGTCTTGCTTTAACAACTATAATTATTCTACCCAACATACCTACCATTGCTCTCCCTTATTCCACTAGCATCTGTTCTCTTTTATAATTCCCCCACCCCCAAGGAGATATTGTCTGCATTTGAGGAATTATTATGGGATTGGTGACATTAAGAACATCTGGGAAACTGGTACTCTGGTTGCATTGTGGACAGACATAATTTAGACCTATTAATTAATTAATTTTTATTAGCTGAGATCCAGATAGTGCATGAATCTTTTTTTTTCAATCGCCAAAAGAACTTTTTCCCCTTGATTATATTCTTAAGGCATCTCAGAAATTTTTTACATATATTTAATAATGAGAGTTAGAACTGTCACCTAATTTGCCCCACTGTATTATAGTAAATCACTATTTATAGGTCAAACTCTAAATTAAGTTCTACTCGAGTCCAACTCAGCCACTATTCAAAGGAATCTGAATTAGGCCAATCTGTCTGTGAAATATTCTTGGTATTCTAGGATGTGAACACAAGTCAATAATACACTTTTGATCATCACTTTTTCCTGTAATAATTTGTGAGCAAAACAATCCATTTTTATAATTATAGCAATTGGAAAAGCAGAAAATGTGGTGTTTAAAATATGTAATGTGTTACATATGCTGTTAATATGTAACAGCATAGACTAAACAACCTCTAAGAAACATATCCTCATTGATTAGAAAAAGATTCACCACTACTTATTCTCTATTACCAATTTCTTGGCCTAGTTACCAGACCCCTACATGTTGTTAGCTGTCAGGTTACATAATCTGCTGGAGAATCAACTCATCTTGACAAACTGAATTCTCCATCCCATAAGGAGACAGCAATTTGAATTCTCCTTTGTAAAAAGCTATTTTAAGTTGAAAGTGAAAGTCGCTCAGTCACATCTGACTTTTTGGGAGCCCATGTACTATCCAGTCCATGGAATTCTCTAGGCCAGAATACTGGAGTGGGTAG
This sequence comes from Neotragus pygmaeus, assembly GCA_006410875.1. NCBI lineage: Eukaryota > Metazoa > Chordata > Mammalia > Artiodactyla > Bovidae > Neotragus > Neotragus pygmaeus. The sequence goes on from SJYV01014360.1 coordinate 947,569, forward strand.
CTTTTCCCTTCTCCAGGGGATCTTCCCAACCCAGGGATCGAACCCAGGTCTCCTGCATTGCAGGCAGATTCTTCCTGCAGGAGAACCCAGGTCTCCCACATTGCAGGCAGATTCTTTACCAGCTGAGCCACTAGGAAAGCCCAAGAATACTGGAGTGGGTAGACTGTCCCTTCTCCAGCAGATCTTCCCAACCCAGGAATCAAACCAGGGTCTCTTGCATTGCAGGCAGAGTCTTTACCAATTGAGCTATCAGGGAATCCTGGTATTTTAAGTTAACTCTTGACTATAAAGGAGATCAGCCTTGGGTGTTCTTTAGAAGGAATGATGCTAAAGCTGAAACTTCAGTACTTTGGCCACCTCATGCAAAGAGTTGACTCATTGGAAAAGACTCTGATGCTGGGAAGGATTGGGGGCAGGAGGAGAAGGGGACGACAGGGGATGAGATGGCTGGATGGCATCACTGACTCGATGGACATGAGTTTGAGTGAACTCCAGGAGTTGGTGATGGACAGGGAGGCCTGGCGTGCTGCGATTCATGGGGTCGCAAAGAGACGGACACGACTGAGCAACTGAGCGACTGAACTGAACTGAACTGATTCAGAATTTAATTATTCACTTCTCTTTATTCAGGACTTTGCCCTCCACCCCCTACTCCTTGCCTTTTGGTCAATTAATTTCTCATCAGTTGACCCACCAGAAGATGGGCAAGGTGAGAGAAGAAGGAACTTATATGGTTAGTTGAGCAAGTCGATACAAAACTCTGGGCCCTCAGTTTTCTTACTCTATGAATCTTGCAGAGATAATATTCAACTGTTTTAGAAAAGTGCTATACTGGGGACTCCCCTAGTTGCACAGTGTCTCAGGCTGCACAATTCTAATGCAGGGGGCCTGCATTCAGTCCCTGGATGCCTGGCCAGGGCACTAGATCCCACGTGCTACAACTAAAAAACAAACAAAAATATCCTTCCTGACACAACAAGGAAGATCTTGTGTGCGGCAACTAAGACCTGGTGCAGTCACATAAGTAAATAAATCAATAAATCTTAAAAATATTTAAAAAGTGCTATACTATATTGGAGAGTGAGAAAAAATTACACCTATGTTTTGAGTCTTGGGAAAGCACACTTAATCAGATTTGAAAATGTGATTTTTTTCTAATACTCAAATATGTGATGCAACTTCTAAAATAAATATAATGATTTTTTGAATGGTTCAATTTAAATTTTCATTCTGTAACCTCTTTAGTTTGTGTAGAAAATTATTTCTTGGGTTATATATTTAGAAAAAAAGGTGTAATTAGCCCAAAGAAAGACATATGCATATTGAGTGCAGCACTTTCACAGCATCATCTTTCAGGATTTGAAACAGCTCCACTGGAATTNAAATTTTCATTCTGTAACCTCTTTAGTTTGTGTAGAAAATTATTTCTTGGGTTATATATTTAGAAAAAAAGGTGTAATTAGCCCAAAGAAAGACATATGCTTAAGAATGGATGTTCAAACATAGTGGTTATTTTTTATTTTTTTGAATGTGGAATTACAATCTTCAGAAAAAATAGGAGTTTTAGTAAAAAAGATATCCATTATTCATATGCATTGAAAACAAATATGCATATACATAAACACAGGAGTGAAATTGCAAGAATTCAGCATAAGCTCTAGTTTTTAAAATCTTCTATAAAGATGGAACATTGGGGAAAATTTTTACTGAATTAAACCAAATCAACGTTTGGGTAAATACTTCAAAATTTTAATTGAGCGTACATATTCTTCATTCCATGAATTCTTGATTCATTCTTCCCCCAGGTATTTCTTAAACATCCAGGATATACCAGGCACTGTTCTGGCTGTAGAGACAAAGTCCCTATTCACACAGCTTTTACTACAGGACAAAATGACTAAGGAGCACCATTATGGAACAAACTGAAAGGATCATCAGTGAAGAATAGAAGACAAAAACTGCCTTGCTGATTAACTGCCAAACTTCCAGCATTTCTGTGGGTGGCAGGTTGACTGCCTAGACAGGTATAAATCAAGCGTTCTCTTCAGTTACATGCTTTGTCTTCTTACCGATAAAAAGTGCTTGGGGGGACACAAGTTGGTACTGGTTGGAACCCCTCAGACACCACCAGTGTTTTTCTCAAAAGCATGGGCAGGTTTGAAAACAGAAGGTCACCATTCCTTACATGGCTTTAAATAAAATAATATAAAGAATTTATTATGGATAAAGCATGTGTTAAGCACAGAAAGGAATGTAACAAGAGCATAAGGCAGGGAGGAACTTTTCCTTCTAGTCAAGTGCAATTTAGCAGGAGATGATAGAGTCACAAGAAATCATCACCAGTGTTAACAGAGAAATTTCTTAAGAGTTCATGATAAACTTTCACATATATAGTTCACATAAATTTTATTCTAAAAACAACTCTGTGAGGTGGGATGGGAAAATGATATTATTATGTTTAGTTTATAGAGGAAAAAAACTGAACTCCACAAAAATGAATGATTTGTTTAAAATAAAAATCACAGTCAATAGATAGAGCAACACTTAATTTGATTTTTCTCATTTATGATCATTTATGTTTTCCACCACATCTTGCTTTTTCACATAAGAATGTTAATCATATATGTAGATCCTCATTCATTCATTTATTTATTAAACATATTCTATTTTCAGCTACTGTGAAAAATCCTGGAAATACAAAAATGAACTATTGTCTGTTCTCATGGTGTTCCCACACATTTGAATAACACTCTATCTCTTACAAAACAGTTCTCAGAAAAATGATACAATCATCACTACAGCTACTGCAACATATCATTATTAGTTCTATTTTGCACATAGAGGAATTTAATAACACAGCTAAGATCATAAAGATAGTAGAGGCCTGAGAAGACTTAGTCATTACTTAAGTGTTAAAAAATAAGTGCAGAACAATAGAACATTAGGTCTAAACTTTGTTAGATATAAATCTCTATCATTAAATTCTGAGCATCCACTTACCCTAAGCCTCTTATCCTCATCCATCAGAGGGCAGACAGAATGAAAACCATAGTCAGAGAAAACTCATCAAACTAATCACTTGGACCACAGCCTTGTCTAACTCAATGAAACTATGAGTCACGCCGTAGAGCCAAAGGGCCATCTAAGATGGACCAGTCATGATGGAGAGGTCTGACAAAACGTGGTCCTCTGGAGAAGCGAATGACAAACCACTTAAGTATTCTGGCCTTGAGAACCCCAGGAACAGTAAGAAAAGGCAAAAATGTAGGATACTGAAAGATGAACTCCCCAGGTCAGTAGGTGCCCAATATGCTACTGGAGAAGAATGGAGAAATAACTCCAGAAATAATGAGGAGACAGAACCAAAGCAAAAACAACATCCAGTTGCAGATGTGACTGGTGATGGAAGTAAAGTCTGATGCTATAAAGAGCAATATGGCATAGGAACCTGGAATGTCAGGTCCATGAATCAAGGCAAATTGGAAGTGGTCAAACAGGAGATGGCAAAAGTGAACATCAACATTTTAGGAATCAGTGAACTAAAAAGGACTGGAATGGAAGAATTTAACTCGGATGATCATTATATCTATTACACTGGGGAAGAATCCCTTAGGAGAAATGGAATATCCCTCATAGTCAACAAAAGAGTCCAAAATGCAGTTCTTAGATACAATCTCAAAAATGACAGAATGATTTCTGTTCGTTTCTAAAGCAAAACATTCAATATCATGGTAATCCAAGTCTATGCCCCAACCAGTAATGCTGAAGAAGCTGAAGTTGAACAGGACTATGAAGACCTACAAGACTTTCTAGAACTGACACCCCAAAATGATGTCATTTTCATTATAGGGGACTAGAATACAAAAGTAGGAAATCAAGAGATACCTGGAGTAACAGGCAAATTTGGCCTTGGAGTATGGAATGAAGCAGGGCAAAGGTGAACAGAGTTTTGCCAAGACAACACACTGGTCATAGCAAACACCCTCTTCCAACAAGACAAGAGAAGACACGACACATGGACATCACCAAATGGTCAATACCGAAATCAGATTGATTGTATTTTTGCAGCCAAAGATGGAGAAGCTCTATACAGTCAGCAAAAGCAAGACCAGGAGCTGACTATGGCTCAGATCATGAATTCCTTATTGCCAAATTCAGACTTAAATTGAAGAAAGTAGGGCAACTATTAGACCATTCGGGTATGACCTAAATCAAATCCCTTACAATTATACAGTGGAAATGACAAATAGATTCAGGGATTAGATCTGATAGAGTGCCTGAAGAACTATGGATGGAGGTTCGTGACATTGTACAGGAGGCAGTGATCAAGACCATCCCCAAGAAAAAGAAATGCAAAAAGACAAAATGGTTGTCTGAGGAGGCCTTACAAATAGCTGAGAAAAGAAGAGAAGAGAAAGGCAAAGGAGAAAAGGAAAGATATACCCATTTAAATGCAGAGTTCCAAAGAATAGCAAGGAGAGATAAGAAAGCCTTCCTCAGTGATCAGTGCAAAGAATTAGACAAAAACAATGGGATGGGAAGGACTAGAGATCTCTTCAAGAAAACTAGAGATACCAAGGGAATACTTCATGCAAAGACTGGCTCGATAAAGGACAGAAATGGTATGGACCTAATAGAAACAGAAGATACTAAGAAGAGTTGGTAAGAATACACAGAACTATACAAAAAGATCTTCATGGCCCAGATAACTATGATGGTGTTATCACTCACCTAGAGCCAGACATCCTGGAATGTGAAGTCAAGTGGACCTTAGGAAGCATCACTACAGGCAAAGTTAGTGGAGGTGATGAAATTCCAGGTGAGCTATTTCAAATCTTAAAAGATGATGCTGTGAAAGTGCTGCACTCAATATGTCAGCAAATTTGGAAAATTCAGCTGTGGCCACAGGACTGAAAAAGTCAGTTTTCATTCCAATCCCAAAGAAAGGCAATGCCAAAGAATGTTCAAACTACTGCACAATTGCACTCATCTCACATGCTAGTAACGTAATGCTCAAAATTCTCCAAGCCACGCTTCAACAGTATGTGAATCATGAACTTCCAGATGGTCAAGCTGGATTTAGAAAGGGCAGAGGAACCAGAGATCAAATTGCCAACATCTGTTGGATCATCAAAAAAGAAGAGAGTTCCAGAAAAACATCTACTTTGCTTTATTGACTATGCCAAAGCCTTTGACTGTGTGGGTCACAACAGACTCTGGGAAATTCTGAAAGACGGGAATACCAGAGCACCTGCCTCTTGATAAATCTGTATGTAGGTCAAGAAGTAACAGTTAGAACTGGACATGGAACTACAGACTGGTTCCAAATCGGGAAAGGAGTATGTCAAGGCTATATACTGTCACCCTGCTTATTTAACTTATGTGCAGAGTATATCATGCAAAATGCCAAGGTGGATAAAGCACCAGCTAGAATCAAGATTGCTGGGAGAAATATCAATAACTTCAGATATGCAGATGATACCACCTATATGGCAGAAATCACAGAACAACTGAAGAACCTATTGATGAAGATGAAAGAGTAGAGTGAAAAATTTGGCTTAAAACTCACCATTCAGGAAAACTAAGATCATGGCATCTGGTCTCATCACTTCATAGTAAGACTTAATTTTCTTGGGTTCCCAAATCCCTGCAGATGGTGACTGAAATGGAAAGATGCTTGCTCCTCGGAAGAAAAGCTATGACCAACCTAGACGGCATATTAAAAAGCAGAGACATTACTTTGTCAACAAAATTCCATCTAGTGGAAGCTATGGTTTTTCCAGTAGTCATGTATGGGTGTGAGAGTTGAACAGTAAAGAAAGCTGAGTGCTGAAGAATTGATGCTTTTGAGTTGTGGTGTTGGAGAAGACTCCCAAGAGTCATTTGGACTGCAAGGAGATCAAATCAGTCAATCCTAAAGGAAATCAACCCTGAATATTTATTGGAAGGACTGATGCTGAAGCTGAAACTTTAATACTTTGGCCACCTGATGCAAAGAACTGACTCATTTGAAAAGACCCTGATGCTGGGAAAGATTGAACACAGGAAGAGAAGGGGATGACAGAGGATGAGATGCTTGGATGGCATCACTGGCTCAATGGACATGAGTTTGAGTAAGCTCTGGGAGTTGGTGATGGACAGGGAAGCCTTGTGTGCTGCAGCCCATGGGATTGCAAAGAGTCAGAGATGACTGAGTGACTGAACCAAACTAAACTGAGCATCCACTAGCAATATATATTTTAAAAATTTAAATATTATACACATTTATCAATGTCAATATATTAGAAGATTCGTAAAAATTACATTTTAAGAAGAAGAGAATAAAAAATAAAACAATACAAATAGAAGCTTTAATATTTACATTCTGTATCCTAATGGATTATCTTGAATGCTCTTGAGGGCACACCTACTTTTTTTTTTTTAGATTACTGTTATTGTAGACAATGAATTCTAAACATATATGTGTGTGTTAGGAGAAATACTTAGATTTCACTTCATTCATGTAGCAATCACACAAAACTCAATTAAAAGCCAAGTCTTTAAAACTTAGCAACATTTTATTTTAATTTCCAACTAGTTATTAATATAATTTGTGCTGTCACAATAACTACAACATATCACTATATGAAAGCATCTAATTTCGATCCATGAAGAGATCACTTTCCTTCCTACAATAAACTCTTTAGTTAAGCTTCAGTTTAATTACTTTTAAACTAATTTATATAAACTCTTTTACAAAAAAAAAGTTGCCACTTCAAATTTATGGTAATATTGAAATTATTCAATTTTTTAAGATGTTCACTCAATGAATAGTATTTACCAGGAAAAATAATAAGCAAATATTAATTCATCCTTTCTTTCAAAGATCTAAAACACGTACATCATGTTTTAAAAGCTCCTAAACCTAACACACACAAAAATTCCCACATTCTTTGGAAAATTAGTTAATAACCAGCAATGGAATATGGAAAATTCTGAAAGAGATGGGAATACCAGACCACCTGACCTGCCTCTTGAGAAACCTATATGCAGATCAGGAAGCAATAGTTAGAATTGGACATGGAACAACAGACTGGTTCCAAATAGGAAAAGGAGTACATCAAGGCTGTATATTGTCACCCTGCTTATTTAACTTATATGTAGAGTACATCATGAGAAATGCTGGGCTGGAAGAAGCACAAGCTGAAATCAAGATTGCTGGGAGAAATCTCAATAACCTCAAACATGCAGATGACACCACCTTTATGGCAGAAAGTGAAGGAGAACTAAAAAGCCTCTTGATGAAAGTGAAAGAGCAGAGTGAAAAAGTTGGCTTAAAAGTCAACATTCAGAAAACTAAGATCATGGCATCTGGTCCCATNTGAAAATAATGGTGTAAAAATGTATATAGGTGAAATTCTGAATTCTGTTCCTCTGTCTGGAAAGTCATATAGCCTTTATTTATTTATGCACACACTAATTTAATGTTCACATAAAGGAAATGATCTAGGCTTTACACATTTTCACTGGGACTTGAAAATCCAGAGAAATTCCCCATAACACTCAGCAGATTTGCTGTGCCTGGCCTGGTTTGGAATGTTATTAAGTGCTTGACTCTTTCTGAGTGCTCTGCAATAATTTATAAATCGCTTTTCACAAAATCCTAAGGGAAAGGGAAGACGTACTATGGCTATTTTTTAAAATTTCCAAATAAAAAAGGAAGGTTGGAGGAAAAAGAAAACTTACGGGGATGCCTCCCACTGTCCCTTTTTCTCTTCTCTGGCTTTCCATGTCCCACTTAGTTTGTGACTTTTAGAAATGTCAGTGCATATTGACCTACACACGGAGAAGGAAAAATCACCATCACACAGAGTAGCACTGGTGTTTAAGGGCAGCACACCCATCCATATCCTAGCCTTCCTTGTCATCTCTGCTAAGTCAGAGATTGACAGGATCTAATGCCTGAAGATCTGAGATGGAGCTGATATAATAATAAGAGAAATAAAGAGCCCAATAAATTCAATGCACTCGAGTCATCCCCAAACCATTCCACCTCTTCCCCTGGTCTGTGGGAAAACTGTCTTCCAGGAAACCAGTCTCTGGTGACAAAAGGGTTGGGGAACCACAGCTCTAAACTACAGGCACTTAGAGACCTGGATTCCAGAACTGTGGAGTCTCTGATCCAGCCTCTCTGCATTCGCCAACCTCCAACCTCTTTTTATTGTCTGCAAAAATAGGGCTCTTTCCTAAGTGACCCTCCTTTGGCTTCTGGCTGAAGTTATTCCCCCTGTGTCGCCTGCCTCCTCACACCAGCTCTGCAGAGGGCCTGGAGCGCTGAGGGGCTTCCCCTTCCCCCGTGGCTCCCCTCGTTTGCTCCCCATTTCCATGCTGATCCCCCTCCTCTGGTAGCTGACTTCCCGGACTGGTCCCTCCTGCTGAACTGGCTGTACTCTCCAATTTCTCTGCTCCTTCTGCTCCCTTTCTTTTGGAAGCTGGCTTTCTAGAAAGCTCACATAGGACTTTAATTCTCACATGTCTATCACACCACTCCTTGCTTGGGAGGGTCTCATGGCCGTTCTACAAACATGTAAAATAGTAAAGCCCTTTGTGGCCCCTGTACCTCATTCACACCCTCTCCTTTATCTGAGGTTATCCCTCCACTCAAGCTCACAGTTTACTTATGGACCTGCCGTCTTCCCTTCCGTTGTAGAATCAAAATAATCATGGGTTTGTTAAGTACCTGATTTTCTTTAATAAAGAGAAAAATCATTTCTTGCTAACTAATCCCAGTGAGAATTTTGCTGGAGTGGGAGTGGGGGCTCTTAGAAAACTAGTGAGCAGAGTGGTAATAAAGAATAACCACTTCCTATATTCAGCATCAGGAATTTATACAGGAAACAAGCATCACCTCTGTTTTCCTTTTCTCCCTTATAGACACTCGCTTTCAGGCTATGAAAAGAATCTGCTTTGATACTTGAGTTCAGGTTTAGATTAAGGAATGAATCACAACAGACACTGCAGTTTTCTAGGACTTTGTGGTAGTGTGACTAGGCACTGGGTCACATCGTTCGGCTTCGATTTTATTAATCAGTGAACAGCCTCAGCCAGTAGCACAAAGTGCAGTTCAGATTAACACTTTGTCCTGATCTTTTCCTACTTTTTAAATTATATCCTTATTGAATCACCTGTAATTTTGAAATGTTTCCATGCATATGCATTCATTCAACAGCATATTGTCAAGTATTGTGGAATATTAAATTTATGGCCTTAATTTTTCACATCATTACAGTATATAGTGCGTCTTCATCCTTTTAATGCCCTAATGATGAAAAAGAGTTTTATTCTTCTTGACTTTTGACTTGGTCATACTTCTTGCTTTGGACAGTGGAAATGAGTGCTCATAAATTTAAGTAGGGCCTAGCTTGTACTTCTGCCACTTCCAAGAAAAGAATAACCACTGTCTCTTCATTCAGTGGGTTTCAGAATGTGGTACATGGGGTGGGTGTGTATGTCTGTGTGTGTACACACATGCATGAAACATATATATGTATATGTGTGAATATTATTCTCCCAAAAGAAAGTCACTTTGCCATTTATGTGAACATGGATGGAGTGAATATATCTTTTATCCTTTTAAAAAAATTTTATTTTATATGGTAGTAAACAATGTTGTTAGCATCAGGTACAGCAAAGTGATTCACCAATGCACATGCATGTATCTACTTTTTTTCAAGATTTTTTTCCCACTAGGTTATTATAGATTTTAAGCAGAGTTCCTACTGTGCTCTGCCGTACGTCCTTGTTGGTCATCTATTTTAAATATAGCAGTGTGTACATGTCAATCCCAAACTCCCAGTCTATTGCTCCCTCCGGTAACCATAACTTCATTTTCTCAGATTGTAAATCTGTTTCTCTTTCATAAATAAGCTCATTTGTATCATTTTTTAGATTCAGCATGTATAAGTGATTTCATATCTGTCTTTCTCTGACTCACTTCACTTAGTGTGATAATCTCCAGGTCCATCCATGTTGTTGCGAATGGCATTATTCTGTCCTTTTTAATAGTTGAGTAGTATACCAATGTGTATATGCATGATTTCTTCCTTACCCATTCATCTGTCAGTTGACATTTAGGTTGCTTCCATATGTGGCTATGTTACATAGTGCTGTGATAAACAACTGGCTGAATGTATCATTTTGAATCATGTTTTTCTCTGGATATATACCCAGCAATGGGATTGCTGAACATCCACTGGATCATCGAAAAAGCAAAAGAGTTCCAGAAAAACATCTATTTCCGCTTTATTGACTATGCCAAAGCCTTTGACTGTGTGGGTCACAATAAACTGTGGAAAATTCTGAAGGAGATGGGAATACCAGACCACCTGACCTGCCTCTTGAGAAACCTATATGCAGGTCAGGAAGCAACAGTTAGAACTGGACACGGAACAACAGACTGGTTTCAAATAGGAAAAGGAGTACATCAAGGCTGTATATTGTCACCCTGCTTATTTAACTTATATGCAGAGTACATCATGAGAAACGCTGACTAGAAGAAGCACAAGCTGGAATCAAGATTGCTGGGAGAAATATCAGTCACCTCATATATGCAAATGACACCACCCTTATGGCAGAAAGTAAAGAGGAACTAAAAAGCCTCTTGATGAAAGTGAAAGTGGACAGTGAAAAAATTGGCTTAAAGCTCAACATTTAGAAAAGAAAGATCATGGCATCTGATCCCATCACTTCATGGGAAATAGATGGAGAACCAGTGGAAACAGTGTCAGACTTTATTTTGGGGGGCTCCAAAATCACTGCAGATGGTGACTGCAGCCATGAAATTAAAAGACACTTACTCC
>SJYV01014361.1:0-13156 GCA_006410875.1 Neotragus pygmaeus
AATGCAGGAGACCGGGGGTTCGATTCCTGGGTCCGGAAGATCCCCTAGAGAAAGAAATGGCAACCCACTCCAGTATTCTTTCCTGGAAAATCCCATGGACAGAGGAGCCTGGAAGGATACAGTCCATGGGATTGCAAGAGTCAGACACGACTTAGCAACTAAACCACCAAAAAGCAAACAAAATTCCACAATTACATTTGAAATAGCAGGATTTTAAAATATGCAGTGTGTTAGATAATATTTCTAAACATATGGCTTTCCTCTTCTTAACCACACAAAATTCACAAGGACTTCACCTTCCCTGTCTCACAGCACAGACCCACACTGATGAGTGGTCACTGCTGCATTTTCTTCATTGAACTCCTGGTCTACTTAATGAGACGCTTCAAAATGGGGGAAGTTTATCTTTTCAAAAGAGTCCTTTGTTCTTAGTAAATCTCCTTCCTCTTTCTGGTCACTGGCAAAACTGGCTTTATATCTGACACATACTTTACATCTCCATTTAGAAGTCTCTGCAATTGCAAATTTCCTAAAATAGACAAGATCATAGGGGCCTCAGGATGAATATACATGCTGTTCTTTTTGCCTAAAATAATCTTCGAATGCCCAGCTTCTTATTTTTTGAGTCTCGGGTTATATGTCATCTCATTCAAGAGAATGTCCTTGACTACCGAATTCAAAACACATCCCAATTATAGCACCCTTTTCTTCTCTCTTGTAGCACTGATCTNCATGCTGTTCTTTTTGCCTAAAATAATCTTCGAATGCCCAGCTTCTTATTTTTTGAGTCTCGGGTTATATGTCATCTCATTCAAGAGAATGTCCTTGACTACCGAATTCAAAACACATCCCAATTATAGCACCCTTTTCTTCTCTCTTGTAGCACTGATCTCACTGTGTAGTTATGTACCTGTTTATTTACTTATTTGTTGTTTGCCTGCTCCAGTTTACTTTGAACTCCATAAGAAAGGGTTACCATGTCTGTTTTGTTCTGCTACATCTAATGTAGTACCTGTTACATAGAAGGCATTCAGCAAATACTTATTGACTAAACGAATAAAAGGAATGGAGAAAATATAATTTTTAGTGCTTTGTGAAATTAGAATTAGTCCAGAAAAACTGTCTCAGAAGACTGGATTCAGTTCGCTTCAGTTGCACAGTTGCGTCTGACTCTTTGCAACCCCAAGAGCTGCAGCACACCAGGCCTCCCTCAGTTTAGTTCAGTCACTCAGTCATGTATGACTCTTTGTGACCCCATGGGCTACAGCATGCCAGGCTTCCTCGTCCATCACTGACTCCCAGAGCTTACTCAAACTCATGTCCATTGAGTCGGTGATGCCATCCAACCATCTCATCCTCTGCCATCCCCTTATCTACCTACCTTCATCTTTCCCAGCATCAGGGTCTTTTCAAATAAGTCAGTTCTTCACATCAGGTGGCCACAGTATTGGAGTTTCAGCTTCAGAATTAGTCCTTCCAATGAATATTCAGGGCTGATTTCCTTTAGGATGGACTGGTTTGATCTCCTTGGGGTCCAAGGGACTCTCAAGAGTCTTCTCCAACACCACAGTTCAAAAGCATCAATTCTTCAGGACTCAGCTTTCTTTACAGTCCATCTCTCACATCCATATATGACTACTGGAAACCCCATAGCTGTAGCTAAGTGAACCTTTGTTGGCAAATAATGTCTCTGCTTTTTAATATGCTTTCTAGGTTGGTCATAGGTTTTCTTCCAAGGAGCAGGCATCTTTTAATTTCATGGCTGCAGTCATCATCTGCAGTCAATTTGTATTCCAAGAAAATAGTCTCTCACTATTTCCAATATTTCCCCATATATTTGCCATGAAGTGATAGTTTTTTGAATGTTGAGTTTTAAGCAGCTTTTTCACTTTTCAAGAGGCTCTTTAGTTCCTGTTTGCTTTTTGCCATAAGGTTTGTGCCATCTGCATATCTGAGGTTATTGATATTTCACCCTGCCATCTTGATTCCAGCTTGTGCTTCATCCAGTCTGACATTTCACATGATTTATTCTGCATATAAGTTAAAAAAGCAAGATGACAATATACAGCCTTGACATACTCCTTTCCCAATATGGAACCAGTCCATTGTTCCATGTCTGGTTCTAACTGTTGCTCCCTGACCTGCATACAGATTTCTCAGGAGGCAGTGAGGTCGTCTAGTATTCCCATCTCTTTAAGAATTTTCCACTGTTTGTTGTGATCCACACAGTCAAAGACTTTAACATAGTCAATGAAGCAGAAGCACGTATTTTTCTGAAATTCTCTTGCTTTTTCTATGATCCAATGGATATTGGCAACTGGGTAGTTGCAGTTGTTAGGTAAACATTTCCTTGTGAATTTTTTGCTAACATTTCAGCTTAACATTTCAATATACCTTAAGCTTAAATCATTATTATTTCTCTTCTGCCTGTACCCTCCATCACAGGTGCTCATACTTATACACTTACTGACTCTTGTAATGGCTGCATCTACCTTTATAGTAAATTTGGTCTGAAAGTCCCTTCTTCATTCTTATGTATATTTGTCTCTTATCTGAAAAATTTCATTAACTAGTGACTAGATTCCATGACTCCAGTTTCTCCATTTTTATATTCATGGACAACAAGGAGATCAAACCAGTCAATCCTAAAGGAAATCAACCCTGAATATTCATTGGAAGGACTGATGCTGAAGCTGAAGCGCGAATACTTTGGCCATCTGATGTGAAGAGCCAACTCATTGGAAAAAACCCTGATCCTGGGAAAGATTAAGGCAGAAGGAGAAAGGGGTGACAGAGTATGAGATGGTTGGATGGCATTACCAACTCAATGGACATGAGTTTGAGCAAACTCCGGGAGATAGTGAAGGATAGGGAAGCCTGGTGTGCTGCAGTCCATGGGATCACAAAGAGTCAGACATGACTTAGCAACTGAAAACAACAGCAACAACAATTTACATGCTGATTTGTTGTTGTTGTTTAGTCGCTAACTGTGTCCGACTCTTTTACAACCCCATGGGCTGTAGCCCGCCAAGCCCCTCTTTCCATGGTATTTCCCAGGCAACAATCCTGAAGTGAGTTGCCATTTCCTTCTCCAAGAAATCTTGCCAACCCAAGGATGGAACCTGTGTCTCCTGAATTGGCAGACAGGTTCTTTACCACTGAACCACCTAGGAAGCCCTTATATGTTGATATCTCCCATTTAATTATTAAAACCTTAAGGGCATGGGGTTCTCTTCATTATCACAGTTTCTAACATAGTGACATATTCATAATCAGTTCCTGCTTAGTGCTTATTTACTTACCCTAAGGGACTTCCCTGGTGGCTTAGCTGGTAAAGAATCAACCTGCAAGGCAGAAGACCTTGTTTGGATTCCCGGGTCGGGAAGATCCCCTGGAGAAGGGATAGGCTACCCACTCCAGTATTCTTGAGATCCCCTGGGGGCTCAGAGGGTAAAGAATCCATCTGCAATGCGGGAGACCTGGGTTCAAATCCTGGGCTGGGGAAATCCCCTGGAGGATGGCATGGCAACCCACTCTAGTATTATTGCTTGGAGAATCCCCATGGACAGAGGAGTGCCGCGGCCAGCACAGTCAAGGAGCAACCCCCGNCCTGCCTTCTGTACAATGTCATGAACCTCCATCCATAGTTCATCAGGCACTCTGTCTATCAGATCTAGTAAGCCTTGGTTTTCTGACCCTCACTGACAAGGAAAAACAGAATGTATAATAATTGAGATTCAGTTGGAGCACCCTGGCTGCAGTGTTGAGAAGGGACTGGAGGGAGAAGCATGGCCATTGCCATCAGCTAGAGGAAAGGTGATGCTGACCCTTGGACCAGTGAGGTCATAGCAATTATATTCTCATTTATCTTCCACCAACCTCTGACATATGTACTGAAATGATCTATATAGAGGAGGAGATTCAGGCTCAGAGATAAAGTGACTTGCCTAAGGATTCAAAGCATATGAGTGGCAGAGCTTGGATATGAAGCCTAGTTCAACTCCAAAGTCCTAGTTCTTAGTAATCATACTGCTACAGTCCTCTCATATGGGCCTTATTATCCCAAATTGCAGATGAGAGTACTGAGACTCTAAGAACCCAAGAAACTTGTTTGAGATCAAGTAGGTCTTAATGATGGAGAAGGCAATGGCACCCCACTGCAGTACTCTTGCCTGGCAAATCCCATGGACGGAGGAGCCTAGTAGGCTGCAGTCCATGGGGTCACTAGGAGTTGGACACGACTGAGCGACTTCACTTTGGCTTCTCACTTTCATGCATTGGAGAAGGAAATGGCAACCCACTCCAGTGTTCTTGCCTAGAGAATCCCAGGGATGGGGGAGCCTGGTGGGCTGCCGTCTATGGGGTCGCACAGAGTCGGACACAACTGAAGCGACTTAGCAGCAACAGCAGCAGCAGGTCTTAATGACTCCAGAGCTATCACTCGGACTTCCCTGGTGGCATAGGTGATAAGAATCCACCTGCCAGGACAGGGGACATGGTTTCACTCCCTGGTCTGGGAAGATTCCACATGCTGTGGAGCAACTCAATCCTGTGTGCGACAACTACTGAGCCTGCACTCTAGAGCTTGCAAGCCTCAACTACTGAGCCTGTACGCGGCAACTACTGAAGCTCATGTGCTGGAGCCTGTGCTCCACAGCAAGAGAAGCCACTGCAACGAGAGGCCCTCACACTTCAACAGGGAGTAGCCCCTCCCTTACTGCAACTAGAGAAAGCCTGAGCAGAAATAGCAAATACTCAGAGCTGCCAAAAGATGGATAAATAAATACAACTTTTAAAAGAGTTAGTACTCTTATTACAAACCAAGACTAATTCTCAAAAAATGGGACTCTTGCCCACAGATGCTTCTATTCTGGGTGGGAGGATTCTTTATATGAGAGCCTCTGAACTGTCAATAAAGCATGTAGGGCATGCAGAGGAGGTAAAGTGACATTTACCTGGAGTCAGGGGAAGAGGGGATTGATGGAAAGGTTGCTGTTTGCCAAAGGCTTTGAGAAATAGCTGGCTAAGTCCTGGACAATTCTTAACTGTGGTCAGGACTGCTGTTGGTTCTTCTCAAAGACATAATAGCTGTCTCTTATACACATCTTCTGCATAGANGGGGAAGAGGGGATTGATGGAAAGGTTGCTGTTTGCCAAAGGCTTTGAAAAATAGCTGGCTAAGTCCTGGACAATTCTTAACTGTGGTCAGGACTGCTGTTGGTTCTTCTCAAAGACATAATAGTATCTTGAAAAAAAAAATATATATCACATAACATATATGTTATACATAAAACTTTTAAAAGATAGAAGGAAATAAAAATTTAAATAAACAGTACTCAAAACTCCATGCTCTGAGATAACCACTGGTATTATGTTAAAGTAGACTTATCCATATTTTTTCCCATGTATAAACACACCTTTTGAAAATTGGATTATAGGGTATATATTGTTTTACAATGGGATATTCCCACTTCATGTATTTTGAACATTTGCCTACATGATTCAATGTGGAAATTTCATTCTACAAAATCATTTGTAATAGTTGCAAAGTATTCCGTTATTCTTTTACACCAAAAATAGTAACTGAATATCTAACTATCTGAAAAGTACTGTCCTGGGTAGAAGTGAGAAAAGTCCTCAATCTTATGTAATTTACATTTTAGTAAGAGAGGACAGACATTTCAAAAAAAGAAATGTAGTAAATAGATAAGTATAGGGCCTTGTAGGCCGTTGTGAAGATTTTTATTTTTGCTGTTAGTGAAATTGGGAACCATTGCACTGCCTATCGTATGAGTATGTAATTTATCCAACCAGTTCAGGCATTGGTTGGCCATTTAGGTTATTCCCAATATTTTGCTATTATGAAGAACATATTTTTATATATAGATATATAGTAGACACTTTTTTGCTTATTGGCTGTTTGATGTTTCTATCATTAGAGTAGTATATTCTAATTGTGATAAGTCAAAGAATATAGAGATATATACAGAAATTTCAATAATCTCCTCACTCTCTTTTCAATTTCACCCTTCTGACATAATTAAACTGAATTAGTCAGAAAACAGAAAAATACATGGGTACTTTAACAGAGATAATTGTAATCCAGGATGGAGTTGACATGCTAGGGCCCATAATTCATTCAAGTACAATTGTTGGCCTAATCCCACCCTATCTATTTTTGTAAATAAAGTTTTATTGGAACATAGCCATGCTCATCTGTTTTTCAATCATCTATGACTGCCTTCCTGATACAACAGCAGAGTTGAGTAGTTGTTACGGACACAGTATGGCCTGCAGAGCCTAAAATGTTTGTTGTCTGGTCCTTTACAGTAAAAGTTTACAAATCCCTGATGCAGGAGATTGGGGTGGTATGAAGAATACTAGCCCCCAATGATGTCCATATCCTAGTCTCCAGAATCTGTCTATTAGGGAAAGAAAGCCCTTTGAGGAAAGTGCATTACTTCAAGGTTGGGAATCATATGATTCATGTAGGTCATATACAGAATATCAAAACCTGTGTACAGGTGTCCCAGAACACTGACCAAAGAGATCCAAGCACATATTTCAATTTTCTAGTGACATTTTCTACTAAATAACTACAGAACTAAATCTATTCCTTTGTGCAAAAAATATGCATGATATGCATTCTATGTACTTCACAAAGCAAAGTTCCTGCTGTCATGAAGTTTTGGCTAAGGGGACTTTGTAGATAATGATATGGTTACAGATCTTGAGAAGGGGACATTATCATGGATTACCAGTGTGCATCCAATGTAATTGCAAGGGTCCTTAAAAGGAGTAGAAGGAGGCAGGAGAGTCAGAGAGAGAGGTGAAGATGCTATACTGCTGTCTGTGAAGGTGAATCCATAAGCCAAACTATACAGGCAGCTTCTAGAATATGGTAAAGGCAGGGCAATAGATTCTTTCCTAACCCCTCTGGAAGGAATGAAGGCTTGCTGATACCTTGATTTTTTAATTTATTTTTTAATTGAAGGATGACTGCTTTACAGAATTGTGTCGATGCCTTCATTTTAACCCAGTGAAACCCATTTTGAACTTCTGACCTCCAGAACTGTAAGATAATAAATGTGTATTGATTTAAGCCACTAGGTTTGTGGTAACATACTGCAGCAGCAATAGCAATGCAATACCATTGACTTAAACAGATACGGGAAGACTGAGGAGGCAAAAGGGGGCTTTGAGATAATAGAGAAGCTGTAGGAAATGGCTCTCCACCCCTAGGGCTGGAGAACAAAGGGAATTAGCCAGAGTTGTTTGAACTCAGACACTAGGAGAGCCGGGACCCAGACCTCTTGAGGAGTAGACACTAGAGGACCAGTGCTCTAAAGGGGCATCATGAATCTCATTCTGGGTTTGTGGAAAGTAGTGAGAACTGGAGCCAACTGTTGCAGCCAGTGTGAAAAATTACTGGGCTTACTTTTACAGGAAGCCCTCGGGAGGCAAATAGGAAGTCCCTCCTTAAGCTTTCCAGTCTCCCTCCTGCACCCCATATTAACAGAGGGTGACAGTAGCTGGCAACTGTAGTTTGTGGCGTTTCAGGCCTGGCATCACAAAGCAGAATGAAAGGTTTCTGGACCTGAGACAAGAGTCTAACAACAAGCACATAGTGTTAATGATATTATCTGCATGCTATACACTTTTCTCTGTGCGCATACAAAGATTTATTCACATGTATTATAGGCGTTCCTCTTTTTATTTAGAAAAAAAATGTGATCATATTATACACATTACTTGAAAACTTGGTTGTTTCATCAAACTATCAATATATATTATGCTCATCTTTCCAAATAAGCATACTAGAACAATCTCATTTTTTTAAAAAGCTGCTCAGTAAAATCTAGTGGAAATGCTAACATTTATCCAGTCGTTCTCAATTCTGGTGATTAGTCCAGGGTTTGGCATGTGACTCAATCCAGTCTGGAGTCCACTGGAGCTGAGGGTGTGGTCAGACCTACCCAATCACATGACTGAGAGTGTGAGAGGAGCACTTCCTCCAAAGGAAAATCTACATTTTTGACAGAAAGAAAAACTGCTGGAGAAGGAAACAAAAAATGTCCACCTCAACTTCGTCATATCCTTTGCCTGTTGCTTCTGTTGGGTAGTTTTTTCATCAGTTGATTAATAGTCTTTGAAGATAGTGAATATTAATCCTTTTTATATGTATTACAAATGTTTTTTTCTCGCATGTGATTTCTTTGTGGCATCTTTTACCACACAAAAGTTAAAATTAGTACATAGTCCAATATGGGTTTTTTTTTTTTTTTTTTTTTTTTTTAGTTTCTGGCTGTGGATTTCCTTTCTTGCTTAATGTTTTCCTCCTACAGAGATTAAGCACACCGGTCACTGCATTGGTCAGGATAGATTAGGGGTGCTGTGATAAGAAGGAAAAATCGACCAAAATCTCAGGGAAGTAAATCAGTAGAAGTATTGCTGCTTATATTACATGTTAGGTTGGCAGAAAGCTGTATGGATTGTGATCACTCAAGGACCCATGCTGAAGGAGACTGAATCTCAAGATGTGCTTCTATAAACACAAACACAAAGGAAGAAGAGGAAGAGGAAATGATGGGTCAGCACTGGCTCTTAAAGTTTCTGCCCTGAGTTTTCTTGGTGGTCTAGTGCTTAGGACTCCAAACTTCTACTGCAGAGGCATGGGTTTGATCCCTAGTTGGGGAACTAAGATCCCCTATGCTGCCAAAACAAAAAAAACCACTTATGCCCCCAAAGGCCATCTGTGATTTCCATTCACAAGTTATCAGCCAAATTCAATCACATGGTCAGGATTAATTTCAGACTGAAAGGGGAAGTACAATCCTACCATATGCTTAGGAGAAGAAAACCAAAATATTTATAAACAGCCACAAGGATTACTATAATCCACACTTCAGCCACCAGAAGCCTTTCCCACAACCCAAATATTCTCACTCATAGGCTTCCCTGGTGGTCCAGTGGTTAAGAATCTACCTACCAATGCAGGGGACACGGGTTCGATCCCTACTCTGGGAAGATCCCACATGCAGCAAGATAACTAAACCCCTGCTCCACAACTACTGAGGCCCACGTGCCTAGAGCCCCTGCTCTGCAGCAAGAGAAGCCATCTCTCTGCAGTGAGAGGCCCGAGCACCGCAGCTGGAGATTGGCCTACACTCGCCAGAACTAGGGAAAGCCTGTGCACAGCAGTAAAGACCCAGTGGAGCCAAAACCAAAACCACAACGAAAAAACCCCACAAAACCAAAAAATCCAAATAGTCTCACTCACTTTTTCTGAAGGGAATCAACCCCAAAGTCCCATTCTGATTGGACCTTTATTCTCACATTTTAGTCCTTGGGGAGGTTTTAAATGTGGATATGAGGGCAACAGCCTTGAATAGATT
The DNA here is from genome assembly GCA_006410875.1 of Neotragus pygmaeus. Lineage (NCBI taxonomy): Eukaryota > Metazoa > Chordata > Mammalia > Artiodactyla > Bovidae > Neotragus > Neotragus pygmaeus. The sequence goes on from SJYV01014361.1 coordinate 9,396, forward strand.
CTTACTATAATGCTGGGTTTTCCTTGTTTCCTTTTATTTGTGAGTAGAAGCAGTCTTCCAACTCTGCAAATCTCTGAATTCCTGGACTCTTTCTTTTGTCTTTCAGTCCTGCTTGCAAACCACTCAGCCCCTCCCTCTCTGTAATAACTTGTCAAAAACAGCCAAAACATACGGTTAACATTATGTTTTTTTAATTGCTTCTTCTCGATCTACAACTTCATTAGGTACATAATTTACCTTCCAAGTAATTTTCAGGCAACAGCTTTTACCAAATGTTTCACCATTGGATAACATGACTCATCATCCTTGTCACTGCCAATGACACTTTACAGGTTTTTGTTCTGGCAGCATCTCATATTAGGCATGAGGTCAGGATTAAGTTGTATTAACAAACTCCAAATCTTGATCACTGAACACAATGAAAGTTTATTTCTTGCCCATGCTATATATCCAGTGTGGGTCAGCAGGGCCGACTGTTTGATGAAGTCACCCAGGAGCCTTAGCTGATGGAAGATCCACTTCAGCATCTGCTTCTACAATCATCACAGCAGGGAGCAGGAATATGGCACCTATCCATGGCTCTGCCTAGAAGAGACACATCTCCCTCCTCCTAACACTGGGATATTTGCGAACAAACTTAATGGCTCTCACAGGTATTTTGTTTTGAGGATTTACTGCAGTGAAATAGACTATAGGTAACAAGAACAACCTCTCATTATCCACATCACTGGGTCCCATTTTTTAACTCCAAGAAAGACTACTCTATTTTTATGGTTCTGAGGATGGGCCACCATATTCTGAGCCCACCTCCAAAAAAATGTAATTTTGCTTTAAAGCTAAATAAAAATATCCAGTCCTTAAGACTGACTTCCTTCCACTACAACACCGTCACTCAAAATAAGTTATAATTTGGATATCTTCTTATTCTATCTTTCTTCCTTATCTGATATTTCATTCTGCAGTTCTATTAAAGACTGAAACTCCTGGTTAATAACATGTTTTACAAGAGAGTCAATTCAGAGAAATTTTTAAAGTTCTTATTCAAAACAAAATCCTTATTTTGTTTTTATGCAAAAATTTTAAATGACTTAGTTTAGTTCCCTAAGATGGTGGATATTCATCAGGTTATGATGATCTACTTTGTGGAATGGAAGAATGTTAGTTAGACAGAAAAGTGAACTATTGTTTAGCAACTAAAATGTTAACATAAATATCTGGGCATATTCGAGAAGTAGCAACATGAGGCAACTTTCTAATCATTTATCCTGAAATTAGATCCTCGATCTATCTTGAAGCTAGGCTCCCTTCATGCAGGCTTCTTAATCATTGGATGAAAATGCTTCAGCAGAAAATATGTTGAATTAAATATTACAGAGGGGATGGCTGCTGAAAATCCCTTGTCTGTGAAGAAACAGACAATACAGCAGGTAAGTAAGCAAAGGAGACATTCATTCATTTAGCTGGCACTTACTAAGTTCTTGTTATATGTCAGTTCCTATTCAAGCATAAAAGGTACAGTGGAAAACAAGATAGGTACTAACCCTGACTTCCTGAGTCTTACTGTTAGGTATGGGTCAACACCAAGTAGACAAATAGATAAAATAATTATACATTGTGATAGCTATAATGAAAAAAAAGAGAGACACATCATACAGGATCCTTGATTGTAAACAAGCAAACCCACTTGGGTTAAAAAAAAGTGGTGGGGGGTGGGGGGGAGTTGTTAGAAGGTAATTGGAAACTTTGGATCAAAGGGAGTCTGGATAAGTAGACTTGGAAAGCGAACTAGAACCCTGAGAGATCCAGAGACTGAATATCAGAAACCACTGAGAAGGTGATGCTGCAGATAGCTGGGTTTGCTAGGTCTGTGCCCTTGTGTCTAGGTCTCAACAGAGAACCAGGGAACCAACAGCAAGCTTTTGTTCTCCTGGGTTTGATTCACACTCCTGTCCTGCTGCCTGAACCGTGAAGCTGTTCTCCCTCTGCTCCTGGCTTCCATTGTGGGTGGCTAGCTCTGGACACTTGCTTTCCATAAAAACCCCCACCATGGGGGATTCCCTCTGTGAGGTCTAGTATAATAGAGGTGACTTAGATGTGGGTCAGCCAAAACTAAGGTAAATGTTGACTACAGGTGAAATAAACGCCACCATGTACTGTCTTGGATAAGAAGGCATCTCAGAGGGAATAACTTCTAAGCTGCTGCTGCTGCTGCTAAATCGCTTCCATCGTGTCTGACTCTGTGCGACCCCATAGATAAGCCTATTTCTTCCTTTTCCTAAATTTGCTACACTATGGGTTTAATAAGTGTTTTCCTGATGACTGATGAAATTGAGCATCTTTTTCTGTATCTATTGGCCGTTTAGAATATGCTCTTTAGTGAAGTGCCAATTTAACCCTCTTGTCTATTTGCTCTATTGGTTTGTCTGCTTTTTATTTTGTTGAATTGCTTTGAATAAGTTTTATAAGCCTATTGTATAATATTATAGAAGATCTCTTTTCTTGGATACATGTATTTTAATATGGTCTCCCACTGCTGCTGCTGCTAAGTCGCTTCAGTTGTGTCTGACTCTGTGCGACCCCATAGATGGCAGCCCACCAGGCTCCCCTGTCCCTGGGATTCTCCAGGCAAGAACACTGGAGTGGGTTGCCATTTCCTTCTCCAATGCATGAAAGTGAAAAGTGAAGTGAAGTTGCTCAGTCGTGTCCAACCCTCAGCGACCCCATGGACTGCAGCCTTCTAGGCTCCTCCGTCCATGGGATTTTCCAGGCCAGAGTACTGGAGTGGGGTGCCATTGCCTTCTCCGGGTATCCCACTAGTGGCTTGCTTTTTCTCTGTCTTCTAGGACCCACCTCCTAGAGTAATGGAAATAGAAACAAAAATAAACAAGCGGGACTTAATTAAACTTAACAGCTGTTGCACAGCAAAGGAAACTACAAACAAGGTGAAAAGACTACCCTCAGAATGGGAGAAAATAATAGCAAAGGAAAAAACTGGTAAAGAATTAATTTCCAAAATATACAAGCAGCTGATACAACTCAATATCAGAAAAACAAACAACCCAATCATAAGGTGTGAAAGGGACCCGAAGAGACGTTTCTCCAAAGAAGACATACAGATGGCTAACAAGCACATGAAAAGATGCTCAACATCAGTCATTATTAAAGAAATGCAAATCAAACTACAATGAGACATCACCTAACACCAGTCAGAATGGCCTTCATCAAAAAGTCTACAAACAATAAATGCTTGTGAGGGTGGAGAAAAGGGAACACTCTTGCATTGCTGGTGGGAATGTAAATTGACATAGCCTCTATGGAAGACAATATGGAGACTACTTAAAAAGCTAAGAATAAAACCACCATATGACTCAGCAATCCCACTCCTAGGCATATACCCTGAGGAAATCAAAACACGTGAAAAAGACACATGTACCCTAATGTTCATTGCAGTACTATTTACAATAGCTAGAACATGAAAGCAACCTAGATGTCCATCAACAGATGATTGAATAAAGAAGCTGGGGTACATATGTGCAATGGAATACTACTCAGCCATAAAAAGGAACAAATTTGAATCTGTTCTAATGAGGAGGATGAAACTAGAGCCCATCATACAGAGTGAAGTAAGTAAGAAAGAAAAGTAAGTATCGTATACTGACACATATATATGAAGTGATGGCACTGATGAATTTATTTTTAGGGCAGCAATGGAGAAACAGACACAGAGAGCAGACCTATGGGCACGGTGGGAGGAGAGGAGG
>SJYV01014364.1:0-12009 GCA_006410875.1 Neotragus pygmaeus
AGGAGCTGCAGCCCAGGGAGATGGGGAACCCCCCGGAGAGTCTGCGGGGGCGAGCGGGGTGCAGCCCGGGTACCCGGGACAGCAGAGCTGGCACACGACCCCCAGCGGTTCGCGGGGCTTTGAGACGAGCTGAACTGACCAGTCACCATTCCTGTTGAAGACTTTACTCTCACGTCTGGTCCCTGGAGGTCAGCGGCTGCCAAAACCACCCTTCACGGGTACCGAGAGGAGGTAGAGAGGTGCCCGGGAAAGGGGACGCTGGACGCCTGGGCAGAGCTCCAGACCACTGCAGACTCCTGTCTGCCGTCCCCAGGGAGGCTGTGCCACTGTCCTCCGGGCCCGTCCAGCGGGGTCCAGGGACCAAGGGGGGATGTGGGGGACCGTGGACAGAGACAGGGGACGGGGCTGTGCCATCACCTTGCCGTGGCACCCAAGAACGAGCACCATGTCCGTCGGCACCTCGGGGTCCCCCCATGGACAACCTCCGCGCTCAACCCCAGGGGCCCAGGAGTTCCCTCGGGCAGGCTCTGAGGGTGGCGACCGCTGCTTCCCCGGAAAGCCTCCCGGGCACGCTGCGATCTGAGGGTGCTCGGTTTTGCTCCCTGCTGCGTCCACTGAGCCCAGGCCGCCGCAGGGCCTGGCACACAGAGGCCGGGGGTGCCTGTCGACCCATAGCCAAGGGGTGCCTGGGGAGGCAGAACGGTCTGAGGGCCCCCATATCATGACAACCCAGGTGAGAGATGGAGCTCGGCCCGAGGGGACCCAAGGAGACAAGCTGCCTGCATAAGACGGGCAGCCAGAGGCCCCAGAGCTCGCTCCAGGACCCGGACTGGGGGCCGCTGAAAGGGCTCGCTCAACTCCAACCACCCAGCCCTCAAAGCGCCAGACCCCCCAGGGCCCTCCCGCCCTGTCCCCCCCTGCAGCAGCCTTCCACCTGCACCTCACAGCTTCCCCTGGGTCCCCCCCACCCCAGGAGAGAGTCCACACTCCACCTGCCTCCTCCTCTGCCACTTCCTCCAGCCTGTGCCCTCCTCGCCACTCACCCCGAACTTGGCTCCACCGAGGCCAAGCTCTCCAAAGCCTTCACGCCCTTGCCCAGGTCCCATCAGCCCTGCCAGGAGCACCATCCTGCAGCTTGGCGGTCCAGGAACTCATTGCGGGCGGTGGGGTGCGGGGGGTGGGCAATCACCTGCCCACACCCCCGTCTCCCCACTGGGCACACCAGGGTAGGATGTCAGAGCCCAGAGGATAAGAGAGTCAAACACTGTCCCCATGTCAGCCCTGCGCTGGTCCCCCTGCCCCAGGCCTCCCCTTCCCAACAGCCCAGAGTAAATCCCCTCCCCCCGCTGGCTCCAGCTCCCCTCACCCGCTGGCTGGGCCTGTGTGACCCTGGGCGAGTCCCCTCACCTCGCTGTGCCTCAGTTCCTGCAGGCCCTACACAACAGGACTGACCTGCAGGCTGATAGCTGACTGTAGCTAATGTGCTACGTACAGTAAGCCCTTCATCAACACTTACTATCAGTATTCTTCTCACAGCCCCTTCTATAGCATAGCAATCCCTTGTCCTCTGACTTTTCCATAACCAGTAAGAGGGTCATTCCCTGACCAGGAAGGGGAAGAGAAAACGACTATCCCCACCCTGCAGTCGTGGTCCATGAGGAGGGGCTGCATGGGGACCTGAGCACAGGGGCCCACTGGGGCCCGAGGGGCACCCAGCAGCAGCCTTCCCCCACCTTTGTTCCTAGGACAGTCCGGCTGTAGGCCAGACAGACCCTGAGTTCAGGGTCCTATCCAGCAGCCCTGCATGGCAGCTGGGGGTAAACTCAGTGAGGGCCCCCAGAGCCTGGCTGAAGAGCCTGGCCAGGGAAGTCCAGAACACGGTGCTTGTCTGTGTTCTCAGAAGCCCTCACCAAGGCCACACGGTCGGGACAAAGAGCCCTCCCCAGAGTCCCCCCCACAGCTGCCACACTGCCTGCCCCAGTTCTTGACTCTGCAGTTAGGGTCCATCTGCCTGGCGGTGTATTCTCCCGGGGCTGGACCTGCAATGATCACAGTTCTCTGCTCAGAACGGCCATCGGCACCAGTGAACACCAGCTCTGCCACCTAGCCAGGCACCTAGACTCTCCCTGAACCCTCACCAGGCCCCCCTCCAGGGCAGCCCTAGTGACCACCTCCGTTTTTACCAAGACTCAGAAAGGTTGGCATCATCGATTCAATGGACGTGAGTTTGAGCCAACTCCAGGAGATGGTGAAGGACAGGGAAGCCTGGCGTGCTGCAGTCCATGGGGTGGGAAAGAGCCAGACACGACTGAGCGACTGAACGACAACAGAAAGGGTGGACCTGCCAAGGTCACACAGCCGGGCAGTGGCAGCACCAGAAAGGCACCCGGACCTCCTGCTCCCCCTGAACACCACCACGTCCTATGTCCCTTTTCCGGGACCCTGGGAGGCCTGGCACAGGCTGCGTGGAGAACTGTCCTGGGACAGGCTCTCAGATGGGCAGGTGGGCATGTTTCCTATCTCTGGTCAGGCACCCACCCCAACAGTCGGGCACACAGCACAGACCCCAGCAAGCAGGAGCCCAGGTGGCCCCTCAAGGAGCATCCCGTGCGGGGCAGCAGCAGCTGCGACATGCCTCAGGGCTGTGAGCTTGCACCAGCTGTGGACATTCTCGGGGTCTCCGCTTCCCCCTCCATAAAAGGAGGCTGAGGCCCTTCCCTCCCAAAGCCAGCACCCAATGTCCCTGGGATCTGACAGGGACAGAAGGCCTCCACCCTCCCAGGCCTCCCCAGGAATGAGCAGTCTTTCTGCGGATAAACAGGAAGGGCAGGCGAGAGCTGCAGAGGGCAAAGGCAGGAAGCCGCCCCAGTTTGAGAAGCCTCACAATTCACTCCCAGCTGGATTTCACCTCGGCTACTTCCTGGCTGTGTGACCTTGGGTAGGGGAACGCCCCTCTCTGTGCCTCACTTTCCCCGGTAAGAACTGGGGAAAATGGAAGTACGTCCTCCTAGGAGTCACCAAGGCGATCCACAGAAAGTACGAGGCCCCGAGTCCACGGAGGAGACTGGCGGGTGGGGCGGGGGGACGGGGCTGGCTGCTCCCGGGCTGAGCGAGGCCTCTCTGTCCAGCCGGTCGGTGGAGCAGGGCGAGACCATCACTCCCCCCAGCGACCCCGCGCCCCCAGCTCCATGCCCAGGCCGGGATCGGGGTCCGCAGGGCGCAGCCGCCCAGCCCTCCGCAAGGCCCGATCGGACCCTGGCCGGGGGAGGTGGGGTGCGCCCGCAGCGAAAGCAGGGACGCGACTCGGGCCGCCGGGACCCCGACGCGCCGCCCCCGCGCGGCCCGGCCCCTCCCCAGGCCGCGGCTCACCAGGGCTCTCTTGGACGCTGCTGCAAGCGGGTANCGGGGTGCGCCCGCAGCGAAAGCAGGGACGCGACTCGGGCCGCCGGGACCCCGACGCGCCGCCCCCGCGCGGCCCGGCCCCTCCCCAGGCCGCGGCTCACCAGGGCTCTCTTGGACGCTGCTGCAAGCGGGTACGCCCCTCGGGCAGTCGCGGCCGCTGCCGCCGCAGGCCCGGCTCAGAAGGGGTTCCGATTCTTCCCGGGTGTCCGCCATAGGGTCTCCGCCTGCCAGACGGACCGCGTAACGACGCTAAACGCGAGCTCCACTGCGCAGGCGCAGTGCCCCTGTCCCGGGTTCGGGCGGAGGCGGGGACAGCACTATGATGAAGGGGCGCCCCTTCCCACCAGCCAGTAAGGATGGAGAGCTTGCTCGTGGAGGCGGGACTTACCCGACCACACGCCCCCTGGTGGGCGGGGCTCAGCTTCCTGGTGGGAGGGGCTATAAAGGTCTCGAGACAGGGGAAAGCGCGTTCTTCATGGGTGGTCCAGCCGACTCAGTCCGCCCCACGTGGGCACCGGTTAGGAATGCTGCTTCTTGGGCCGGCTCCACCCGCCTTCATTGGCAGGACTGATGCTGAAGCTGAAACTCCAATACTTTGACCACCTGATGCCAAGAACTGACTCATTGGAAAAAACCCTGATGCTGGGAAAGATCGAAGGTGGGAGAAGAAGGGGAGGACAGAGGATGAGATGGTTGGATGGCATCACCCACTCAACAGACACAAGTTTGAGTAGGCTCTGGGAGTTGGTGATGGGCAGGGAAGCCTGGCGTGCTACAGTCCATGGGGTTGCAAAGAGCCAGATGCAACTGAATAGTACCTGATTAGTATCCTTAATTACATCAGCAAAATCTCTTTTGCCATCTAACCCACCACAACCACAAGCATAATGGAGAGGGAGATGTCATGGGACCCAAAATTCTGCCTCCCACAGAGTTCTGAAAGATCAATAATAAAAAGATTAAATTCCCCATAGGTGGTGGTGTTCAATCGTTAAGTCATGTCTGATGCTTTGTGACCCCATGGACTGGAGCACACCAGGCTTCCCTGTCCTTCATTATCTAGAGTTTGCTCAAATTCCTGTTCATTGAAGTTGGTGATGCCATCCAACCATCTCATCTTCTGTCCCCCACTTTTCCTGCCCTCAATCTTTCCCAGCATCATGATCATGGGAAAGGGGCAAAGGATAAGAACGAGAAGCTCACAAAAGAAGAAATATGAATAATGAGTGCTTGAAGCAAAACACCACCTCATTAAAATAAAGATAGCACAAATTGCAATAACAATGAAACCAGTGAGCCCATCACTTGGCAAATATTTAAAAGATGATAGAGCCCTGAAGGGCAAAACTGTGGTTATCCCAGGATGGTAGAGAGAAATCGCAGGATGTGTTTGTGGGTTTGGTTTGGGGTTTTGTTTTTTTGTTTTGTTTTTAATCAGTTTGTATCTTCAACCCTGGGGAAAAAGTAGGATATTTTTATTCTGAAAGAGCAAATAATAGATGCACACAGCTCTCAGACAGTAAAAAATCTGCCTATAGTAAAGAATCTGCCTATAGTGCAGGAGACCCGGGTTTGTTTCCTGGGTCAGGAAGATCCCCTGGAGAAGGGAATGGTAACCCACTCCAGTGTTCTTGCCTGGAGAATCCCATGGACAGAGAAGTCTGGTGGGCTACAGATCATGGAGTTACAAAGAGTCGAACACAACTAAGCAACTAACACTTTGCAAAAATGGCCCATCCCCCAAGGACGCGTCTTTATTGCAATTAAAGAATTCCTTTGATGTTTATACAAACTCAGGAGGCCAGAATGGAATGCTGTGCTGAGTAAGCATTTACGTGGACTTTTTGTTTCAAGAAAGGCTGGTCTGGATGCTGAACACAGGGTTAACAGAAGGAGCTCTAGCAACAGGGAAAATAGGAACAAGGCTTCTGAGATGCCAATGTATGTCCTTGGTACAATCAAACTGTCCCTGGGGTGCAGACAGATGGCCTCTGGGCCATGTCCATTACTAGCTTTCAGTTAGTCGGTCAGCCTTATGCTTCGAGGTGACTGTGGGGAGAGTAAAGCCTGGGAGGGTCCTCGGGGTAGGCTGCTGGCAGTGCCATGTGCAGACCTCCTGGGACCCGGGGCCCCGGCTGGGAGGGGCAGGGCCAAGGGAGCAGCGCTGGCCTGGGAGTGAAACCAGAGACACCAGCCTGGTCTCGATGTGACTACTTCAGGCAAGTCATGGCCCTTCTGGGGGCCTCAGTTTCCTCTTCTGTGAAATAGAACCAAAACAAAACCAAGACAGCTGTGAAGCTTTGCACTGGCCCTCAGGAGTCCCCGGGCGCTCACAGCACCCCGCCTCCCCACCCGTCAAAGGCAATGTGACCTTGGCTGAAGTCCAGCCCTTGGGCGAGCTGCCTCCTCCAAGTCCAGCCACTCTGTGAGGTTGACCAGGAGCCGTCACTCAGCCAGTCCTGCCCAGCATGTGTACCGACCACCTATTGTGCCACAGACATCAGGCTGGGCACTAGGATGCAGCAGTGAAGAAAACAGCTGCTTGGGATGCTGACATTGTTACTGCTGCTTCTGCTGCTGGATGGTCTGAGGGCATGCCACATACTCCCTCCGCCCGGCTCCCCGTCTGTAAAGTGCGGAGAGACTTACAGCAGCCTCACGTGGCTGTTAGACTTCCCTGGTGGCTCAGATGGTAAAGAGTTTGCCTCCAATGCAGGAGACCGGAATTCAATCCCTGTGTCGGGAGGATCCCCTGGAGAAGAAAATGGCAACCCTCTCCGGGATTAGTGCCTGGAGAATCCCGTGGACAGAGGAGCCTGGCAGGACACAGTCCTTGGGATCACAAAGAGCTGGACACGACTGAGCGACTGTCATACACACGTGACTGTTGAGAAGGTTCAAGCAAGGAGACGCATGTCAGGCGCCAGACAAAGCGGGGCGCTCAGTGACAAGGGCCAGCTGGCCTTCTGAGCTCCCTGTCTGTCTGTCCAGTGGAGGAGGCCAACAGAAAAGGAAAAAAGGGTGCTGTGATGGCATTCCCCAAGCTTGCAGGGAGGGAGGCAGACTCAGCGGGCTCTCTCACACCCCCCGTAAAAGGCCATGGGATGGGGAAACTGAGGCCAGAGGTGACAAAGCACACCAGGGTCTCCTGCTGTCTGTGGATGAGGTTGTGGGAGGTCACCAGGCTTCTTACCAGCTCTGTCCATGGGTCCTTCTGGTGCCCCAGACTGGGAAGCAAGCCTACAGGAGACCCGGAGTGTCAGCTGACACCCCTATCCCCATTTTCCTCTCTCTTTCCTCTTCCTGCCACGGACCTGCTGGCCCTCATCCTCAGCCTGATGCTGAGCAGGGCCCCATAGGTCTCCTGTGCACAAATATCCCTATTTCATGTGCTCCTTTGGGCTTTCCTGACGGCTCAGATGTAAAGAGTCTGCCTGCAATGCAGAAGACACAGGTTTGATCCTTGAGTCAAGAAGATTCCCCTGGAGAAGGAATGGCAACCCAGTCCAGTATTCTTGCCTGGGAAATCCCAAAAAGCTCCTCAGTCCATGTGGTCACAAAGAGTCGGGCACAATTTAATGGCTTAACAACTAAACAATGACAAGCAATAAATGTCCTAATTTCACATGCTGCTTATGTGTTTCCTAAGACACTTTCAGTGAAATATGTATAATGGCTATCTACAGCTGCGTAACAAATAACCCCAAAATGTCACATTTTAAAACCACGTCTGTTGTCTCCCAGCTTTTCCAAGACTGGAATCTGAAGGCAGCTTGGCCGGATGCCTCCCTGCATCTCTTGCAGGCTGTGATTAAGGTGCAGCAAAGGCTGCAGACATCTGCAGGGGCCTGGCTCACTCAGTGGCTATCAACTGAGTTCAGTTCCTCAAGGGCTGAAGGACCAGGGTCTCAGTTCCCTGGCCAATGGCCTCTCCATAGGGTTGCTAATGACAGGGCAGCTGGCTTCATCAAGACAAGAAAGTGAGAAAAGTCAGAGAGGACTCACACGATGGGAATTGCCATCTTCTAGAGCCTAACCTCAGAAGCAACACCCATCACTCCTACTGTGTTCTGTTGGTTAGAACGAGTCACCAGACCCAGCCCACCTGAGTCCAGGAGTGCAGGACCCACTCAGGATGGAATGGAGACCGGAGAGTTAGGCCGCCCAAGAGGACAGGCCACATCAGACCAGGCCTGGGGCAGGGCCCAAGGGGCCTGGGCATGGGCCCAGGTGACCCTCCAAAGCCACAGAGCAGCAGCTTCTTCCCTGCAAACAAGGCCAACCCAGAGGAAGCCACAAGCAGTTACAGAATCCCTGGTTTGCAAAGCAGACAAGAAAGCGCATCCTTGTCATAAACTCCATTTCCTGCCCTGCCCCTAGGCAAGAAAACAGCCGTGAGAGCCAACAGGGGCCAGTGTCCTCCTGTCTCCAGCCACCCCCGCCCCACACATGCCATGAGTGAATGAGGAATCCACCCACCGCCCAAAGCTGCCTTTCCAGTGTGGCTCTTGCTGTCTGCGTCCCTTGGAACCTGCAGTGGAAGAAGGCATCCTCTTGGTGGGGACAGCGACTTTGGGTCAGCCTGGCCGTCCCTCGTGCCGTATCAGGGCCACTGTCAGAGGCTCACACTGTCAACAGAGAACTTTCTCTCCCACACGTCACACCAAATTTGGCTTGAATGATAGAAATGCCCCCTCGGCTTCTGTATGCATGCTTGCAGTGAAGTGAAGTCGCTCAGTCGTGCCCGACTCTTTGCGACCCCATGGACAGTAGCCTGCACCAAGCTCCTCCATCGGTATGCATGCTTGCAACCATGTTATTTTGGGCAACGAGTTGCGTGTCTCATTCCCACATTGTTTTACAGAGAAATAATGGAACCTCTGCCCTAATGAAGCTGAAGCTCCGATACTTTGGCAGCCTGATGCGAAGAGCTGACTCATTGGAAAAGACCCTGATGCTGAGAAAGACTGAGGACAGGAGGAGAAGGGGACAACAGAGGATGAGATGGTTGGATGGCATCACTGACTCAATGGACATGAGTTTGAGCAAACTCGGGGAGATAGTGAAGGACAGGGAAGTCTGATGTGTTGCAGTCCATCGGGTCACAAAGAGTCGGACGTGATTCAGCGACTGAACAACGACAAATGGAGCTGCCCTGGGGAGGCCGCCAGGACATCGAGGAGACCCGAGAGGGGCCCAGAAACCCTCCCAGCCTGGGGCTATGACCAGCGCCCTGGGCCTGCTCGGGACACTGCTTGGCCATGCCCATTTCCTTCCTGGATGCACCAGGCCAATGCTCGCCACGGGGCTGGGTCTCCCCCGTCAACTGCAGGAGCGGCAAGCAGACACCCATGGCTTGTGCTCAGCCAGTCGATCATGTCCCACACTACGACGCCGTGGACCATAGCCCACCAGGCTCCTCTGCCCCTGGCTTATGTGTCCATAAAGCCAGTGTAGCTTCATGGTTTAATTCATTCAGTCACTCACTCATCCATGCATCTATTGAATGCCTTCTGCATGCCAGGAATTGTTCCTGTTGATTGAATAAGACAAAAACTGCCCTTCGGAACAGTTTCAAATGATTTCTAAAAGCACACAGAAAGGGCTTCCCTGGTGGTTCAGTGGTTAAGACTCAGAACTTCCAAAGCAAAGGACACAGGTTCAATCCCAGTTCAGGAAACTAAGATCCCATATGCAAGTAAGGCAACACCCAAAACAAAAAAGCAAGTAGAAAAACATTTAAATCACCCATCCTCAAAGGGGAAATCATTCAGCTCTGAATTCACATCCTTGTCCACAACCACCGTCCTGAGCTCAAGTAGCCCCACCCCCTTGCCAAGCCTCAGTCTCCATTTCCATAAAATGGAGGCAACGAGAGTGGCCATTCCCATTTGCAGAGACAAAGGGCATTCAAAGGGACCTCAGATCCCGTCCCTGCTCCTCCCCTGCCTCCCTCCTCCACCACCTCTGGGAGAAACGTAACTCAGTGTTTTAAGATCACAAAGAATTCTCAAGGCCCTGGTCATACTTCATTCCTGAAATGACCACCAAGATTAGCAAAGCAACGATCCTACCTTTGCACTTTGGGAAACTGAGGCTCAGAGAGGTCACGTGCTTTGTCTACAGCCACACAGTGAGGGGCTCAGTGGACATCGAGCCCGCCTGAGCCTGGGAAGAGAGTATGTCAGCTGAGCATGGGGCCAAAAGCCGGGGCATTGGTGAGCAAGACATCATGGGTGCCCTGGGGACCAGCCCCTGGGAAAACCATCTGCTTCCCAGGCTGGGCAGAGACTGAACTGGCTATTTTGAGTTCTCCCACACATGACACAAACAGCAAGAATCTGGGGAGACCCGGGGCATTGGTCACGTTGGGAACCGAGAGGCTTGGGGTGAGGCCAAGGGAAGGGTTGTGGGTGATGAGGGTCAGCAGGGCAGGGGCAGGAGGGCAGAGCCCAGAAGCCTTCGCGGTTGGGGTGCCTGCTGGAGAGAAGGCCCGTGGGAAGCCTGAATGAGAGCCTGGGAGACAGGGGGCTGTGTCAGGCTGGGAGGAATCCGAGGCCTTTCCAGGACAGGCAAGCATACCCAGGTCCCCCTGCACTGGGAGCCCAAGACAGGGTTTGGGCGGTGGGTTGGAACGACAATGCTTCTGAACTGTGGTGTTGGAGAAGACTCTTGAAAGTCCCTTGAACTGCAAGGAGATCCAACCAGTCCATCCTAAAGGAAATCAGTCCTGAATATTCATTGGAAGGATTGATGCTGAAGCTGAAACTCCAATACTTTGGCCACTTGATGGGAAGAACTGACTCACTGGAAAAGACCCTGATGCTGGGAAAGATTGAAGGTGGGAGGAGAAGGGGACGGCAGAGGGTGAGATGGCTGGATGGCCTCACCGACCGGATGGACGTGAGTGTGGGTGGCTCCGGGAGCTGGTGAGCATGCTGCGTTCTCAGTCCTGCAGTTGCGTCTGACTCTTTCGGATCACGTGGACTATGACCCGCCAGGCTTCTCTGTCCACGGATTTTTCAGGCAAGAGTACTGGAGTGGGTTGCCATTTCTTCCTCCAGGGGATCTTCCTGACCCAGGGATCAAACCCAGGTCTCCTTCGTCTCCTGCTTTGGCAAGCATATTCTTTACCACTGCCCCACCTGGGAAGACCCCACAAGGGCATATTATTTAGCCATAAAAAGGAACGAGGTGCTGACTCCTGACAATAATTATGCTAAGTGGAAGAATCGGATGCATAAGATCTTGTATCGTAGCATTCCATTCATGTGAGATGTCCAAGAGAGGTAAACTCACAGAGATGAGACAGGCAGGTTGGTGATTGCCAGGGCCTGGGGCAAGGGAGAATGGGGACTGTGTGCTGATGGATAGGAGGTTTCTCTTGTGGGTGATGAGAGTGTTCTGAAATTAGAGGGCGATGGTGGTTGCACAGCCTTGTGGACATACTAAAAACCACTGAATTGTATACTTAAAGGGGTGAGTTTTATGGAGTGTGTGTGTGTGTGTGTATGTGTGGTCAGTCATGTTTGACTCTTTTCAACCCCATGAACTGTACTCTGCCAGGCTCCTCTGTACATGGGATTTTTATGGTAAGAAAATTCATTGAATCTGAATTCTAGGGACTTCCATGGTGGTTCAGTGACTGACTCTACGCTCTTAGGGGTTCGATGCCTGGTCAGGGAACTGGTTTGCATGTCACAGCTAAAAGATCCTACATGCCACCACGATGACTGAAGATCCCACACACCTACACTAAGGCCCAGCTCAACTCAATAAATCAATTAATTAAAACATAATAAAGCAAAACAAACAAACAAAAATCTCGATTCTAAAAAACCTACACAGAGAGGCCATCTTTACGTGAGACAGTCTGGGAGGGCCTCTGGGAGGAGGTGACATTTTAGCTGGGGTCTGAAGGATGAGGAGGAGTTGGCCATGGGTCAGGGCAGGAGAGGGCGTGGCATTTATGGGGGGGCGACAGCGGGCTGAGGACAGTATGCTGAAGGGGAGGGGCGGAGGTAGAGCAAGGGGGCAGTAGCAGACCCCACAGGGTCTGACATCCAAGCTAAGCTTCTTCTGAGAGAAACAGGGTGCATCTGGAGGGTCTGAAGTTCAGGAGACAAACACGATGAGATTTATTCTTTTCAAGTGTGGTGGTTGGAGGGGGTGGATTAGAGGGGGAGGGGGCAGACACCTACCCCCCACAGGAGACCACATGGCCCATAGGAATCCTTTGGGACTGGAGGTGACCCAGTACAAATATGTCTCAACCCCATGCCTTAAAAGGTAAGGTGAGCCAGAGACTGCAGGGCAGGGACGGAGCAGACGCCGCAGCCGCCTGCAAGCAGCCCGGACTTTGAACTTGCTGCCGGGCCAGCTGCCCAGGCTCCTCTTGGGGCATGGGCCAAAGGGACAGAGGCCACCGGGACCAGGGGACCGGTCCCTGGACAGGGAGGGGCCGGGAGGCATCGAGGCTGAAGAGGCCGGGTCCTGCCAGAGATCTAAGCCAGGCCCGCGGACCTGGCAGGTCATAGTCAAGGTCTGCTCTGCGGGTGGAGGGGAAGTCCCCGCACGACTCAGGAGCATATGAGCTCCTCGGAGAGT
>SJYV01014373.1:0-10228 GCA_006410875.1 Neotragus pygmaeus
CAATCATGTAAAGAGCCGGGGAAAGAGCACATAGGCAGTGGAAAAAGTTGCGCTGTGTTGAGGACCCAGGTGTGTTTCTGGAACCAAAATATGGCCAAGGTGATGGAACATGTGATGCAAGACTGAGAGTGGTATGAAAGGAGGGTGGCCAGAGAAGCAGAGTTGAATCATTCAGAACTTCGAGGGTCAGCTTGGAGTTTATTCCAAACATGAAGGGAAGAATCCAAAGGGTTTTAAGCAAAGACATGACATGCTCCGGTTTATATCTTAACACCTTTTTCTGAGAAATTATTGAATGCTGATGATTGATTGTGTATACCTATAATTGATTCATCAACAAATGTTTGTAGAATGAGTGAATGAAAAATGTATCTGTTCCCTGTTCTGTAAACTGAAACTTTCCACTAACTGTGAAACTTCTTTCACAGTTTAAGAAGCTACAGAAGGTTGTACTCCAACAAAACAAGGATAAAAATTAATAAAGAGAAAGACATGAGTCCAGGAATCAGCACAAGGAAATAGTACAGTATTATCTGGCCAACAGATCAAGGTATTTGCCAACCTCTATTAAGGCAGGGATGAGATGGCTGGATGGCATCACCAACTTGATGCACATGAGTTTGGGTGAACTCTGGAAGTTGGTGATGGACAGGGAGGCCTGGCATGTTGCGATTCATGGGATCGCAAAGAGTCAGACATGACTGAGTGACTGAACTGAACTGAACTGAACTGATTGAGGTAAGAAGATAGCTGGCTCCAGAAGGGAGTCTTTCAAGAAAGAAACGTAACTGATTATTATGCTTGACTATATCAGCTTTGTTGAACATTTAGAGGCTTCCCTGGTGGCCATGAATCATAGAGAACAGGACTTCCTAGGTAGCGCTAGTGATAAAGAATCTGCCTGCCAATGCAAGAGACACAAGAAACTCAGGGTTTGATTCCTGGGTCAAGAAGATCCCATGGAGTAGGAGATGGGAACTCATTCCAGTATTCTTGCNCAGTGTTCTTGCTTGGAGAATCCCAGGGACAGGGTAGCCTGGTGGGCTGCCATCCATGGGGTTGCACAGAGTCGGACATGTCTGAAGCGACTTAGCAGCAGCAGCAACCATGCATATGTACTAAGTCATTTCAGTCGTGTCCAGCTCTGTGCAACCCTGTGGACTATACAGTCTGCCAAGCTTCCCTGTCCATAGGGTTCTCCAGGCAGGAATACTGGAGTCGGTTGCCATGCCCTCCTCCAGGGGACCTTCCTGACCCGCAGATCAAACCCGTGTCTCTTAGTCCCCTGCACTGGCAGACAGGTTCTTTACCACTACTGCCACCTGGGAAGCCCACTTAAATATCACCATGAAAAGTGAAAGTGAAAGTCGTTCAGCCATGACCAACTCTTTTCGACCCTATGGACGATACGGTCCATGGAATTCTCCAGGCCCGAATGCTAGAGTATGTAGCCTTTCCCTTCTCCAGGGGATCTTCCCAACCCAGGGATCGAACCCAGGTCTCCCACATTGCAGGTGGATTCTTTACCATCTGAGCCACAAGGGAAACCCATAAAAATAGTCAAATAAAAAGTTTATTAAAACTTATGCACATACCTACATAGCATCATTTGTGGTCTAGAGAAATACAAACAAACATGAAGATGCAATATTAAATCATAACTGTATAAAATTAACTCTAATACTCACTGTTGCTGCTAAGTCACTTCAGTTGTGTCCGACTCTGTGTGACCCCATAGATGGCGGCCCACCAGGCTCCCCCATCCCTGGGATTCTCCAGGCAAGAACACTGGCGTGGGTTGCCATTTCCTTCTCCAATGCATGAAAGTGAAAAATGAAAGTGAAGTCGCTCAGTCGTGTCCGACTCCTAGCGACCCCATGGACTGCAGCCCACCAGGCTCCTCCATCCGTGGGATTTTCCAGGCAAGAGCACTGGAGTGGGGTGCCACTGCCTTCCCCAAATACTCACTGTACTACTGTAATCATTTTGTAGAGACCCCCTGTTGCTATTGCAGTGAGCTCAAGCATCATGAGTATCCACTTAAAACGCCATGTGACACTAACTATTTCCACCTGGGCAGTTCATAGCTCCAGTACTGCTTATCACATTAAAAGTGATCCCCCACAGATGTCATGTATTTTTCATCACATTTAGTGCAGTATTGTAAACCTTGAAAGACACCGTTGGGCCCCTATGAAGAGCCACTTGTGATGCTGGAAGTGCTGCTAAAAAGCAGAGAAAAGTCACGACATGACAAGAAAAAGTTGGATTGCTCGATATGTACGGTAGATTGAGGCCTGCAGCTGTGACTGCCCACCGCTTCCAGATAAGTGAATCCAGTGTAAGGGCCATTCTTAAAAAAGCACTTCTGTGTGAGTCATTGCTGCAGCTGGGTCAGCAGGCGCAGAAACCTTGCACTTTTTGAGAAATCTTGAATATTTCTCTTTTTATCTCCTTGAAAATTCAGCTTTCATGTGGGTGTAGAATTACTGTAAGAAAGGCATACTGATAGACTCTAATATGATTTGAGAAAAAGTGAAGTCATTATATGACAACATAAGGCAAAAGGAAATTGAACGACCTAAAGCTGGAGAATTTAATGCCAGCAAAAGTGGTTTGATAATTTTAGAAAGAGTTTTGGCTTAAAAAAATGTCAAGATAACAGGAGAAGCAGCTTCTGCCAACCAAGAGGCAGCAGAAAAGTTCCCAGAAGCAATTAAGAAAGTCGTTGAGGAGAAAAGATATCTGTCTGGACAGGTTTTTAATGCAGATGAAAGTGCCCTATTCTGGAAAAAAAAGGACATAAAGGCCATAAAGGACATCTATTAGTAAAGAAGAGAAGTGAGCACCAGAATTTAAGGTGGAAGGAAATAGGCTAACTTGACTGTTTTTTGCAATTTCAGTCAAGTGTATCATCAGGACTACCCTCATCCAGCCTTCAGACCTCAAAGAAAAGAGATAAACACCAGCTCCCAGTCTTTTTGGGTTGTACAGGAAGAAGGCCTGGACAACAGGAGTCCTTTTTCTAGATTGGTTTCATCGACATTTTGCCCCTAAATCAGGAAGTACCTTGCCAGTAAGGGACTGCCTCTTAAAGTTCTTTTGATTTCGGACAATGCCTCGACCACCCAGAACCTCATGAATTCAATAATAAAGGCTTCAGAGTGGTCTACTAGCCCCCAAACACACTCTCTAATTCAGGGGATAATAAGGACCTTTAAGGCTCATTACACACAGTACTCTGGGGACAGGATTGTCAACACCATGAAAGAGAACCCCAATAGAGAAAACATCGTGAAAGTCTATAAGGATTACACCACTGAAGATGCCATTGTTGCTATAGAAAAAGCCATCAAGCCCAGAACAATAAATTCCTGCTGGGGCAAACTGTGTCCAGATGTTGTACATGACTTCACAGGATTCACAACAGAGCCAGTCAGGGAAATCATGAAAGAGATTGTGGGATAAAAAGGAAAAAGTTGCAGGGGTTGTGAAAATTTTAAGATATGGAGAAATTCAAGAACTAATAAACACCAAATGAGAGGAATTAACAGAAGATGACTGGATGGAAATGAGTGCTTCCTAACTGGTGCCAGGCAATGAAGAAGACGTACAAGTAGTGCCAGCAAACATATTGGCATTAGACAGTCTGGCAGAAGGGTTCCAGTTATTCATGATTGCTTTTGACTTCTGTGACATAAACCCCTCTATGATACAGGCACTGAAACTAAAGCAAACAGTAAAAGAAGGGTGAGGACTGTATAGAAATATTTTTAGAGAAATGAAAAAGCAAAAAAGGTCAGGCAAATTTCTGATATATTTCCATAAAATTACACCCAGTGTGCCTGCCTCTCCTGCCTCCCCTTCCACTTCTGCCACACCTGAGACAAGATCAACCCCTCCTCCTCCTCATCCTACTCAAGGTGAAGACCTTTATGATGGCCCACTTCCACTTAATAATAGTAAGTAATCATGTTATACAGTTAATAAACTTATCTGTTGTGTATGTGGAGGGGGGGTTATCTTTGTGCGAAAATCTAATAACTGAATAGCAAGAACTGTGTGAGAGGTTTTTGTGTCGTTACCGTTATCATCACCTAAATATTCATCACATAGAACAGTGTGTGCAACAACGAAGGAGACTATAAGCAGATGAAAAGACAGCCTTCAGAACGGGAGAAAACAATAGCAAATTAAGCAACTGACAAGGAATTAATCTCAAAAATATACAAGCAACTCCTGCAGCTCAATTCCAGAAAAATAAGCGACCCTATCAAGAAATGGGCCAAAGAACTAAACAGACATTTCTCCAAAGAAGACATACAGATGGCTAACAAACACATGAAAAGATACTCAACATCACTCATTATCAGAGAAATGCAAGTCAAAGCCACAATGAGGTACCATCTCATGCCAGTCAGAATGGCTGCTGTCAAAAAGTCTACAAGCAATAAATGCTGGAGAGGGTGTGGAGAAAAGGGAACCCTCTTACACTGTTGGTGGGAATGCGAACTAGTACAGCCAACATGGAGAGCAGTGTGGAGATTTCTTAAAAAACTGGAAATAGAACTTCCATACAACCCAGCAATCCCACTGCTGGGCATACACACTGAGGAAACCAGAATTGAAAGAGACACGTGTAACCCAATGTTCATTGTAACACTGTTTATAATAGCCAGGACATGGAAGCAACCTAGATGTCCATCAGCAGATGAATGGATAAGAAAGCTGTGGTACATAAACACAATGGAATATTACTCAGCCATTAAAAAGAATACATTTGAATCAGTTCTAATGAGGTGGATGGAACTGGAGCCTATTGTACAGAGTGAAGTAAGTCAGAAAAACACCAATACAGTGTACTAACACATATATATGTAATTTAGAAAGATATTAACGATGACCCTATATTCGAGCCAGTAAAAGAGACACAGATGTAAAGAACAGACTTTTGGACTCTGTAGGAGAGGGTGAGGGTGGGATGATTTGAGAGAATGGCATTGAAACATGTATATTATCATATGTGAAACAAATCTCCAGTCCAGGTTTGATGCATGAGACAGGGTGCTCAGGGCTGGTGCACTGGGATGACCCTGAGGGATGGGATGGGGAGGGAGGTGGGAGGGGGGTTCAGGATGGGGAACATGTGTACACCCATGGCTGATTCAATGTATGGCAAAACCACCACAACATTGTAAAGTGATTAGCCTCCAATTAAAATAAACGAAAAAAAGGGGAAAAAAAGATCTCTAAGTTCTGCAAAGTTCTTACTCTTTACAAGAAAGTATTAAACTTTTTTCCAATTAAAAATTAGAAAATACATTTTTCCTTTTTGTTAGAGATTCCCTTGAATCATATAATAAAATAAAGGTAAAAAGAACATAAAAATAAAAAAACAGTGTGTGCAAGACTGGTATTGAGGCTGATAGCCTATCCTTATACAGGCATAAGGCGAGTGATATTTAAAACAAAATTAACAATCTGTTAGTCTTCTTCCTAGTTTAATAAAACTTTGCTTTCAGAGAATTACATTACCATACAGCACGCTTCTCTTTCTTATAATTGGAGAAACTGTGTTTTATCCTGTCATCACAAGTAAGTGGTTTTTTTAAAGGTAGCAATATTTCCAGTATTGTATCATGAATATGACTGTAATATTGTATGCCGTAAAATTTTTATACTGGTTCATTCATTTGTATATAGGTTAGGCTATTGGAAGGACTGATGCTGAAGCTGAAACTCCAATACTTTGGCCACCTCATGCAAAGAGTTGACTCGTTGGAAAAGACCCTGATGCTGGGAGGGATTGGGGGCAGGAGGAGAAGAGGATGACAGAGGATGAGATGGCTGGATGGCATCACCGACTCAACAGACGTGAGTCTGAGTGAACTCTGGGAGTTGGTGATGGACAGGGAGGCCTAGCGTGCTGCGATTCATAGGGTCACAAAGAGTCGGACACGACTGAGCAACTGAACTGAACTGAACCATAAAGCAATCGTATTGCTGCTTCTTCGTTATCAATACATGAACAATTCTACCTGTAAATAAATATGGGTTTCTTTTTTCACATATTGTTGTTAAGTCCCCAAGTCATGTCCAACTCCTTGTGACCCCATGGACTGCAGCACACGAGGCTCCCCTGTCCTTAACTGTTTCCCGGAGTTTGCTCAAACTCATGTCCATTGAGTCGATGATGCCATCCAACCATCCTCATCCTGTGTTTCCCCTTTCTATTCTTGCTCTTAATCTTTCCCAGCATCAGGGTCTTTTCCAGTGAGTCAGCTCTTCAAATCAGGTGGCCACAGTATTGGAGCTTCAGCTTCAGCATCAGTCCTTCCAATGAAGATTCAGAGCTGATCTCCTTTAGGATGGACTGGTTGGATCTCGTTGCAGTCCAGGGGACTCTCAAGAGTCTTCTCCAGCACCACAGTTTGAAAGCATCAGTTCTTCAGTGCTCAGCCTTCTTAATGGTCCAGCTCTCACAAATGTTAGCGATACATACATTACAGTGTTTTGTATCATATAAGACAATATTTATGTAGGCACTGACAGATGATTACAGTACAGTACTATAAATGTGTTTTCTCTCCCTTATTATTTTCCTAATAATGTCTTCTTTTCTCTAGCTTACTTTATTGTCAAGAATACAATATATAATAGTATAATATACAAAATATGCGTTAATTGACTGTTTATGTCACCAGTAAGGCTTCAGATCAACAGTAGGCTATTAGTGGTTAAGTTTGGGGAGAGTAAAAAGTTCCACAAATTTTCAACTGCATGGGAGGCTGGTGCCCCAACACCTGTGTTGTTCAAAGGTCGGCTATATATATACATATATATACACACACACATCTATACAGATGACGGAGAAGGCGATGGCACCCACTCCAGTGCTCTTGCCTGGAAAACCCCATGGATGGAGGAGCCTGGTGGGCTGCAGTCCATGGGGTCGCTGAGAGTTGGACGCAACTCAGTGACTTCACTTTCACTTTTCACTTTCATGCACTGGAGAAGGAAATGGCAACCCACTCCGGTGTTCTTGCCTGGAGCATCCCAGGGATGGCGGAGCCTGGTGGGCTGCTGTCTATGGGGTCACACAGAGTCGGACACAACTGAAGTGACTTAGCAGCATATACAGATGACTATTTACACTTACATTGTATTAAAGGGAAAATAAGAGACTAGGAAGACTTGAGAATTGTGACAAAATACTGAAAACAATGTAAAAAGTCCTCCTTTTAAAAAAATTACATCAGAGCAAAAAACAAGTAAGGACTAGGTGGATGGTATATTAATGAATGAAAGCAAGAAAAGAGAGCGTTCACCTCTTATTTTGATTTAGTCTCCTCATCAAAGAGAATGCTTTTTGGATTGGAAAAGATTAAAAGAAACACTGGTTCCAGGAAATGAAATCAAATACAGCTGAGATGTAAGAAGTCACCTAACTCCTTTAAATGAGCTCAAGTTTCTGGGTCTGATTTACTTTCTGAGGCCTGGAGGCCCGGTGGATAAGCAGGCTGAACTGCTGCTGGCAGTCTCTGGGGAAGCAGACTGCACGCAGGATGTGAGGAGAGGCCAGCCGGGCAGAGGAAGGGTGGCCGAGCTGCTGGGAGAAGTTCCAGAAGACCCGCGTCAGCA
Organism: Neotragus pygmaeus; assembly: GCA_006410875.1. Lineage (NCBI taxonomy): Eukaryota > Metazoa > Chordata > Mammalia > Artiodactyla > Bovidae > Neotragus > Neotragus pygmaeus. The sequence continues at coordinate 7,642 of SJYV01014373.1, forward strand.
GGCCGGTTCTACAGACTGAGGGCAGGTGACCTTGCCATCTTTCCTGAGATATTCTTTCAACTATTTGTTAAAAAGAGTAAGTTGTCAGTGTTTAGAAAAGGACGTTGTAGTCACTGTAAGCCTATCAGACTTTACTGAAAGAGAAAGGGCTGGGAGGGGATGAGGGAAGGGGGAAGGGGAAGAGAGAAGAGGAGAGAAGGAAGAGAGCCCAGGCTTGGCGGGTAAAGAAGGCCCCAGCTGTTACTTCTTAGTAAAACGACATTAGGCAAATTATTTATCTCTATAAGCCAAATTGCCTTATTGGTAAAATAGAAATAATAAGAGAACCTACTTCACAGATATACTTCATAGGTTCTGAGGTATAAACCAAATAATGTGTGTAAAACATTTATCAAAATCATTGGTAACTGTGAAGGGAGTGACAAAGACAAAGGATGGTAATGGCCATAATACTGAAGGAGGAAAAAGTTAAATAGTCAGTGCAAACTGACTCCATTTTTGAAGGGATTACTAGACTGTTAAATTGAGATGAGTCTATACTTAGCTATATTTATTATAAAATGCAGAAAAGGCAATGGCACCCCACTCCAGTACTCTTGCCTGGAAAATCCCATGGATGGAGGAGCTTGGCGGGCTACAGTCCATGGGGTTGCACAGAGTTGGACTCGACTGAGCGACTTCACTTTCACTTTTCACTTTCATGCTTTGGAGAAGGAAATGGCAACCCCCTCCAGTGTTCTTGCCTGGAGAATCCCAGGGACGGGGAGCCTGGTGGGCTGCCACCTATGGGGTCCCACAGAGTTGGACAGGACTGAAGCGACTTAGCAGCAGCAGCAGCAGCAGCATTATAAAATTATTATAAAATGTAGCTATATTTATTCTGTTGGTTTGGGATTCCCAGGTGGCACTAGTGGTAAAGAATCCTCCTGCCNCCTATGGGGTCCCACAGAGTTGGACAGGACTGAAGCGACTTAGCAGCAGCAGCAGCAGCAGCATTATAAAATTATTATAAAATGTAGCTATATTTATTCTGTTGGTTTGGGATTCCCAGGTGGCACTAGTGGTAAAGAATCCTCCTGCCACTGCAGGAGACACCAAAGACACGAGTTTGATTCCTGGGTTGGGAAGATTCCCTGGAGAAGGAAATGGCAACCCATTCCAGTATTCTTGCCATGAAAATTGCATGGGCAGTGAAGTCTGGTGGGCTGCAGTCCATGGCGTCTCAAAGAGTCAGACATGACTCAACACCCACTTTCTCACTCACATTGTATTGCTTTAGTTTAACTGGATTTCAGCAAGACCTTGACAACATCTCCATGATATCCTGGTGAAGAAGCAGAAAGGACGTAGGCTGGATGATATCTAACAGGCTGAAGAGTCATATCCAGATGTGCTCATTAATGGGTTCATGTCATGCTGAAGCGAAGACTCCAGAAGTATAATTCTGGATTATGCCATTTTTTTCTAATCCATTATTTGCATGAAAGCATGGATAGCAGGCTAATCAAAGGTGGGGGAGGTAGCTAATAAGCTGCCTGAAAGAAATAGAACCTGAAAAGCCATAATATAATATACTACAGAGAATATGGGGAGTGGGTCTACCACTACTAGCTTATGACCTTGAAAACTTACTTAACTACCTGAGCCTTTGTTTCCTATTTGCATGAAGATAATACCACCTATTCCGTGGTGGTTGTGAGAATAAAAAAGATAATATATGTGTACTAGTTAAATATATTTTAGTTATCTATCAGTGTATAATAAATTACCCCCAAAATTTGGAGGCTTAAAGCAATAAATAATTATGTCACACCATTTCGGAGGGTTAAGAATCAGAAGCAGCTTACTGGGATGGTTCTGGCTCAAGGTCCTACCTGAGGTTAAAATCAAGATTTGGGGGACTCCTGTGGTGTGGTTATGAATCCACCTTCCAATGCCGGGGCCGTGAGTTCGATCTCTGGTCAGGGAACTAAGATCCCACAAGACACAGAGCAACTAAGCACATGCGCCACAACTAGAGAGCCTGCAGGGTGCAACTAGAGAAGCTCGCTCACCCACAGCAGAAATCCCAGGTGAGGCGGCTAAGACCCAGTGCAGCCAAATAAATAGATTTTTTAAAAAGAAGACTAAATCAAGATTTGGGTCAGGGCTGCAGTCATCTGAAGGCTTGACTGGGACCAGAAAATCTGTTTCTAAACTCACTCATATCACTGTCAGCAGGAGGACTCACTTCTTCATCATGAGTCCCTGATGATATGATAGCGGCTTCCCCAGAAAATGTGATCTCAGAGAGAGCAAGCAAGAAGCATCAGTACCTCTTATGACCAAGTCTCTGAAGTCACACAATGGCACTTTCATTTTACTCTGTTCTTTAGAAGTAAATCAGTAAGTTTCACCCATACTCAAGGGGCAGAGAGGGGAGTATCATAGAATCTTGTGGACATATCTTAAAACCACCACATTATAAAAAGTACTCTGTTAGTGCTTTGCACAAGATTCAGTTCATTTCAGTTGCTCAGTCCGACTCTTTGTGACCCCATGGACTGCAGCATGCCAGGCCTCCCTGTCCAACACCAACTCCCGGAGT
>SJYV01014374.1:0-14981 GCA_006410875.1 Neotragus pygmaeus
GGTCACAAAAAGTCGGACACGACTGAGAGACTGAACTGAATTGAAACCTTCCTTGGAAATAATGATTGACATTTCTTCTGAAAAGAATAGATGTGAGGGGTTTTCTGGGAAAACTAACAGAAGTGGCTTATAATTTTCTTCTTTCATTTCCACAGAAACACCGGATTGGAGTGATTTTCTTGAATTGGTCAGACAGGGTTTGCGTGTTTAAAATTTCAGTGATGGTCGAGAGCACCTTCAGTGTCTTCAGGATAAGGCTGCCTTGGAGCTTAGGGTAAGGGAGGAGAAGTACTTGAAGACCCTCGTGTACTTGAAATCATATGGTTTATAGCTTTGTCAGATTGGTTTCTGTCAGGTAGCAGTACACTTTTATGCTTTCAGTCATGTTTTCATAGCTTGATACTTAGTTTCTTTTTACTGTGAACTGTATTTGACCTTATGGATGGACTTAACACTGATTGAGTCAGGTTTGTTGCTTACCTGTTAACTTATGCTAGTTGTGAATTAAATCCATACAAGTATGTGTATGAGTTTTGCATGACTACAAGAGTTGCCCTCATTTGGACAAATAACACAGAGTGGTATTGCTGGGTCTTAATATACATTGGTTGTTGTTATTCAGTCACTACATCGTGTTCGACTCTTTGTGACCCCTTGGATTGCAGCTTGCCAGACTTCCCTGTCCTTTACTATCTCCCAGAGTAGTCTCATACTCATATCTGTTGAGTCAGTGATGCCATCCAACCATCTCATCCTCTGTTGCCCCCATTTCCTCCTGCCCTCAATGTTTCGCAACATCAGGGTCTTTTCCAGTGAGTCTGATCTTCCCATTAGATGGCCAGAGTACTGGAGCTTCAGCTTTAGAATCAACGCATCCAATGATTATTCAGGGTTGATTTCCTTTAGGATTGACTGGTTTGATTTTCTTGCCATCCAAGGGACTCTCAAGAGTTTCTCCAGCAGAATTTGAAAGCATCAGTTCTTTGGTGCTCAGCCTTCTTTATGTCCAGCTCTCACATCCAAACATGACTACTGGAAAAACCACAGCTTGGACTATCTGGACCTTTGTCAGCAAGTAATGTCTCTTCTTTTTAATATGCTGTCTAGGTTTTTCAAAACTTTCCTTCCAAGGAGCAAGCATCTTTTAATTTCATGGCTGCAGTCACCATCTGCAGTGATTTTGGAGCCCAAGAAAATAAAGTCTGTCACTGCTTCCACTTTCTCCCCTTATATTTGCCATGAAGTGATGGGACCAGACACCATGATCTCATTTTTTTGAATGTTGAATTTTAAGCCAAGTTTTTCACCCTCCTCTTTCAGCCTCATCAAGAAGCTCTTTAGTTCCACTTCACTATCTGCATATCTGAGGTTGTTGATATAATATTTCTCCCAGCAGTCTTGATTCCAGTTTGTAATTCATCCAGTCCAACATTTTGCATGATGTACTCTGCATATGATTTAAATTAGCAGATGACAATATACAGCCTTGACGTACTCCTTTCCTAATTTTGAACCAGTCCTTGCTCCATATCCAGTTCTAACTGTTACTTTTTGAACTGCGTACAGGTTTCTCAGGAGATTGGTAGATAGTCTGGTATTCCCATCTCTTGAAGAATTTTCCACATTTGTTGTGATGCACACAGTCAAAGGCTCTAGCATAGTCAATGAAGCAGAAATAGATGTTTTTCTAGAATTCCCTTGCTTTTTCTATGATCCAACGGATGTTGGCAGTTTGATCTCTGGTTACTCTGCCTTTTCCAAACCCAGCTTGAACATCTGAAAGTTCTTGGTTCACCTACTGCTAAAGCCTAACTTGAAGGATTTTGAACATAAACTTGCTAGTACATGAAATGAGGGCAATTGTATGGTAGTTTCAACATCCTTTGGCATTGCCTTTCTTTGGGATTGGAATGAAAACTAACCCTTTTCCAGTCCTGTGGTCCCTGATGAGCTTTCCAAATTTGCTGACCTATTGATTGCAGCACTTTAACTGCATCATCTTTTAGGATTTGGAATAACTCAACTGGAATTCCATCACCTCCACTGGCTTTGTTCGTAGTGATGCTTCCTAAGGCCCACTTGACTTTACACTCCAGTATGTCTGGCTCTAAGTGAGTGACCACACCACTGTGGTTATTCCAGTCATTAAGACCTTTTCTGTATAGTTCTGTGTATTTTTGCCACCTCTTTTTAATTGAAGATATTAAAATAGGTCCATTCTTCTATTAGGTCTGTACCATTTCTGTCCTTTATTGTACCCATCATTGCATAAAGTGTTCCTTTGGTATCTCCAATATCATTGAAGAAACCTCTAGTCTTTCCCATTCTATTGTTTTCCTCTATTTCTTTGCATTGTTCACTTAAGAAGGCTTTCTTATCTCTCCTTGCTATTCTCTGAAACTCTGCATTCAGTTGGGTACATCTTTCCTTTTCTACTTTGCCTTTCACTTTTCTTTTCTTAGCTATTTGTAAGGCCTCCTCAGACAACCATTTTGCCTTCTTGCATTTCTCTTTACTGGGGTTGCTTTTGGTCACCACCTCCTGTACAGTGTTANAAACTCTGCTTTCAGTTGGGTACATCTTTCCTTTTCTACTTTGCCTTTCACTTTTCTTTTCTTAGCTATTTGTAAGGCCTCCTCAGACAACCATTTTGCCTTCTTGCATTTCTCTTTACTGGGGTTGCTTTTGGTCACCACCTCCTGTACAGTGTTATGAACCTCTGTCCATAGTTCTTCAGACACTTTGTCTACCAGATCTAATCTCTTGAATCTGTTGGTTACCTCCACTAGATGGTGGAATAAGTTCTAGTGGTTCTCTATTTTCTTGAGTTTAAGCCTGAATTTGGCAATGAAGAGTTCATGATCTTAGCCACAGTAAGCTCCAGGTCTTGTTTTTGCTGACTTTATAGAATTTCTCCATCTTTGACTGCAAAGAATATAATCAAGTTGATCACCCAAGTGATGTCATGTGTAGAGTCGTCTCTTGTGTTGTTGGAAGAGAGTGTTTGCTATGACCAGTGCATTCTCTTGGCAAAACTGTTAGCCTTTGCCCTGCTTCACTTTGTACTCCAAGATCAAACTTGCTCCAGGTATCTCTTAACTTCCTACTTTCATATTCTAATCCACTCTGATGAAAGAACATCTTTTTTCGGTATTAGTTCCAGAAGGTCTTGTAAGACTACTCAAATTCAGCTTCTTCAAGGTTAGTAGTTAGGGCATAGACTTGAATTATTCTGATGTTGAACGTTTTGCCTTGGAAACAAACAGATTATTCTGCCATTTTTGAGTCTGCACCCAAGTACTGCATTTCAAACTCTTTAGTTGACTATAGGGCCAATCCATTTCTTCTAAGACATTCTTGCCCACAGTAGTACATATAATGGTTATCTGAATTAAATTTACCCATTCCCATCCATTTTAGTTTGCTGATTCCTAAAACATCGATGTTGACTCTTGCCATCTCCTACCTGACCTTGTCCAATTTACCTAACAATCTAGGTTCCCATGCAACATTGTTCTTTACAGCATCAAACTTTATGTTTACCACCAGACACATCCACAGTTGAGCATCATTTCTGCTCTGGCCCAGCCTCTTCGATCTTTCTGGACCTATTTCTCTGCTCTTCCCTAATAGCATATTGGATGGACACCTATCAACCTGGAGGACTATAGCTTGGTGGGCTACAGTCCATGGGGTCGCAAAGAGTCAGACAGGACATAGTGATCGAACAACAACAGCAGCAACAGTGAATGAAGATGATCTTCACCTCTATTTGGTGTTCTGAGTGTCTTGCTTTTTAGTCTTTAAATAATTGTGTAGTGTTAACTTTTTGTTTTCTTTGCAATTTCCCATTGACATTTGATGTTCAGTATGTTTTCATATTTCCAGTTTCCTTCTGTATATCATTTTTGGTCAATGGTTCTTTGAGATATTTTGCCCATTGTTAATTGGATTTTTTTCCCTACTGTTGTGTTTTAATAGTTCTTTGCTATTTTGAATACCAGTTGTTTATTCATATCTTTGTCTGTGAGTCTGTTTCTGTTTTGAAAATAAGTTTATTTGTGATATATTTGAGATACCACATGTAAGTCAGTAACCATAGAGTATTTGTCTTTCTCAGTGTAACTTACCTTACTTAGTATGAATAATTGTAGGTCTATTTTGCTGCAAATGGCATTATTTCAATTTTTATGGCTGAGTAATATTCCATTATATATCTGTACCACATCTTCTTTTTCCATTCATTTGTTGATGGACATGTAGGTTGTTTCCATGTCTTGGCTCTTGTAAACAGTGCTACTATGAACACCGGGTGCCTGTATCATTTCAAACTAGAGTTCTCTCTGGATACATACCTGCGAGTAAGATTGCTGGATCATATGGTAAGTTTAGTTGGTTGGGGAGTATTCACACCGCTTTCTAAAGTGGACACACCACTTTTCATTCCTACAAAGCTAGTGGAGGTAATAGAATTCCAGATGAACTATTTCAAATCCTTAAAGATGATGCTGTTAAAGTGCTGCACTCAGTATGCCTGCAAATTTGGAAAGCTCAGCAGGGGCCACAGGACCAGAAAAGGTCCGTTTTCATTCTAATTCCAAAGAAAAGCAATGCCAAAGAATGTTCAAACTACTGTATAGTTGCACTCATTTCATATGCTAGCAAGGTCCTGCTCCAAATCCTTCAAGCTAAGCTTCAACAGAACCTGAACCAAGAACTCTTCCAGATGTACAATCAGGATTTTTGAACCCGAGATCAAATTGACAACATGCATTGGATCATAGAAAAAGCATGGGAAATTTTTTTAAAAAAATCTACTTCATTAACTACATGAAAGCATTTGACTGTGTGGATCAAAACAAACTGAAAAATTCTTACAGAGATAGGAATACCAGACTGCCTTACTTATCTTGTGAGAAACCTGTATGCAGGACAAGAGGCCACAATTAGAACCAGACATGGAGCAACAGACTGGTTCAAAATTGGGAAAGGAGTATGTCAAGGCTGTACTGTCAAGAGAAGTCTGGTATGCTGTTCATGGGGTTGCAAACAGTTGGACACATCTTGGTGACTGAACAACAAAAATAACAAAAACAATTGGAGTACAGTTGATTTACAGCGTTATGTTAGTTTCAAGTGTACACAGCAAAGTGAATAAGTTATATATGTACATTTCTCTTTAGGTTCTTTTCTCACGTAGGTCACTACTTACTGGTGAATTTTTTAACGGGTCTCTCAAAGTTGGTATACTAGTGACAAATTCCTTCCATTTTTGTCTCAGCTGCTACGTCGTTTCAGTCGTGTCTGACTCTGTGCGACCCCATAGATGACAGAATGGCCTTTTTTTTTCTTAATTTTTAAGGATCATTACACTTCCTATTAAAAAGTAAGAAAAAATAAGGCCAATCTGAGACAAAAATGGATGGAATTTATACACTTGCTATTAGGGCTTCCTTGGTAGCTCAACTGGTAAAGAATCCGCAGATCCCCTGCAGAAGGAATAGGCTACACACTCCAGTATTCTTGGGCTTCCCTGGTGGCTCAGATGGTAAAGAATTTGCCTGCAATTCAGGAGACGTGGGTTCAATCCCTGGGTTGGGAAGATCTCCTTGAGGAGGGCATGGCAACCCACTCCAGTATTCTTGCCTGGAGAATCCCCTTGGACAGAGGAGCCTGGCAGGCTACAGTCCATAGGGTCGCAAAGTGTTGGACGCAACTGAACAATTAAGCACACATGCTTGCTATTAATAATAAAGTTCTAGGAAAGTTGTTTCTTTTTAATTTCAAAACTTTAAGTATTTTAGACCATTTGGCAGTTCTCTCTCTATTTTCTGACATTTATTTTCATTGTATATACTTGAAATTTCCTGTTAAAGAAGGTCATGCCAGGATTCATGGATTTTGTTCTGTTGTTTTTTTTTTAACAATGGAAGACACTTTATTATTATTTTTAAAGCATCTTTCAACATTTCAACTCTTGGCAGAAATCAAATCCAAACATCTGCATTTTTAAATTAGCATCTATTTATCTCAATCACAGCAACCTCATACAATTAAGATACACACCAAGGAGAAGCACGGTCACAGCGTTTTCTATTCCAACCCACGAACAGTGTTTCCGTGAAGATAACCCACGCTGGACTTTCTCTTCCAGAACAAGTGGGTTATTCCTGCTTCTGTCTGCTGTGTAAGTTACGTGGCATCACGGTTGGTTAAGAGTTAGTGTAGTGCTAGAGCAGTCTGAAAATGGAAAACTGGAAAAGTCAGGACTGGGACAGGCATTGACACGTCTGAAATGTGAAAGGAAGAACATCAAAGATGGGTGCCCCTCAGTAGGAGGGCCTTAGTAATAAAGTTGGTTGAAACTCAGCTTTATATACACATGGAATATCTACAAGTGATCTACTAGGTATATATATATATATATAAAAAGCCATGGAAGATTTGAAAACCTTAAAATCTCTCAACTGAGTTGGAAGAACATCAGCAAATTCACAGTGGCCTCAGGATTCAGCCAGATGGAAATGTGCTCAGAAGCTGAATACCTTCTCCCATCAGAAAACCCACTGCAGGTCAATCCCCGTAACATTCTGTACATCACCAACACTTATGGCTAAAATATATTATTAGTTCACATGGAAGCGGTTTTATTTTCAGATTCTTGCCCCGCTCCTCCTCTGTAACCCAAAAGGATAATCTGGGGTCAGTTAATTCACATATGGAGTTTAAGGGGCCTTCGGGTTTGGAAGCGCTGAGGCTCGGCTAAGAATCTCAGGAGGCGCCCGTCTGCTGGGCGCACACCGACTCCTCCCTACTTCTAGTGCAAAAAGGTCGTGTAGGTTACAGAGGAGTCCTGGAAACAGGTGAAGAGAGGACGGAGGTGGATGGGTGGTGGGGGTCCAAACCCTCTTCCTTCTGAACTGAGACTAGAGGAGACTGCAGCGCAAGGTCCACACTCAGCAAGTGGCGAAGACCAGGCTGGAGGTCTGCAGGGTGAGGTTCCCGACTCGTCACTGGGTGGTCACAGTTTGCAGGCGCAGAGACCTCTCAGCCTGGACGAGCCCCCCGAGGTGCACACTGGAGGTAGGTGTTGAGATTGGTTGCAGGGAAGACAGCGGCTCTCCACGAGCCCAGGGGACATCATCTCTGTTCCTTCTCCGCGCCCGCACGCTCCATTCAACCTTCGGGCGGTGGCGAGCAGAGGCAACAAGGTGGAAGGGCATGAGCCCCTCCCCTGGAAGACTAAAGAACCTGGGGCATCTTTATAAATAGCTACATCGGTAATGTTTTCACCACTTTGAAACACACGGCAAGTTGAATATTTATNTCCCCTTGGACAGAGGAGCCTGGCAGGCTACAGTCCATAGGGTCGCAAAGTGTTGGACGCAACTGAACAATTAAGCACACATGCTTGCTATTAATAATAAAGTTCTAGGAAAGTTGTTTCTTTTTAATTTCAAAACTTTAAGTATTTTAGACCATTTGGCAGTTCTCTCTCTATTTTCTGACATTTATTTTCATTGTATATACTTGAAATTTCCTGTTAAAGAAGGTCATGCCAGGATTCATGGATTTTGTTCTGTTTTTTTTTTTTTTAACAATGGAAGACACTTTATTATTATTTTTAAAGCATCTCTCAACATTTCAACTCTTGGCAGAAATCAAATCCAAACATCTGCATTTTTAAATTAGCATCTATTTATCTCAATCACAGCAACCTCATACAATTAAGATACACACCAAGGAGAAGCACGGTCACAGCGTTTTCTATTCCAACCCACGAACAGTGTTTCCGTGAAGATAACCCACGCTGGACTTTCTCTTCCAGAACAAGTGGGTTATTCCTGCTTCTGTCTGCTGTGTAAGTTACGTGGCATCACGGTTGGTTAAGAGTTAGTGTAGTGCTAGAGCAGTCTGAAAATGGAAAACTGGAAAAGTGAGGACTGGGACAGGCATTGACACGTCTGAAATGTGAAAGGAAGAACATCAAAGATGGGTGCCCCTCAGTAGGAGGGCCTTAGTAATAAAGTTTGGTGAAACTCAGCTTTATATACACATGGAATATCTACAAGTGATCTGCTATATATATATATATAAGCCACAGAAGATTTTGAAAACCTTAAAATCTCTCAACTGAGTTGGAAGAACATCAGCAAATCCACAGTGGCCTTAGGATTCAGCCAGATGGAAATGTGCTCAGGAGCTGAATACCTCCTCCCATTAGAAAACCCACTGCAGGTCAATCCCCGTAACATTTTGTACATCACCAACACTTATGGCTAAAATATATTATTAGTTCACACGGAAACGGTTTTATTTTCAGATTCTTGCCCCACTCCTCCTCTGTAACCCAAAAGGATAATCCGGGGTCAGTTAATTCACATAAGGAGTTTAAGGGGCCTTCGGATTTGGAAGCGCTGAGGCTCTGCTGAGAATCTCAGGAGGCGCCCATCTGCTGGGCGCACACTGACTCCTGCCCACTTCTAGTGCAAAAAGGTCGTGTTTTTTTTAATGTGTTTTTGTCATGTTAGACTCTGGTGAAACAGAGTGTTTTTGGTACAGAAGTTAAGAACATCATATTTCAAGCTTGTTTTTTTTGTTTTTTGGTTTCTAACTTGGAGGCTAATTACAGTATTGTGGTGGTTTTTGACATACATTGACATGAATCAGCCATGGGTGTACATGTGTTCCCCATCCTGAACCTCCCTCCCCATCTCATCCTTCAGGGTCATCCCAGTGCACCAGCCCTGGGCACCCTGTCTCATGCATCAAACCTGGACTGGCGATCTATTTCACATGTGATAATATACATGTTTCAATGCTATTCGCTCAATTCATCCCACCCTCGCCTTCCCTCACAGAGTCCAAAATTCTGTTCTATATATCTGTGTCTCTTTCACTGTCTCGCATATAGGGTCATCGTTACCATCTTTCCAAATTCCATATATATGCATTAATATACTGAATTGGTGTTTTTCTTTCTGACTTACTTTGCTCTATATAATAGGCTCCAGTTTCAGCCATCTCATTAGAACTGATTCAAATGCATTCTTTTTAATAGCTTAGTAATATTCCACTGTGTATATGTACCACTGCTTGCTTATCCATTCATCTGCTGATGGACATCTAGGTTGCGTCCATGTTCTGGCTATTGTAAACAGTGCTGTGATGAACATTGGGGTACACGTGTCTTTTTCAATTCTGGTTTCCTCGGTGTATATGCCCAGCAGTGGGATTGCTGGGTCGTATGGCAGTTCTATTTCCAGTTTTTTAAGGAATCTCCACACTGTTCTCCATAGTGGCTCTACTAGTTTGCATTCCCACCAACAGTGTAAGAGGGTTCCTTTTTCTCTGCACCCTCTCCAGCATATATTGTTTGTAGACTTTTTGATAGCAGCCATTCTGACCGGCATGAGATAGTACCCCATTGCGGGTTTTGATTTGCATTTCTCTGATAATGAGTGATGTTGAGCATCTTTTCATGTGTTTGTTAGTCAGGAATGTTTTTAAAACACCTCTCTTTTCTCTTTCCCAGTTTTAAGACACCAGTTTGCCCTTTGAAGTTCTGCTCTGATGATTTTGGAGATTTGTTTATTTTGAGTATTTTTTTTCTTGTGAGATCAAGAATCACAAGTTCTAGATTCATAAATCACAGACTAAGTTTTCACCTGTCAGTGGCCGTAGTGGTTACTTGGAAGACTTACTCCTGAAATTGCAGGATGGAGACTTTATGTTTTTTTGGAGGAAGCCGGTGATGAAACCCTTACATATGTCATAATCTGGGAAAATTCACCATCAGAGTTTTATGGACACTGGTGAACTTTCTTGTGAACTGTGCTCTTAACCTGTCCCTTAGGGCAGTAAGGCCCAGGGTGTACTGTTAGGGTGTGATGAGAAAGAGCTTTTCTGGCACGTAATTGCACAGTGTCTTCTAAAATTTGGCTGAAAGCAGCCCTGAGTCACCCGAGTATAGGAGTTTTATGGTCTAAGATATTATTGCCTCTTCCTCAGTCTAAGGTCTAAGGTTGAATTAATTTTCTAACTGCATCTAAGTATATATACCTAGAGAAAAAAAAAGCAGAATCTGTGGTAATTATTACACAACTGAAAGGCAGTGCTCTTGAAGAATATGTATATTTAGGGAACTGCATGTGATTTCTTCTAGAAGACTGAAGGACTCTCGGGACTATGCGGCTCTCTGGGTTTTTGTTAAAAGTTTGATTTCTGCAGGTCACCCGGCCTCTGATGTCAGAGGACAGGAGTAGGAGAAAGTTCCAGTTCTTCACTGTGTGTCTGTTCATTGAAACCTCATGCAATCTCAATTCGCTGCCTTACAGTGTACTGCAAGTTGTGAATCATAAGGAAGAAGATGAAAGAATTTTTTTTTTTCCACAAGAACTTAATGTTCCTCAAATGGTGTTTGTTTCATTTGTAAAATATTTTTGTTATTTCCCTAGGTTCTTGGGGCTCTGCCATGACTGTGGTATAAGTGATCCTGTGACCGCACAAATGATGTATAAATAATTTTGCTTCTTCATGATCCTATTACCTTAGGGAGGATGTGTGGAGAGTAAGAGTCTCATGATCAAGTCATAGAATGTGTGTGCTCAATTGTATCTGACTCTTTGCAACCCCATGGACTGTATTCCACAAGACTCCTTTCTCCATGGGATTTTTTTCAGGCAAGAACACTGAAGTAGATTGCCATTTCCTCCTCCAGGGGATTTTCCTGATCCAGGGATTGAACCCCTGTCTCCTGCGTTGGCAGGTAAATTCTTTACCAGTTAGCCACCTGGTCATATCAGGTCCCAAATTGCCAACAGATTCATCTATAATATTCCTACCAGTGATGGGTGATTGTCTGTGCTGTCAGTCTCAGGCATCTTATTGTGCACACATTTTGGGTGTTTTAGGACTCATTGGTCTTTGAGGATGTGGCTGTGAACTTCACCTGGGAGGACTGGGTTTCACTAGATTCCTCACAGAGGAAACTCTAGAGATATGATGTTGGAAAACTTCAGAAACATTGTCTAGGTAGGTAAGAATGAAGACATTCCCTCCATTTGTCAGCTAGAGAACAAGTGTTTTTTACCTGTCTGTACTGTTCAAAGATGTAGAATGGAAAGGAAGGACATTGGTTAAGAATGTGGGGGTGGGGGAAGGGCATTCTTCAGTGGTTAAGACTCGGAGCTTTCAGAGCCATTCCTCAGCTTCGGTACCCGGTCCAACAAACTGCATGGCATGGAGGAAAATAAAATAAAACAAGAAAGTAACAGAAACTGGGTTGTGTCAGCGCTCATCATGGACCTGAAATTCCGTAGTTTTTCTGTAATTTCTAATACTTTGGGATCATTATTCTGAGTTTGCATTTCAGCAGAATGGTAATATCATGGCATTGAAAGTCAGTCCAGAAACCAGGGGAGTAAATTAAGGTGAGCCATGCTCAAAATTAAAAGCATTTCTCAAATAAGAATTGTGATCTACTGTGAAAATTTTAAAAGAAGCAAACAAAACAAGTAGCCCCATTTTCAAATATAGTTATTTTTTGAAAATATCTACCAAAAATATTTTCTTAAAAGTGATAGTAATATTCAGTGTTTGCCATATAATTCATGTGCAATCAATATTCATAAAGCCTATATTTGAATATCACTTTTTAATTGAAAGGTTGGTTGAAATTCAGCAGCATTCAGCGTTCAGTATATTCAACTTGTACCAGTTCACACAAGATAGAAAATTTCACTATTCCTATAAATTCAGTAAATGGAAAATAATAAAGGAATCATTAACAATGTTTTCTCATGATTTGCAGAAGTCTTGTGATAGAATCTCTGAAAAGAAAGATTAACTCCTGTGGAGAAAGCTTCAAACTTATTCTAATTCCCAATGTAAAGACAACTCTTGATTTGAAACCATGGGAATGCAGAGCATGTGGAAAAGTCTTCATGTATTATTCATCTCTTACATGTGTCTCTTTCATGAAATATCATGCTGAAAACAGACCAGGAGAGCATCAAAAGTACCATGAGAAGGTATATAAATGTCAAGAATGTGGGTTAGCATTCATTCATCTTAATTCTCTTAAAACACACGAAAGTAGATATGCAGGGGAGAAAACTTATTAATGTCAGAAATGTGAGAAAGTATTCATTTATTCCAGTCATCTTCACATGCATGAAAGCACTCACAAGGGAGATAAACCCTATCAGTGTAAACAAAATCAAAAAAGCTTTGAAAGTCTTAAAACTGTTGAAATGCCTGAAAGAATTCACAGAGGAGAGAAACTCTATGAATGTAAACAGTGTGGTAAAGCTTTCAAACATTTCAGGTCCTTCCAGGGACAGAAAAGACATCACACAGGAGAGACAGCGTATGTACGTAAAACATATTCTAAAGTATTCAGTAATGCCTGTCTCTTAGAGATCATGAAAGAATTCACACTGGAGAAAAACCCTGCAAGTGTAGGAATGTGGGAAAGCCTTCACATTGAAACAAACCCTTAAGCAACACATGATAACACACATTGGAAATGAACCTTATAAATGTAAAGAATGTAAGAGTGTTTTCATTGATCACAGTTTTCTTAAAATACATGAAAGAGTCACACCAGAGAGAAATCCTATGAAGGTGAACAGTGTGGAAAAGTCTTTTGATATCAAAAATTCTTCCAACAACACAAAAGAATGCACATAGATGAGAAACCCTATGAATGTAAAGAATGTGGGAAAACCTTCACTTGACATATAACTTCAAAAGTACATGATAACACACACTGGAGATTTACCTTATAAATGTCAGAAATGTGAGAAAGCATTTTTTTTTATCCCAGTTTTCCTTGAATACATGAAAGGAGTCACACTGGAGAGAAACCATATGAATGTAAAAAATGTGGGAAACCTTCCTGTGGAATTCAGCTTTTTGAAAACATGGTAACACACTCTGGAGATTTACTGTATAAATGTCAGAAACGTGAGAAAGCATTTTTTTTTTATCCCAGTCATCTTTGAATGCGTGAAAGCATTCACAATGGAGAGAAGCCCTATCAATGTAAACAATGTGGAAAAACCTTTAAATGTCCTAAAAGTGTCCGAATACATGAAACAATTCACAGAGGTGATACATGTTATCAATGTAAGCGATGCAGTAAAGCCTTCAGTTCTTTCAATGACTTCCAGGTCCACAAAAGTCATCACATAGGAGAGACACAATATGTATGTAAAACACGTTCTAAAGTATTGAGTAGTGCCTGTTCTCTTAAAAACCATGAAAGAATCCACACTGGAGAAAAATCCTATAAATGTAAGAAATGTGAGAAATCCTTCTTTACAGTGAATATACCCCTTCAGCAACACATGATAACACACACTAGAGATGGGCCTTATAAATGTAAAGAATGTGAGAGAGCATCATTAATCCCAGTTCTCTTAAAATACATGAAAGTAGTCACTCTGTAGAGAAACTGTATGAATGTCACAAATATGGTAAAACTTTTAGAACTCCAAATGTTTTGAAAATTCACAAAAGAATCCATAGTAGAGAAAAACCTTAAGAATGTAAAATATGTGGGAAAACCTTCCACTTACGTTCAAGTAGATGAAAGAATTCATACTGGACAGAAACCCTATGAATTACAGGAATGTGGAAAATCTTCCTTTTTCTCTGTCATTCAGACAGAGTACTCACCAGACAGAAATCATATAAAGTGTGAAAAATGTGGAAAGTGCTTTTCTGATCTTAGTAGTGTATGAAAAATGTGGAAAGTGCTTTTCTGATCTTAGTAGTGTATGAAAACATAAAAGGATTTACTAGAAAAATCTTTGTAAACAGCCAGGGAAACAATTCAGTTGGCCCTTAATACATGTGAAAACTCCCATGGAGAGGAAATATAACTAATGTGAGAAACCTGATGGAAAGCAATCCATGCATAATGTTGCAGAAAACCTTCAACATGAAATGTTTTGTTTTTATTTATAATAATAATTATTTATTTTTCGGCCATGCTGTGTGGCATGTGGGATCTTAATTCCCTGAGCAGGGATTAAACCCATGCCTACTGCAGTGGAAGCGTGGAGTTTAAACCACTGGTTAACAAAGGTAGTAGCTGTGAAGAGAGAGGCGAAAAGCAAAGGAGAAAAGGAAAGATATAGGCATCTGAATGTAGAGTTCCAGAGAATAGCAAGAAGAGATAAAAAAAGCCTTCCTCAGCGATCAATGCAAAGAAATAGAGGAAAACAACAGATTGGGAAAGACTAGAGATCTCTTCAAGAAAATTAGAGATACCAAGGGAACATTTCATGCAACGATGGGCTCAATGAAGGACAGAAATGGTATGGACCTAACAGAAGCAAAAGACATTAAGAAGAGGTGGCAAGAATACACAGAACTGTACTAAAAAGATCTTCACGATCCAGATAATCATGATGGTGTGATCACTCACACTCACCTAGAGCGAGACATCCTGGAATGTGAAGTCAAGTAAGCCTTAGGAAGTATCACTACAAATAAAGCTAGTGGAGGTGATGGAATTCCAGTTGAGCTATTTCAAATCCCAAAAGATGATCCTGTGAAAGTGCTGCAGTCAATATCAACAAATTTGGAAAACTCAGAAGTGGCCACAGGACTGGGAAAAGTCAGTTTTCATTCCAATCCCAAAGAAAGGCAATGCCAAAGAATGCTCAAACTACCGCACAATTGCACTCATCTCACACACGAGTAAAGTAACGCTCAAAATTCTCCAAGCCAGGCTTCAGCAGTATGTGAACTGTGAACTTCCAGATGTTCAAGCTGGTTTTAGAAAAGGCAGAGGTACCAGAGATCAAATTGCCAACATCCACTGGATCATCAAAAAAGCAAGAGAGTTCCAGAAAAACATCTATTTCTGCTTTATTGTCTATGCCAAAGCCTTTCACTGTGTGGATCACAGTAAACTGTGGGAAATTCTGAAAGAGATGGGAATACCAGACCACCTGACCTGTCTCTTG
>SJYV01014375.1:0-10600 GCA_006410875.1 Neotragus pygmaeus
TCTGCCTTTTCTAAAACCAGCTTGAACATATCCAAGTTCACCGTTCACTATTTCAAATCCTGAAAGATGATGCTGTGAAAGTGCTGCACTCAATATGCCAGCAAATTTGGAAAACTCAGCAGTGGCCACAGGCCTGGAAAAGGTCAGTTTTCATTCCAATCCCAAGAAAGGCAATGCCAAAGAATGCTGAAACTACTGCACAGTTGCACTCATCTCACACGCTAGTAAAGTAATGCTCAATACCCTTGTTAGCCACTCACAAAAAAAAAATTCAGGGAATTTGGGACACTTGCCTTTCTGCAAAAGAAAATGCGTATTAGGACTCCGAGATAGTAAAGAAAAAGGAATGAGAACAGTGTCTTCAATTGTGTCTAAATAGTCCTTTAAAATAAGGCATGGTAGTAAATCTAAGCAATGGGTAAATGGTTTCTATTACCCTATTCTTTTGCAGTCCGTGGGGTCTTAAGAGTCGAACACAACTTGGCGACTGACAACTCTCCTGTTGGCATATTTAAAATAAAAACGTAACGGACTTTGATTCAACAGCACCAAAGTAATACTTGACTATTTGCTGGAGAAGCAGCACCATCAGGAAGACACCAGCACCATCAGGACAGCTCTCGACTCCTTAGTAAGCTGACTGAGTGAGGTCGCTCAGTCGTGTCCGCATCTTTGTGACCCCGTGGACTGTAGCTCACCAGGCTCCTCCGTCCATGAGTTTCTCCAGGCAAGAATACTGGAGTGGGTTGCCATTTCCTTCTCCAGGGGATCTTCCCAACCCAGGGATCGAACCCAAGTCTCCTGAATTGCAGGCAGACGCTTTAACCTCTGAGCCACCAGGGAAGCCCAGTAATGTCACTGAGTCCCACCAAAAGGTCAGGACACAACTGTTAACAGTATTACAATGCAACTCAATGGCTTTAAGGCAGATTCACAGGTCACTGGAGCTATGACCTCACCGCTTAAAACTAAAACTGCAATCATGCGAAAAAGTGTAAAATTAAATAAGAGCAAGAAAGGACATCCACGTTTGGAGGCGGTGTTGGGGGCGGCGGGCGACATGTGCAGACACTCATCAAAGGCTGGAGATGGACAAGCACTTCTGGCCCTGAACAGCGCGGGACTAAGCGACTTCCAACACTCAGTGTGCAGCTGAAGTGGATTCCGCGGCACCGGAAACGGCAACTCCCACTTGGGGCGCTGCGGACACACGAGTCCAGGCTGCCTTCCAGGAAGCCAAAAAAAAAAAAAAGGAAAAGAAAGAAAGAAAAAGGAGGGATAGTGGAGAGCGGGGCTCCGGCCGCCGCCCACAGCGCCGAGCCCTCGCCTCCAGACGGTCGCGGCAGGCCGCACTCGGCGCCAGGCACTCCCAGGTGGCCCAGACCTCAGACCCCGCGGCGGCCGGGCGCTGCCCGCCGGCGGGGACCTCAGGTGCGTATCCCGCCCCCGCCGCAGCCGCCATTAAGAGCGGGTGCTTTGCTTGGAACTTTCTCGTCCCGCAGACCTGGCGGAGGGGAAGCCTAGGGAGGCTACCCGCCCAGGCGTGCGCTGCAAGCGCCCGCTCCTCAGGCGGCCCGACGGGCCCCCCGAACCAGTTCCCGGCGNTCTCAAGAGACTCTTTAGTTCTTCTTTGTTTTCTGTAATAAGGATGGTGCCATTTGCGTATCTCAGATTATTGCTATTTTTCCCCACAATCTTGAATCCAGCTTATACTTCAACCAGCCCAATATTTTGCATGATATACTCTGTATATAAGTTAAATAAGCAGGGTGACAATATATTTTTCCTTAACCAATGCTAATCCTAGATATATAGATATTATGAGACTGCTACTGCTGCTGCTATATCACTTCAGTCGTGTCTGACTCTGTGCAACCCTATGGACAGCAGCCCACCAGGCTCCTCTGTCTACAGGATTCTCTAGGCAAGAATACTAGAGTGGGTTGCCATTTCCTTCTCCAGTTATGAGACTAGTGCCTTTCATATTCCATGATACATGTCATTGGCATTTAGTCTTAATCTGAAACAAAAGAGCAAAAATGCCTCAGGGAGAAATAGTGTTCTTTTAACTGGTAAAAGGCAAGTAAGATTCAACTATTTCATCCAATTTTGTTTGGATTTTCCTCTTGGAATAAAGTTGACCATTTTGCTCACTATAAAATGTAAGTATATCTTAAGAACAGATGGATCAAATATTTTGAATGGCATGATTACCATATATATATATATATATACACACACACACACACACACACTCACATACACACTTAAAACCCCTTTTTAGAAATACGACAGCAGAAGTGTCAAGAAGATAAAAGAATACACATTGACAAATAACAACCTAGAAAAGTAAAAAGTAAGGGGTAAGACAAGAAGACTGGGTTATAGGTAACATGAGAAGATAATTTTTACTCCTCGAAATGTATTAGGATTTACTACTTCCCCATGACAGAAACTAAATAATGTTACTTTGCACATTATCTATTTACTTATTTTCCTTTTGTTGGTAAACATTGAATTTTTAAATAATTTCATGAATATAAATTAGAAATGGTCTAAAATTTTTTTAAAAGGATATATTTTTCCCAGAAAGAAAAGCTGTACTTTTTTAAACCACTGTACATTTTAATGAAACTGATTCTTTTATTCCAGTGCATTTTATACAGTATTTTAAGCGTAGAATAGATGAAGCTTCCTTTTTTAAATATCAGTTATTTATTTTTGTTATGCTTAGAATACCTGACAGTTTAATACTAGTAAAGCTATGGTATGGTGGAAATCTCTGCTTTCAAATGAATCTCTTAGCAATAAAATTTAAAAAAGAGTTCAGATTCAGGGCTTGGATGGATAAGGCAAAAAATACTGCAGTTTTAGAATTTACTACCTGTGTATAAAAGTGCTTTTATTCTAACTCTAATGTAAAGCTTTAATATACTTAAAAACCTTCTTGTGGCATTAGGTCCCTGCTATCTATACAGTGTTAATGAGTTTTACTTTGCCCAAGTCATGTTTTATAGTGTGCTAAAAGTTGTTTTGAGTTTTGTGTTTGTGTGTGTATGTGTTTAGCCCTGGTGTCTGCTGTGCTGTTTGAGAAATAAAAAATTTTAACAAAATCGAGAAAGTAAAATTTGGGACCTACCTAAATGGCTATTTCACATTATGTTTGTTGAAAATGCAAACTAACTGTTTCATTTTCTAAATTTCATATTAGTCCTTGGATGCACCTAATATAATCCATAGATACAAAAGCGATACACTTGCTGGTTTATTTGAGGCATTTCCCTCAATTAATGCTATGCAGAATCATAATAATCCAACTTAATGAGTTTTGAATTGGCATTCGGATTAGTATAACTAATAAATCCCAGTCTGCTTACTTTCCAAGTTCATTACTTAGCCTTCTTTAATTCACTGGCCTTATAGCATTTACAAATGCAAGGCTATTTGAAATATAAGGATAAAGGATTGCAACCCTAAAGTTCAACTATGAAATTTAGATCTATAGAATATTAATTTATGAGAACTTTAAGAAAGTCACTCATTTTATAGATTTTAAAAAATGGACATGATGTAGACAGAACAAACAGGTGGCTGGAGTTAGGATAACTAGTTGTGAATGTGCTCAGTTGCTCAGTCATGTCCAGCTGTTTGTGACCCCATGGGCTGTAGCCCTCCAAGCTCTTCTGTCCCTGGGATTCTCCAGGCAAGAATATCGGACAGTATCTGAGTAGGTTGCCATTCCCTTCTCCAGGGGATCCCCCCCACCCAGGGATCGAACTTGGTCTTCTGCATTTCATACAGATTCTTTACCGTCTGAGCCACCGAATGAAGATCACTGAAGTACAGGCATCCCACCCACCACTAACCCAGGGCTCTGCCAATAATACTGAATCCAAGCATGAAGTGATAAGAGAGAAACATGCTCCCCAATCTTCCATCATCTGAAATTTACTTAAAACAAGCATGAACTAATAAGTTATACTGCCTTTTAGGCATGCTACTTTCATTCTTATTCATAAAAACACTTCACACATAGCAAATGCTTGATAAATATTTGTTGAAATAAATTAATTCAGGGATAAATAAAGTGTAACACATCTTTCCAAAGCTTCACTGCGTTAATATCAATTCATGAGCTTCACCTGCTCTGAAGTTCTACCTACCTCATGGCAGTTATCTGCTCTTTATCTAAAAACTGAATTCTGAAATGCACCAAAGTGAGTAGTCTCCCATGTGCTCAGAAAATGTCATCTTGTGTTGCTTTGCTCTGAATCAAAGAGCCCTATTTATGTTTCTGCTCTCTGCACCTATCATTTGAATATTGCCCCATAGGGCAGTGATATCCGATAACAATGGCCACCTTGCCCTGTTGTTGTTTAGTCACTCAGCCATGTCCAACTTTTTGCGACTCCATAGACTATAGCCTGCCAGGATTCTCCAGTCAAGAATACTGGATTGGGGAGTCATTCTCTTTTCCAAGGCATCTGCCTGACCCAAGGATCAAACCTGGGTCTCCTGCATTGCAGGCAGATTCTTTACCATCTGAGCCAGCAGGGAAGCCCCTTCCTTGCCCAACCAGATGCTGAAGATGTTCTGTGCCTGGGGACAGAGGTGGGGAGAATGACTCTGTCTCCATATTCTGTGATTCTTCCTGAAGCCTAAACACTGCTGGGTCACACCAGGTCGTAAATGGAAAAGCTAATATTTAAAGTTAGCCTGGCTCCTGTCTCTGAGCTAATCCCTGAAATTGTGTGAAGTGTGACTATGACTCCAGCCTCTACATCTTCCTTCACTTTCTGAGGATAATTCAGAAACATGCCTTTCTTCTGTCTTCAGCTGAACAAATATTATTTGCACATAAATTTCTTGAATAGGTTGTTTATAGGGGAATAGATAAGGAAAGAGTTTCATCTAGCTTCACTTTCTAGAAATGTCCCAGCTGTGCTCCAACTTCCAACCTAACTCATTTCAATAAAGTAGCAAGATTTGTCATTCTCTGATACATATTTCATACTTTCCCTTTGTGTTTTTATACTTATTTATTGATCTAAGACATACAGTCTTGTTTTGAAAAGCTACACAGAACCATTCAACTGTTCATTATTCTATATAGCACATTTCTTTTGTGATGATGCTGCATTGTAAACAACTCTAAAATTCTCTGTGACTTCAAACACAATTTCTTGTTCCTGGACTTACAGGTCAGCTGTGGCACTGCTGGTCAGATGGGGTTAGCTGGGCTTGGATCCAGGCTGTACCTGTGCTCAGGTACACTCAGTGTTTCTTCTCATTGCAAGACTAGTGGCTCAACTTGGTTTATTTCTCATGGCAAGTGACAAAGCTAAAACAGCAAGAAAAACTATTCAAGTGTATTCAATGCCTCTTCTTGCATCGAATTTATTAACATCCCGTTACCTGACCCAAATCACATGGCTCAACTCAAAGTTAGTAGGGTGAGGATGGATATTCTCCCTACTCTACCGTTAGGCTTTGTAGAGTTACATACAGTAGATTTAAGTATAATCCTATTTCAAGGAGAGGGGGAGGTAAAAAAAAAACAGAACAATCTCTTTTTCTACAGTTGGAAATAATAATAACAGTGGTGACAGTGATAAAATGATGATATTAGAAGGAAGTTGTCTTTCCCCCTCATTTCTGACATTAAGCTATATTTACCCTGAGATTTTTCTTCCTTAACAGTAATAGCCTAACAAGTTGGTCTCATTGGAATGTTTTATTTTGCTTCCCATGAACAATTGAAGAACATTTTCTTTGGCGTGGGGAAGAAGTTTCTCCCGAACATAGAGGGAAATGCACAGGAGCTGATAACGCCACTGTTAAAGAGACACGGCTCTGAGATGTGCTTTGAAGATGTGACTTTGAAGTTAACATCTTGTCTAGCTACCACAGTCTTATGCTTAAGTATTAAGGAAAGAGGACAGTGTACATTTAGAAGATCCCTTTAAAAAACTAGAGGCTGCNTTTTTTTTTCATTTTTTGTCATTGAAAATACATTATATTTCTAGTTCTTTTCCGTACTCCTTGATCCTTCCAGAAGAGTCCTTGTTGTCTTGAAATTTGTTATCATTCTTTTTTTTAGAATATTTTTTCTCAGATTGAGATATAATTGACATATAACATTCTATTAGTTTTAGGAGTACAACATAGTGATTTGACATGTATTGTGAAATGACTGGTGAACATCCATCACATCATAGTTAAAGTTTTTTTTCTCTCATGGTAAGATCAATTCTCTCAGCAACTTTCAAAGGTACAGTGCAGTATTATTAGCTATGGGCTTCCCGGGTGGCTCAGTGGTAAAGAATTCACCTGCTGATGCAGGAGATGTGAGTTTGATCCTTGGGTCAAGCAGATCCCCTGTGGAAGGAAATGGCAACCCACTCCTGTATTCCTGCCTGGAAAATCACAAGGACAGAGGAACGTGGCGGGCTACAGCCCATGGGGTCTCAAAGAGTCAGACACGAGTGAGCACACATGCACGCATTATTAACTATTGTCACCAAGCTGTCTGTTACAGCCTCAGAACTTACTGATTTTATAACTGGGAGTTTGTACCTCTTGACCACTTTAGCATGTTTCTGTTGAATGGTGAATAGGTACATTTGGGTTTGCAGTTTCCATTTACTGTAGCCCTGGGAGAAGGTGTCACTTTAGGAACTTGCTAAATACAATCAAGTCCTCAGGGACCTGAAAAAAATTAACCTTTGAAAAGAAAAATCTGGAAACAGCTTAAAAAGCAAAGCAGACGTCTGTTTCAGGATTTCAGAGTTTTGATAAATGCAGTGGATGCTATTCCAAATGATGAAAATTATAAGTGGTGGAAATGAAATCTAGAACAGGGATGGGCAAAATTTTTTTTGTAAGGCGTCACATAATAAATATTTCCAGCTCTGAGGGCATGTGGTCTCTGTCACCTGCAGCCCTGCCTTTGCGGAAAAACAGTCAATGGACAAGATGTAAACCAATGAGTGTGGCTGCGTTCCAGTAAAACTTTGTTTACCAAAATAGGAGGCAGTCTGGTTTTGATGTTTGCTTTTCATTAGTAAAATATAACATTGAAAAAGAAAGTCCTCAAAGATTTCTGGGAGAGCTAAGAGATTTGAGAGTTGTTTCAGTTTACATCTCTAGTTTTAAAAAAGCAAAAACTTAAGCACAGTGTGAAATCTGTGATCTAGATGAACATACCAGTGCTTTGAATTTCAATCACTATATTGGCTTTGGGGATTTGAACTCCGTGGTACTAGCTCTCATTGTCTAGGACTTTTAGCTTTATTAGAATGCAGTGATTTCTTTTTTTCCCTCAATGTTCTCAAGGTGAGAAACCACAAAATTAGCTTATAATCATGGTTCGTTAGTTTTGATGTGCTATTAACGCATGGTGTGTTCTAAAGCATAAAGTATAAAAGACAAAGTTCCTGCCTCCATTTGTTGTTAAGTAAAGGGTGCAAGTAGGTGATAATTACAAAACATTCATTTTTAAAATTAAATTTTAAAACATTCATTTTTTAAAATTACTACCTTTGGTGCCCACTGATAAGATCTTTTTTGAGTTCCAACTAGTTTCATTATGCCT
Source organism: Neotragus pygmaeus (assembly GCA_006410875.1). NCBI lineage: Eukaryota > Metazoa > Chordata > Mammalia > Artiodactyla > Bovidae > Neotragus > Neotragus pygmaeus. Next base: position 7,595 of record SJYV01014375.1, read on the forward strand.
ATTATTTTATTCTCTGTTAAAGTTTTGGTATCACAGTCCTCTCAGAGATTATTGTGGTGTAATTACTGATTGGATGGGAGCATAAAATAAGAGCCTGGAATATGCCAGTCCTTTAAGTGGGCTCATCTCTGGTAGCTGTCAGTGTGAGCATCTCACAACATCAAGTCTGATTATATTATTTTAAAATGTGGATTTTTCATACATTATGGCTCCTCACTACCTCATTGGATAATTAATGGTGGAAACAATGACCCAGGTCAACACTGCAGGGAAAACTGGCTCTGAGGGACTTAGCAAGAGATCACAGCAAGGTCACGAGGAATCCAGAATTCATGCCATCGACAGGAGAGTTACCAAACTATGGCATTGAGGGCTCCAGTGGTTGCTAAGTGACCAGCCAAGAGAAGGCTTGAGAGAGGGTGAAAAGTATTAAAGTTGTGGCTGGAAGACATGAACTCTAAGGACATATATGTCAATGGCAAAATTCTAAGACAGAAGGGAAACCACCACCAAAGAGGGATGGACTGGTGATGGACTGCGCAGAGCCTGCCAAGGGTGGCTGACACATTTCAGAACCGCTTACCCAAAAAGTGTCGGCAAAGTTGCACGTGCAGATTAAGAGTTGGAAAAGCCTCTCCCCTAAACAATTAAAGAAATCATAGAAGAAAAGTGTTCCCTCTGGGAAAGGCATTCACTGCTGCCTCCGATAGTGTTGACCGTACTTGAATTTACCTTTTGCTGTCCCTACTTCCGTTGTAAGACACAACTCTGCCAAATGAGACATCGTCTTATGTTTAAGCAGTATTTGAATTAACTGACTCAGGAAGATAATAGTCAAGAATATCAGTTTCTTTGGACTTCCCTGGCAGTCTAACGGTTGACACTTCAACTTCCAATGTAGGAGGTCCAGGGCAGCCAAAAAACCAAAATATAAAACAGAAACCGTATTGTAACAAGTTCAGTAAAGACTTTCAAAATGATCCGCATTAAAAAATAATATTAATAATAAAAAGACTATCAGCGTCTTCATCACAGTTTTAAATAATGGCTCAGACGGTAAAGAATTTGCCTGCAACAGAGGAGACATAGGTTCAGTCCCTGAGTCAGGAAGATCTACTGGAGAAAGGAATGGCTGTCCACTCCAGTATTCTTGCCTGGAGAATTCCATGGCCAGAGAGAGGAGCCTGGTGGGCTACAGTCCAGGGGGTTGCAAAGAGTCAGACAAGACTTAGCGACTAAACATCAACAGCAAGATAAAAGCTGACCAATGTTCAATATATTTAAAAGCTGATTTTAAAATCCTTGTGAGATTTCTATAACTTACAATGGGAAAGAGATTTTAATATTTCAACAAAGTAATGCAGGTGATGTGTAAAAATATAGAAAATAAATAGAAGTGAAATTCTGTCTTTGCCAATAGATAGATTTGGCGCAAAGAAAAATTATTTCAAGTTGGGACTTTCACATGAAGTAGTTTAATCTGAATTCTTGATGATACAGTCTAAATACTTATTAAAGGAATTATAAAAACCCATTGACTGTACAATTTTAAGAAACAGAAATGTGTGTATATTTGACGTAAGCTTAAAAAATAATTTTTAGAAATTTGAAACAGTATCAAACTTACAGAAAAATCACTAAGTGTAGTACGAAGAAGTTTTATTTTTTCTGAACCATTTGAGATAAAGTATCTGTGGCCACATCATCCTTAGATTACTGATAAACATCATAAAGTTTTATCAGTTATGTCTGTATACTGTTCCCTATAGCAAAACATTGGGTTGCTACATTTCCCAATATAGAAAATATTGGGTTGGCCAAAAAAGTTCATTTAGATTTTTCCATACCATCTTATAGAATAACCTGAATGAACTCTTTGGCCAGCCCAATATTTGCCCATCACACGTAAAAGATTTGTATCCAGAAAATATAAAGAACTTATAAACTCAAAAATAGGCAGACAATCTAGTTTCAGAATGGACAAAAAATCTGAACAAGACATTTCACTAAATAAGCTATATGGATGGCAGAAAAGCACATGAAAAGATGCCTAGCATTTTTAGTCATTAGGAAATTGCCAACTAAAACTGCAAAGTGATATCACTACCCACCTATTAAAGTTGCTAAAAAGAATTTTTTTTAAGCTGACAATACTGCATGTTGACAAGGATGCAGAGCAGCTGGAATTCTCAAGTGTTAGTGGTGGGGATATATTCTCAAAGGGCTTCCTGGCAGCCCAGTTGGTCAAGAATCCACCTGCAATGCAGGAGACCCGGGTTCGATTCCTGGGTCAGGAAGATCTCCTGGAGAAGGAAAGGGCTACCTGCTCCAGGATTCTTGGGCTTCCCTTATGACTCAGCTGGTAAAGAATCCACTGGCAATATGGGAGACCTGGGTTCAATCCCTGGATTGGGAAGATCCCCTGGAGAAGGAAAAGGCTACCCACTCCTGTATTCTGGCCTAGAGAATTCCATGGACTGTGTAGGCTGTGGGGTCACAAAGAGTCGGTCACGACTGATCGACTTTCCTTTCACTATATTTTCATATATTAATGGCAGGAATTAGAGAAGATCCTGATGCTGGGAAAGATTAAAGGCAAAAGAAGAAGAGGGTGGCAGAGGATGAGGTGGTGAGGTAGCATTACTGACTCAATGGTCATGAGTTTGAGCAAGCTCCAGGAGATAGTGCAGGACAGGGGAGCACGGCCTGCTGAAGTCCATGGGGTCAAAAAGAATCAGAGACGACTTAGCAACTGAACAACAACAAAAGTGGTAGGAATACAAAATGGTACAACCACTCTGGCAAACAGTTTCACTTCTTTTGAAGCTAAAAAAACAAACCAAAAAAACCTCAGGCTATATGACCCAGCAATCCCACTCTTAGGTGTTTACGCAAGAGAAATGAGACCTTAGGTTGACACAATAGTGGTTTTATTCATCAGTTCAGTTGCTCAGTCATGTCTGACTCTTTGTGACCCCATGAATTGCAGCACGCCAGGCCTCCCTG
>SJYV01014376.1:0-12493 GCA_006410875.1 Neotragus pygmaeus
TTATATCTGATAAGTGAAGTTTGATTCTCACTTATAATAAACTGTTATCTTATGAGTTTCCTCATTTTGGGTTATAAGCTCAAGTTCAGTGAAGTTGTGTGTCTAAGAATCTATAACCAGGACTGAGGGTGCATTCATTCAGAGAGGATTTCTATATGTTTATTCCAAGTACACCAACAGTCTCACTTCTTGAAGAAGGATCACTTTTATGTAAATTCTTTGACTTTGTGGTTCCTGGACCATTTGCTTGAGGAGCAGGTCCCTTATGACAAATTTTGATGGGAGACTGAGCTTCCCTGGTGGCTCAGAGGTTAAAGTGTCTGCCTGCAATGTGGGAGACCTGGGTTCGATCCTCTGGGTCGGGAAGATCCCCTGGAGAAAGAAACGGCAACCCACTCCAGGATTCTTGCCTGGAGAATCCCACGGAAGGAGGAGCCTGGTGGGCTACAGTCCATGGGATCACAAAGAGTCGGACACGACTGAAGCGACTCACTTTCACTTTCACTTTTCCCCATACAGAGCCTAAACCATGACAAACAAGCTTCCTTTGATGTCTGCCTGTACCATTTGAAGGATATTTTTGCTTATCTACCCTGTAACTATCAGTAAGGATTCAGTCTAGGTATTTCTTGTGAGGAATAATATAAATAAGTGCTCATACAAACCACTGGAGGTTTTCGAAGTATTAACTTCAGGGAAGGCTGTTATAGCTCCATTTCACCACTAGGTTTCAGAGGAGTAGGAAGTTAGCACAACCATCCAGTTCAATCACTTCAAAAGACACCTCAGAAACTCACAGCTTCTGTACAGTCTTGGTGGATGGTTCATAGTATTACACCAAGAAGCCACTGCAGCTTACGTATGTGTGCATCACCACAAGGGAAAGAACAATGACTTCAGCTTTTCTTCCATCCTCAACTCTTTCACAATTCTGTATCATTGGCCAAAGGTAAGTCAAAATACTCTTCGCAGGAGATTCTCAGGAATGTTGTTCGTAGCCATCTAGCTACCATGAAATTAGACAGAGTATAGGAAATTTAGAAAGGTAATCCATGCCAACAGACAATCCAGTAAATTAAGGATATAACTCTTGAAATTCTTGGTTTTATTCAAAAGACGTGTTTCCAAATTTCTTTCTCATTTAGTAGAACCAAAGGTTCATTGCCTGTTTGTATACATTAAGACTCAATCCTTGATGATACTACTAAGATTGGTGACCTCCATTTCATTCATGATGTGCTGTGCTGTGCTCAGTCGCTTCAGTTGTGTCCGACTCTTTGTGACCTCTGGACTGTAGCCCTCCAGGCTCCTCTGTCCAGGGGATTCTCCAGGCAAGAATCCTGGAGTGGGTTGCAGTGCCTGCCTCCAGGGGACCTTCCTGACCCAGGAATTGAACCTAGATCTCTGGCATCTCCTGCGTTGCAGACAGGTTCTTTACTCACTGAGCCACCTGGGTAGCCCTCCATTCATTCAATGCTAGAGAGGTAATAACTTTGGATCGTAATTTCATTTTTGTTTATAGCCACCTCTTTAATGTTTTCCCTCTGTCAATTTCCCTTGTGTGTGTGTGTGCGCGTGCGCGCACCACACACTTAAAATCATTTCTATTTTGTCCAGAATTTCTGGATGTTTTATAGCAGGAGTATTTTCCCGTTACCAAGGTCACCATATTGATAGAATCATAATTGTGTGTAGTTCTTATTATGAGTTCATTTTTGGGAGACCAAGGAGTTGGAGAGGAATCCTATAATGCTCCAAAACAGACTTTTCCACCACTGGAACTTGGTGGTTTTCATTCACCTCATTAAAAATTTTTTAACTTCTCATCCTGGGATTTCTGGATCATGCAGGTAATATCAAGTCATAAAGAATCATTCTTCATGATTTTTATTGAAATATAATTGACATATAACATTGTGTAAATTTAAGGTGTACAACATGTTAATTTGAGGCATTTATCAGTTACCACCATAGTATTAGCTGAGACTAAGGTCTATCACATCACATAAATATCATATCTTTTTTGTGGTGGGAAAAATTAAAATCTAGTTTCTTAACAGCTTTGAATTTATAATACATTTTTTTTTGTCTATACTGACTATGCTGTGCATTAGATTTCCAGGACTTATTTATCTACTAGTTAAAAGTTTATACCCTTAAACAACATCTCCCCAATTCCTCCAACCCCAGCCCTTGGTAAGTACCATTCTACTTTCTGTATTTATGAGTTTGGAATTTTTAGGTTCCACATATATGTGATATAATACAGTATTTGCCTTTCTCTATCTGACTTAGCTCACTTAGCATAATGTACTCAAAGTTCATTCATATTGTCACAAATGGCAGGATTTCCTTCTTTCTCACAGCCTGCTAATATTCCATTGTATATATACACCACATCTTCTTTATCCATTCATCTGTTGACATACTTTGTTTACATATCTTGGATTTTTTGAATAATACCCCAGTGAACCTGGAAGCACAGATATCTCTTCAAGATCCTGTTTTCATTTCATCTGGATAAATACCCAGAAGTGTAATTGTGGGATCATATGGTAGTTCTAGTTTTAATTTTTTGAGAATACTCCTTATTGTTTTTCATAGTGGTCAAACCAATTTGCATTTCCACCAGCAGTATACAAGGGTTCCCCTTTCTCCATATCCTTGTCAACACTTGTTATCTCTTCTTGCTTGTAGTCATTCTAACAGGTGTGAGGTGGTATCTCATTTTGCATTTCCCTGATGATTAGTGATGTTGGGAATCTTTTCATGTACCTGTTGGCCACTTGGATGTCTTCTTTGGAAAAATAGCAGAATTCAGTTCCTCTGCACATTTTTATATCAGATTGTTTGATTTTTTTGTTATAGAATTGTATTATTTATTTTTATGTTTTGCATATTAACCCTTTATCCAATAAATGGCTTGCAAATCTTTTCTCCCTTTGTGTAGACTCTCTTTTCATTTTGTTGATGTTTCTTCTGGTGACAAGAGGCTCTTTAGTTTGATGCAGTTCCACTTGTTTATTTTTGCTTTTGTTGCTTGTTCTTTTGATGTCATTTCCAAATAAATCATTGTCAAGACCAATATCAAGAAGCTGTTCCCCTATGTTGTCATCTAGGAATTTTATGGTATAAATATTATGCTTAAATATTTAATTCATTTCAAGTTAATTTTTGTGAGTGGTTTAAGATGGGGTCTAAAATCATTCTTTTTCATGTGAATATATGGTTTTCCCAAAACTGTTTATTGAAGAGACTTCCCTTTCCCCAATGTGTATTCTTGGCTTACTTGTCAAATATTAGTTCACTGTGTGCGTTTGTGTTTATCTCTGGGCTCTCAATTCTGTTCCATTGACCTAAGTATCTGTTTTTATGCCAGTACCATATTGTTTTAACTACTATAGCTTTGTAATCAAGTTTGAAATAAGAAAGTGTGATACCTGCAACTCTACTCTTTCTCAGAATTGTTTCGGCTATTTGGGGTCTTGTGTGGATCCATATACACTTAAGTTTGTTTTTTTCTATTTCTGTGAAAAAAACCATTGGAACTTTCACAAGGATCACATTGAATCTATAGATGACTTTGGGTAGTATCTTTATGTTGTTTCTGTTCTTGTAGACAATTCTTTTATTTTTACAATATCCCTTGACAGAGAGCAATATTATTTGTATCTTCCTCAAAGAAATAAAAAACTATCCAGTTTACATTATTTGGGGCGGGGGGCGGTTGTGCAGCTTTCTTTGTGGAGCTCCATTCTCACTTCCTTAAAAGTGCAGTCTCAAGTGTGTATCTTCTGTGTGGGAATCCAACCCTAGTCTTCAAACCCCTGGACCTGATACTCCCATGACCCTTCATTGCATCTGTTTCTGCATAGTGTTCTGGTGTTGTTTCCTTTTCATTTCTAGTATCAGGGGATTTTCTTTATTCTCTTTCAAGTTCAGCTGTGTAGAAAAAGATTGTTACATTTTGTCCAGCATCTGTGCCTATTTGCTTTTCCTTATCAGCTCAGACTGCCATATTGCTCTAAGCTTTGAGGCATTTTCCAGTTTATCTAATATCATCTAGAAAGGGCAAGAGGCTCCAGCCTTTCAAGTGTTCTCTATGCTATATACTTGTAAGCATAAAGATAAAATATGATGAAAAAGATACAGAACATAAGTGGAACTCATGGCATTGAAAATATTTAAAAAATTGTTTGAAAGAGATGTTGGCTCAATTTCACACACCTTAGTTTAATAAAGAAAATACACTTTAAATGTTGATAATTTGCAAGTCTGAGGAATCAGGGAAATATAGTGTATCTTGGAGTCAACCATGTATTTGGCAAAAAGTTCTGTGACATTCATGTAGATGACTTAAAGCATATTCATTATGGGCTAATAGGATTAGATAGGGGCATAGCTTATTAAGGAACACAGCTGCAGGCATCTGATAGAGCCAAGTGGCCTCAACCTGAAAGGCAGGTTCTCATCATTTATGTTGGTGATATGGATGAAGACAGAGAAGACGAGGTAATAATGTTAGCAGAAAACAAACAGCAAGGAGAGAACACAGTTTGTAAACCATCTTGATGTGCTGAAATGCTGAAGGAAAATTTAGGATGTCTTCTTTGTAACTGGCACAATGTTCCTTGTGCCAATATTCTGTAAAATCTGTCCCGTAAAATCTAAGTTCTTTTAAATCATTTACTGAGGTATAATTTACATACAATTTAAGCACATTGGATATGTTTTGATAAATGTATCAAATTGAGACAGTCCCATTAGAGTGATACCCATCCCATTTAATCCTCTCTCCCAACTAGAGACAACTACTGTTCTGATTTTTATCACAAAAGCTTAATTTTGCCTGGCTTAGAACTTCATATAAATGGTTTCATATCACTTGTAAACTGTTTACCTGGCTTCTTTTATTCAAGATAATGCATTTTAGATACATCCACATTTTTCTGTGTATCAGTTGTACAAGGTTTTGCTGGTTTTGTTTTGTCTTGTCTCATTGGTGAAAAGTAGTCCATTGTCTGACTGTTACTGAGTTCAAGCTCATATTACTTGCTGCACAACAGGATAATAAATTGAGAGACGAGTTGTTGGGGCAATGAATAGCAACTTTATTTGAAAAGCTAGCAGATGGAAAGGATAGTGGACTAGTCACCCCATGGAACCATCTTACCCGGAGTTAGAATTCAAGCTTATTTTATACTGAGAGAAGGTTTGGCTGGTTGTTGCAAACTTCTTGGTAACAGAATCCTTTGTTCTTGCAACTGTCCATGAAACATAGGTCTGATCACAATGTTCCTGTAAATCTTCAATGAGACCATTGTTATTCTCTGTTCTGCAACTTTTTATCTCTATATGAATGGAAAAGTGCTATACAAGTATCTTTAAAGATCAAGCCTAGAAGGCAGAACTTGAAAAAGGGCTATTATGTGTATTTCAGGCTGTAGGCAACATTCTCTTACTAAGGTTCAGAGCCACCATAACTGAGCAGAGGCAACAGAGAACAAAGGTTAGAGCTAAAGGAATAGACCCAATACATTTGTAATTTCGTTTACACGACTTTACCACAATTTGTTTATCTCTATTCCCTTACTAAGAATGCAGAAAGGAAACTCCAGGCTGGGAGGTGAGGACATTTTAGCATATCAAGATGATGTAAAAGGGTTGTAATTAATGAAGCTAGAGGGAAATTCTCTTTGGAGGGTACTGTTGGGGTCATGGTGTTTTTCCCTCACCCCTCTTTTTCCTAGGGGAAAAGAGAACGATGTTTCCCAGTTCACCTCAAGCCTAACGAGGCAGACTTTAAGAGGACTACTCAGAAGACCTTCTATGTATTATGTAACTGTAGGGGTCAGAGTTCATTCTATAATCTATGTACATAGTGACCTGAGAACTATATCATTTGTCAATCAAGGACAGAGTAGACTAGGGTTTGACTCACACCAAGGAGAGGCTGATGGAAGCATCGATGCTGTGTACATTTACAATTGAGAGCTATGAAATATTCCATGAAAGAGTTACAATTTGTTGTTAATACATTTGATACTAGGAATATTGCCTATATTTTTCTAAGGCTTAATGTTTTGAATAAATCACCCAAACTTAGGCTTACAGCTAATTAAAGATGAGGTCCAAGGATATCACTGAATGTCAACTCAGTTATGTAAGGTCTCTGCAGATATGAATGACAGATGTTTGCTAATTTAAAGAAGGGTGAGATTTTTGCCCAGCAAGGTTTTGTTGAAATCTTGATTATCCATTATATTTTATTCTAGACTAAAATGTTCATATAAAAAAGGGGAAATATAACATTTATAGTTTCAAAAAAGACAAAGTATGAGGAAATGTAATTTAAAACTGCAAACTTTAGAATACAAACTTTCAAAGTGATGCTTTTCATCCATTTTTAACTAGTAACTCTACAGCCAATTGAATTATACTACAAACATGATTTAAATGTCATAATAACCAAAGTGGCTAGGTTGATCTTTGTTCTACTTCATCACTTAGTCATAAACAGAGTAAGAATTGCATCTATGAAGCAAACTGTGTCCATTGACAGATAAATGGATAAAGAAGATGTGGTGTATACACACACACACACACACACACACACACACACACAGGAATACTACTCAGCCATGAAAAGAATGAAATAATGCCATTTTCAGCAACATGGACGGACCCAGAGATTATCACACTAAATGAAGTAAGCCAGAGAAAGACAAACATCTTATGATATCACTTATATGTTGAATCTAAAAAATGATACAAATGAACTTATTCTGAGCAAAGAGAAACAGAGTCACAGACATAGGAAACAAACTCAAGTTTACTAAAGGGAAGAGAGGAGGAGCAATAAATTAGGAGTTTGGGATTGGCAAATACCTACTGGTGCTGGTAGTTTAGTTGCCAAATAGTGTCCGACTCTTTGCAACCCCATGGACTGTAGCCTGCCAGGCTCCTCTGTCCCTGGGATTTTCCTGGCAAGACTACTGGAGTGGGTTGCCATTTCCTTCTCCAGCGGATCAAACTGGGGTCTTCTGCACTGCAGGAGGATTTGTTACTGTCTGAGCCACCAGGGAGGCCCAGTGCTGGTATACATGAAAGAAATATTAATAACAGTATTGACTTCAGGAAAATATTCAAGTTAGCAGTAAAGCCCAGGACCCCCTCCATTTCAAATTTTCCATCTAGCTCCCTCTGCTGGAGGAACTCAGTTCCTTTAAGACTACCTGTCTTGGTATGCCATGACTTCACTACTAACAATTATACTCCTTCTGTCGGACACGACTGAAGCGACTTAGCAGCAGCAGCAGCAGCAGGGACATCCAACGAATTTCCATGAATCAGGGTCCCATGGTAACCTCCAAGTCAAAGAATTCTCAGCCTTTTGGTAAACCCAGCTTCTAGTACCAATGGTGGTAACCCCCACTGTTATGGTTCACCCACTTCAGGCATTTGTTGATTTTTCTTTAAAAATTGGACTTCTCAAGTGATGTCTTGTGTAGATAATGATGATTTCACTGCTCCTTTTTCATCTTCCACCTAGTGAGTGCTAAGTACTTTTCATGCTCATTTCTAATGCTCCAAGTGCATTTCTCTAACATTCACATCATGACCATCTAAATTGGGATAATTTTGAGAGTGAAATGGAGTGCTATGAATAATTGTGCTGGAACAATATGCATAAACTGGCTGTTCAAGGCAAACCAGGATACATGGTCATCCTGCCTATAAGACATGTGTGTAAAATAAAAAGAAAAGACTGAAATAAAAGCTGGGAGCAATGAACATTTAAGTCATCCCTATTGTAGTCTCACTAAACCCACAATAGAATTTCTTGACATGAAATAAATTTGGGTGATATGTAGAGGGATTTTTTAAAAAGCAGATCTAATATACAGATATTTTTAGACTACTTGGAAATAAAATTAGGCCAATTGGACAAACTTTATTGAGTTAAAAAATACCCAATATGCCTTTCAATCCAGGAATTCCACTTCTAAGTAAATTGTCCAATGAAATAGTTATGAATATGTGTAAATATTTGGCTATACAAAGTTCATCTAGAAGTGCTTAAGGAAAGAGAAGGAAGCCTAATTTTCAAAAACAATGAGTTGGATTATATACATTGTCATATCCATATAACAAAATTATATACAATCACTAAATATAGCACTATAGATTTAATAATTACAAGCATGGGAAGATGTTCTCACTATATAAACATTCTGAAGCAAGTTATGATGTGCTATATTAGTTTGGGTCCTGTTTCATTTATTCTTATCTTCTGAACTATTTATTATTAAAGTATATCTTATTTTTAGTAAAAATAAATTTGTGTGTCTTCAAGGAGAAAAAAGAAGAATGATTCCTGATAAAATGCCAACAAGAGGATAAAATAATGACTGATTTGAAATTTTCTTCCTTTGGCTTGTCCATATTTTATAAATGAAAATATTTTATAAATATCAATAAAATTTATAATAATTTTAACATTATGTAGACTGAATTGCAAATGTCAACAAACCTAAGGATGACATTCTGCCTTCTGATCAGAGGGCAGACTTGTGGATATGTAGGGTAGGTAAATTCTACCTCCATCTTTATAACAACTGTCATTCATGAAATTGGCTCTATTCTCAAAAACAACACTTCAAAGGCTGGTGGAATTAAATAAAATATCTGGATGCTCATTTTGATTTTCAAGCTTTCTCCTGCAGTCAAGGACCTGACATGTGTCATCCTATATGACCAAATCATAAAACAGTTTATAACATATTAAAGATTTGAACGCTTTCTAATATTTTAAAAAAGTAGTCCCCAAGGGTCACCCTGGGGACATTCATGCAGTAAGTAGAACTCAAATGGAAAAAAGAATATGGGCAGGTAATGGCATCCTTTCAGAAAGGGATGTTAAATGATGTCAGAGACACAGTTCTCCCATGGTTTAATTACACTGGCAAATTGGTTTTAATAATAAAGGGGTAGATCCTTGGCCATGAGTAATTAAACCATATTGTGAGGTCTAATGAAAAACTGAATTATCATATCATTAAATTTTGAATAGGTTGTAGAATTGTTGAAACAATATAAAATACAAAGAAAAAATAGCCTATTCTTATGAACTAGAAGATACCTCTTAGAGGAAAGCTCATGACTAAGGAAGTTGATGACAGTGTTTTGCTGATGAATAACCATTGTCATTTGTAGGCAGGGGTGAGTTCATTTCACACTGAATTTAGTAATTCTTTCCCTTCTACACATCTCACTCTCTACCTTGTTGATACCTTCTCATAAGAGAGGGAAATGTAGCTAGGTCAATATAGAATACTTGTAGTGAACTTAGCATTTATGTAAGTGTGGGTTCACACAGAGACTTCTCTCTTTTTTAAAAAAATACTTGGCTACCTTTAAAATAAGATTTCACCTACAAGACTACAATTGACTCACCATTTGTCAAACACACTTTACTGTATCAAGCAAGAACTGTGAGCTAACACTCTCTGGAGTTTCTAGGAACCCAGCAAAAGCTAACCTCTGACTAACTCTTTCCCCTTTGAGCAGTTCCAAGTGGGAAGAAATACCCTATGGTGACATATATGATGGCTTCACTGCGGGGAGGTATCTCCTCTATGGGAATCAAGTATCCTTGTTTGCCCAAGACTTCCCAATTTTAGAACTAAGTGTTCAGCTTCCTGAAAAGTCCTCAATCCCAGACAAACAGGGACATTGTTTACCCTACTGGCCATGCCTCAGTATCACCTGACTTTATGTTTTCTACATCTTATCATTTGGGAGATGTGTATAAGAGACAGGTCACAGACATAGGAAACAAACTCAAGTTTACTAAAGGGAAGAGAGGAGGAGCAATAAATTAGGAGTTTGGGATTGGCAAATACCTACTGGTGCTGGTAGTTTAGTTGCCAAATAGTGTCCGACTCTTTGCAACCCCATGGACTGTAGCCTGNAAGAAAATAAAGTAACACTGATCTCATAAGGTTGTAATGATGACTAGATGAATTTTTATGTGTAAAGCCATTGTAATATATGTGGCCCTATTAGTGAGTGCTAAGTGAACAGCATCATTGTTACTAATCAAGAAGGTTGTAGAAGAACTAACATTACAACTGATCCTTAAGGTAGCGAAGAGTTAATCAAGAAAAGATAGTGTAAGGAGAGAGATGGAGAAGGTTAGATGAATAAGTAAATACAGTAAATAGGATATATAAACATAAAACAAGATGTTTATTTAAAAGCAAAATATATAAATAATAGGATAATGCCAACACCAAAGAAATATTTTGCTTTGTTTGATAATTATTTTTAACAGCTAGATTGGCCTTCAAATGCAAGTCCTGTTACCCACATCTTTCTAACATTTATTTACTACAAGCTGCAATCTGACCTTTAATAAAACATTGAGCTGAGAAGCAAACCAGGTTTCACTTACTGAAATAGAAGGTCAAGAATTGTAGAACATTAAAAGGGAGTCTTCATTTATATCTTGCCTCTTATCTTCTGTTTGAGGAAAATAAAATCAAAAGCTGTCAATCTAGCCATTTTTGGTTACAAAATAAAGGAAAAACTAGCCTAGGATTTTTATCACAATAAATAAAGCCATGACAATTTCAAACTAGCTGAAGCATCAGATACACTTTCCTTGTATTAGACATAAATGTAAACGTGAACTTTTATGTCATTATGAAATCACAGTACCTTTGCCAACATAGAAAGTGTTTACATCATTCACAAAGTTATGCAAAATAATTGATTTGAGTTTGAGGCAAGGTTTTAAATTTTTGATATAGGAAACCTTCAAGCATCCACAAAAAAGAAAAACAAATGTAATAGACTCTCATATGCTAGTCACTTACATTCAACAAAGAGTATCTTGCTATCTTTGTTTCATTTTTTCACGCACACTATTTTTTTTCTTTCTTTTTGTTTTTGGATCATGCAGCCTGTGGAATCTTAGTTCCCCAACACTGACCCCCTGCAGTGGACCTCCAGAGAAGTCCCTTTTTTCTTTTTGTTGGAACATCTTAAACCAAATGATAAATATCATGTCATTTCACTGTAAATATTTCAGTTTGGACTCTACTTCATAAGAGCATTATTTGTAACCGACTCACCATGCCATTAACACACCTAACAAAGTTAACAATTCCTTAATATTTCACAAGGCAATGCCAAAGGATGTTGAAACTACCACACAATTGCCCTCATCTCACACGCTAGCAAAGTAATGCTCAAAATTCTCCAAGCCAGGCCTCAACAGTATGTAAACCGTGAACTTCCAGATGTTTAAGCTGGATTTAGAAAAGGCAGAAGAGCCTGACTTCAGACTATACTACAAAGCTGCAGTCATCAAGACAGTATGAAACTGGCACAAATACAGAAATATCTTTGTGTCAACAGAACAAAATAGAAAGCCCAGAGATAAATTCATGCACCTATGGACACCCTATTTTTGGCAAAGGAGGCAAGAATGTACAATGGAGAAAAGACAATCTCTTTAACAAGTGATGCTGGGAAAACTGGTCAACCACTTGTAAAAGAAAGAAACTAGAACATTTTCTAACACTATACACAAAAATAAACTCAAAATGGATTAAAGATCTAAATGTAAGACCAGAAACTATAAAACTCCTAGAGGAAAACACAAGCAAAACACTCTCTGACATAAATCACAGCAGGATCCTCTATAACCCACCTGCCAGAGTAATGAAAATAAAAATTAAAAAAAACAAACAAATGGGACCTATAAACTTAAAAGCTTTTGTGCAACGAAGGAAACTATAGGCAGGGTAAAAAGACGGCCTTCAGAATGGGGAAAAATAATAGCAAATGAAGCAACGGACAAAGAATTAATCTCAAAAATATACAAGCAGCTCATGCAGCTCAATTCCAGAAAAATAAATGACACGATCAAAAAATGGGCCAAAGAACTAAACAGACATTTCTCCCAAGAATACGTGCAGATGGCTAACAAACACATGAAAAGATGCTCAACATCACTCATTATCAGAGAAATGTGAATCAAAACCACAGTGAGGTAATGGTCAGGCTGGTCAGAATGGCTGTTATCAAAAAGTCTACAAACAATAAATGGTGGAAGGGGTGCAGAGAAAAGGGAACCCTCTTACACTGTTGGTGGGAATGCAAACTAGTACAGCCACTATGGAGAACAGTGTGGAGATTCCTTTAAAAATTGGAAATAGAATTGCCTTCAGTTCAGTTCAGTCGCTCAGTCGTGTCCGACTCTTTGTGACCCCGTGAATCGCAGCACGCCAGACCTCCCTCTTCATTACCATCTCTCCGAGTTCACTCAGACTCACGTCCATCGAGTCCGTGATGCCATCCAGTCATCTCATCCTCGGTCGTCCCCTTCTCCTCCTGCCCCCAATCCCTCCCAGCATCAGAGTCTTTTCCAGTGAGTCAACTCTTTGCATCAGGTGGCCAAGCAATCCCATTGCTGGGCATACAC